>CM022298.1:479058038-479421371 GCA_011799875.1 Thinopyrum elongatum | reverse complement strand
GCAAATTAGAGTCCAAAACAAGGGCAAAAGAGTTTGAAAAAGTAGATACAATGGAGATGTATCAATATTCTAGTTTATTATCTTATCACGATCACTCGTATGTGTGATGCTTGTGTTATTCATTTAGACATCTAGTGAATCTACACTCACATGCCTTGTGTGAGATGTGTGTTATTATTAAGTTGTTTAATTAGTTTTTACCTTATTATTGGTTTGTCTTCTTTTATAGAAATGCTTGCTAATAGTTGTTATGGTTGATGTTTAGTCTTTGATTGTTGTTAACCATTATAAGTATTTGCATTCATCCAAATATTTATTCTTGGTTGATTGTTACTCTTAGTCATATCATGCCTATGATAGTTGTTCATCCATTTATTCCATGTGTTGTATAGTTTCTTGTTAATTGTTTGACAAATGAATTGGTTTGATATAATGGAGTTGATCCTATTTTTTTTAATATGTTTTAGGGCTAGACCTAGGTCAATTCAATTCATGTTGTTGAATGATGTTTGATTGCTTAACTAGTATGGCTTGTAATGTTTGTTTGTTTGTCTTATGGAACTATTTTCTTTTGAATTATTATATAGTTGATGTATATGTTTGACTGCTATTGACCATTATAAACATTTAGATTCTATCTAAATATTTATTTGTGGTTAACTTTTACTTTCATCATGTCATGTTGTGATTATGTAGTTAAATGCATATGTTGGTTCCATTCCATTTGTATTGTTGTCATTTTGTTGGTTATGTAGTAGTTCCTTGGTCGTGATGTGTGGTGAGCACTGCTAGTTCATATCAGAACTTTAGTCTTGATCGCAAAGCCTTCCTTAGCTGTGTCAACCTAAACCACGTCACCTCATTGAATCCTTTCTCTTACCTCCCTATCATGCTACCTCAATTCAGAATCTCCATCTTGATCAATATCTTGTTGTACATCCACTCTTAATTTGTTTTGGATGTTATTTGGATTTACTTTTGCTTTGGTAATTATTTCATTTCATTTGCTATCGTAATGACAAGTAGGGAGTGACAACGATGTTGGACATGGACATAACCAAGTTACCGAAGAAGGACTCGACAACGAAGGCATGCCTCCTTCTTTGATCATACTTATCCTATGTTTTATAAAATTGCATTGTGTTTTATGGTTAGTATATGCATGCCATTTTAATTCTTGTAGCTAGCGTGTCGATTGACACATTACCTTGATCCACTTGTCGCCTATTCGTTTGACACCTGAGTAGAAGTATATAGTTCCGATAGAGTAGAAATGCTTAGCCATTCTTATCATCCTACAGGTGCTTTGTTGAATGATCTCTGAGTCATTGATAGTTGAAACTTATCCCTGAGCTAGGCCAGTTGGCCTTTATTGATCTCCTCTACACTCTTCTACTCTGGGTGAAACTTACCATCTGAATACTGGCACGGGCGACAGCTGAATCAAGGATTGAAGGAGCGATTGGCTGCCCTTCAGAAGCTGAAGGGGGCAATAAGTCGTCCGTGCAGCATGAGGCCTAATAAGTTTTGGATTTGAAGACTATGTAAACAGTACAGCCACATGCAATATGGGCACTGGCTTGGTTAAGTAAGCTAGTCAGCCTTAGGTGTTGATGTCGCCGTACCGCGGATGGGATAGCTGCCTTGCGAGGAGTATCCTCGGCACAGATGGGGGGACAGGTTTGAGGACGTACTATCAGTTCCGTGCGCCAGACCCGATGGGCATGTCACATCTTTGGGGGATCTAGTCCAAAGACCTCGTCACAATCTCCCTGCCGGTATACCAAATGATGTACTACTCTAGCGACAGCTAGTGGCAACAAGTCAGGATTGTGTCGTGTGGGTAAAGTGTACAACCTCTACAGAGTGTAAAACTATTCGAATAGTCGTGTCCACGGTCATGGACGACACATGAATCTTTCTTGACATACAGGACCTGTCTTTCTTCTTCCCTCTTTGCCCCTATTCTTGGAACCTATGAAGAGTGTGAGTTGATCGAGGATCCTCACTTTGATGAAAGTTATTCTGGAGATAAAACATGTTTTCATCAAAAAACCGTTTTTATCCAACTGCTATATTTTTCAAACAAAATTAGCTTTTATGCAAATGAGCCATACAATCTTCCGTTGAAGCCACATGTAGCTATTAGGTCCTCTCCGAGGGAGGCATGTTGAGTACGTAATGTACTAATGGCAATAATTTTGTTGACAACAGAGTTCCATGAAGACGAAGGTGGTGATTGCGACAACTATGACGATCCGTAGGAGTGAGGTCACGTGGACTACATCGACTGCATGTGGCTGAGATGGAGCCGCTACGCATTTTACTTTCTGCTGTTTTCTGATTGTAATAAATGTTATGAGACATTTGACTAGGTATGTCTTGTGACAAATATACTACTTGTAATGTTTTTACATATTCTGCAATGATACCATTTCGCTGTGTTGTCAACAATGATCCTGGGGTTGACAAATATACACAGGAGGTCTGGAAGTAAATTCCGGGTTCTCACAGAAGTGGTATCAGAGCCGATGTCGACCTAGTCACGTGGCCTTAGTTAGAAATGGAAAGCCTTAGGGACTAATTCATAAGAAAACTATTTAAAAATATTCTCGTAGTCTTCTTCTTCGCTATTTCTCTTCTTGCCTAATCTTATTCAAATAAAGTTTAAACTCTACTTCTCTACCACCTTCTTTATAGTATGAAATCCTTTTCCCCGCCCATGATGTTGAAAAGTCAGAAGCTTCACAAGACGTGTTAATAATTTCAACAAAACTTCAACCCCGAAGCTCCGGGAGCAACATTTTCCCAAGAGAAGACACCTCGAGACCTCAAGAAGTCAACAATCGTCTATCATGCTCCAGTCATCAACCTTGTAGATCTTCACCAAGTTATGATGTGACCTGCCATATAGGATTAGGTTGGTTAATACCCTTGTAGTGGTAGAACCTGTAGCTAGTAGATGCAAACCCTTTTTGTGTGAGTATTGTCTGCATATATTTCTTCTGGTGTTTTCCTATGCAGACATACTAAACCCCTATTTTCCAAAATGAGTTTCCTTTGAGTTTTATTTGGATATCTTCATGGGTATCTCGGTGTTATCTTTTGTTTATCTTCTGGGGTATCTCTGCCTTGTGTAGGATTCTCTTACTCCTCTTATGATCTTTCTCTCTTCTCTATAAACCCTGGAGAACACTTTGAGAGGAAAGAAGTTGCAACATCATGCTTAGAAGTCTATTATCAATGTGAACCGCATGGAATTTTTTTAAGGGGGGGTAGTAGACGGTGACTCGTGGCAAGATCGAAGATTTGAAGACCTTCATTCGCAAAGAAGACAAATATTTGAAGACCTTCATCGCACCTACCATAAAGTTCAACCTGAAGGAAGGATCAATGAGTCCAGCCGCACCAAAGCTTGACCTAGAGAAGAAGGGCAAGACAGAAGAATGTTAACCACTCAGAGAAGTTACCAGATTACCATCACCAAGACCGAAGGACTGCTTCCAAGCCTTGAGCAAGCTGGAGACAGTATCAACAATCGAATTATCTCCAATCAAGACCCCGAAGTTGCTTGCCATCAAGATCAGAATCAACCGTAATTTAGTTTCTGAGAACTATGTCGAGGGCAAAGCTAACCCAAACCCATTCTCTTTAGTCAGCCAGAATCTCAGGGACGAGATTCCTTTTAAGGGGGGTAGACTTGTAACATCCCGATTCTTGGAATGTTTAAGAAAAAGTTTTCCAAAAATCAGGGCAAGAAAATTTCATTTGTTTTATTCGTTAACAAATCTTATATTGATATTTTATATTTTTGAGGATTTAATTGAACTAATGCGAACCAAAATTAAAATTTGATTTTACTTCTTTTCTTTTAGTTGGGATTTATTTTCTCTTCTTCGGCATATTCAAATATGCGCCTTTGGAATTTTCTTTGGTTGTTTTTGTTCTGAAATTTGTTTGAGCATTTTATTTCTAGATTTTCCTCAAAGGAAAATCAATTCATTTTCTTCTCTCAACTCTGGGCGAAATTCCCTTGGCCTGTACGTCCCACTCTGTTCTCTGGTTGCAACTCACATTTTTTTCCTTCTAAACCGAATGGGTCTAGCCTGATCTGTTTTTCTTTCTCTGCCTCCATCCTCTATTTTATTTCCCACTTGGGCCTTAGCCCATTAGCATCACGTGGTGGCTACCTCATGTACTCATCATACACTCACAGAGAAACCTACAGACAGAGAAAATGGAAACGACAGGTAACTGATGCCCTTCCTTTAATTCTCCCCTCCACTCCTCCCTTACCTTATTTCTCTCCACTTTCCATCTTCCAAAGCCAACCCAAACGCTTCTTCTCCTTCCTGCACCCACAGGTACGCGCACACATTACACAGAAGAAGAAACCTACCTCCACTCTCCTGCCCTCCTCTCAACTACCATAAATCTCAATCATTTTCAGTTTTGAAGATGACTAGACTTCTTCCACGATCTCCTCTCTCATTCCCATCAGTCCCCACGCCCTCTCCCTTCCTCCTCCCCCCAACACCCTCCCTGAACTTTTGAAGCTCCATGGACGCGAGCTCTCGATTTCGTTGACTCGGACCATCTCCATCCATACCGTTTCGACAAAAGATTCTTCTCCATGCCATGAATCCATTCATGGAAGAAGGAACACATTCCGTCTACCACACGTGAACAATTTTACATGTTCGTCTACACTGTTCGTCGAGTTCATCGCACCGTCCCGTCAAACTCGGTGAGGCTCTACCAAATTCCTTTTGCACGCGTACTCGCCATCATCTAGTGTATCCCGTAGACATCATTATTCAACCTATCTCTGTCGTTGCTCGCGTCGATGCATGAACGGATGCCATCAACGTGTCTGCGTACTTTTTAGCTCCTCGGATGATCTTGTGTTCAACATATGAAACGTTTAGCATGACCATAGGAATCATATTGCGGAGTTAGAATAATAGTTTTGTAGTTGGAGTTGTAGTAAGGATTTAAATATAGTTGGTTTGGCCTAAATTTCGGTAGTATTTTGAGTTTGATAATTTTTATAGTTCGTCTAATACTTTTGTTATGCTCATTACATGCCTAGGAGCGCATGCTATTTGTCCCAGAATTTTAGGGTGTGACAAGTAACTTGTTAGATTCATCTTTTTACCGATTATAGTTATTTAAAATTGTTGAACATGTTGTCCCATGTGATATTTTTCTTTGGTGCGGCACATGGTCATATCATATGTGTGTGTATAAGTTTTTGTGAATGATTACCATGTGTAGAACTTGATTGGTGTACCGGATTATCATTGTTCATACATGCGTGGCGAGTGTTATTATTTTAATTAGATTTGCATCATCATTAGGATAATCTTATTATTATTGTTTTGGTAATGTTCGATACTTATTGTTTGCGTGCTTACAAATTTTGGTGAATGTTGCCATGTTTATAATTCTTTAGAATTGTTTTAGGAGTTGCTTTTATTTATCTAATCATGGAAGAATTAATGTTTAATTCGTTAGTTTTTGTTTAGCATGACTATACCTTAGGTTTGTTATATAGATAATTCTATGCCATGTTGCACATGTGCTGATAGACTAGAATCATGTGATGTCTATGAAATATGTGTATCTACTTATAATACATGTTGTTGCGTAATTTTCTTTATGCTAGGTTCTAGATGTCAAATGAAGTGTTATGTTACCCTAGAACAAATCCATTATAGTTTCATGTTGCATAACACATTATGGTGTAGTTGTTCCTCTGATTTTGTAGATCTCACTATCCTAGATTTCCTAGTTGGTTCATATTTAAGATTTATATTGCTGTGTATGGTTTATGCTTCTAGCATATAACTTTGTTTATTATTAATTAATTATCTTAGGTGTTTTGTTTACCTAGGATGATAGTTGTGCATACTTAGTTGATTGACATGCCATGTTAGTACTTACTCAAAGTAGAATGCATATTTTGGTTTTATGCCTACCATGTGTTATACTGTTGCTAGTTCTTATCTTATATTCATGCTTTTGGTTATACTTTACTTGGTAGGTATACATGATAGTAGTTTGATGATATCATGCGTAGTTCTGTATCCTATGTCGTTGCAAGTGTAAGTGGTACTAGATAGGTAATGCAAGTCATCTTTGTTATTCATGCTATGATATGCTTGATGTTGTTGATGCCATGGCACAGATGTTCACTTGCTTACATGCTAATTGCTTACTCGGTGTGCTTATGCGTCATAACTAGTATGTAGGCTTGTGTCCTATTGCCATGCTTGATAGTCATGTTAGTTGTTATCAACTAAATTATGTCATAGTTATGAGTAGTATTGTATTGGTAGCATAGTCCCGTATCTCTTGTGATGATCATACATGTCAACTCGTCATATCTACTTTATCTAGTTGTTGCATTTGTCATATGCTTAAGCCTAGACATGTCATGCTAGTAACCTTTCATGCCTTATTACACTCCATGTTTATAGTTATTCTAGTGTTGCTTATATATGCTTAATTGTCGCACGTTAGTATTATAAATGCTCTATACTTGTTGCAATAGTTCATCACATGCATATGATAGTTACTTTTCATGTTAGTTGAGTTGTATCTTTCTCATATGCTTAGTGTGCATAGTTTGATCTCTTGTTTAAGCATGTGCCGATAATATAATTGCTAGTGGTTATTTGGGTAGTAGTTGTTCTTTATTATTAAGAGCATATTCTAGTTTAGTATCTTATCACGATCACTCGTATGTGTGATGCTTGTGTTATTCGTTTAGACATCTAGTGAATCTACACTCACATGCCTTGTGTGAGATGTGTGTTATTATTAAGTTGTTTAATTATTTTTTACCTTAGTATTGGTTTGTCTTCTTTTATAGAAATGCTTGCTAATAGTTGTTATGATTGATGTTTAGTCTTTGATTGTTGTTAACCATTATAAGTATTTGGATTCATCCAAATATTTATTCTTGGTTGATTGTTACTCTTAGTCATATCATGCCTATGATAGTTGTTCATCCATTTGTTCCATGTATTGTATAGTTTCTTGTTAATTGTTTGACAAATGAATTGGTTTGATATAATGGAGTTGATCCTTTTTTTAAATATGTTTTAGGGCTAGACCTAGGTCAATTCAATTCATGTTGTTGAATGATGTTTGATTGCTTAACTAGTATGGTTTGTAATGTTTGTTTGTTTGTTTGTCTTATGGAACTATTTTCTTTTGAATTATTATATAGTTGATGTAAATGTTTGACTGCTATTGACCATTATAAACATTTAGATTCTATCTAAATATTTATTTGTGGTTAACTTTTACTTTCATCATGTCATGTTGTGATTATGTAGTTAAATGCATATGTTGGTTCCATTCCATCTGTGTTGTTGGCATTTTGTTGGTTATCTAGTAGTTCCTTGGTCGTGATGTGTGGTGAGCACTGCTAGTTCATATCAGAACTTTAGTCTTGATCGCAAAGCCTTCCTTAGCTGTGTCAACCTAAACCATGTCACCTCATTGAATCCTTTCTCTTACCTCCCTATCATGCTACCTCATTTCAGAACCTCCATCTTGATCAATATCTTGTTATACATCCACTCTTAATTTGTTTTGGATGTTATTTGGATTTACTTTTGCTTTGGTAATTATTTCATTTCATTTGCTATCGTTATGACAAGTAGGGAGTGACGACGATGTTGGACATGGACAGAACCAGGTTACCGAAGAAGGACTCGACAACGAAGGCATGCCTCCTTCTTTGATCATACTTATCCTATGTTTTATAAAATTGCATTGTGTTTTATGGTTAGTATATGCATGCCATTTTAATTCTTGTAGCTAGCGTGTCGATTGACACATTACCTTGATCCGCTTGTCGCCTATTCGTTTGACACCTGAGTAGAAGTATATAGTTGTGATATAGTAGAAATGCTTAGCCATGCTTATCACCCTATAGGTGCTTTGTTGAATGATCTCCGAGTCATTGACAGTTGAAACTTATCCCTGAGCTAGGCCAGTTGGCCTTTGTTGATCTCCTATACTCTCTTCTACTCTGGGTGAAACTTATCATCTGAATACTGGCGCGGGCGACAGCTGAATCAAGGATTGAAGGAGCGATTGGCTGCCCTTCAGAAGATGAAGGGGGCAATCAGTCGTCCGTGCCGCATGAGGCCTAATAAGTCTTGGATTTGAAGATTGTGTAAACAGTACGGCCACATGCTATATGGGCACTGGCTTGGTTAAGTAAGCTAGTCAGCCTTAGGTGTTGATGTCGCCGTACCGCAGATGGGATAGCTGCCTTGCGAGGAGTATCCTCGGCATAGATGGGGGGACCGGTTTGAGGACGTACTCTTAGTTCCGTGCGCCTAACCCGGTGGGCATGTCACATCTTTGGGGGATATAGTCCAAAGACCTCGTCACAATCTCCCTGCCGGTATACCAAATGATGTACTACTCTAGCGACGGCTAGTGGCAACAAATCGGGATTGTGTCGTGTGGGTAAAGTGTACAACCTCTGCAGAGTGTAAAACTATTCGAATAGTCATGTCCACGGTCATGGACGACACATGAATCTTTCTTGACATACAGGACATGTCTTTCTTCTTCCCTCTTTGCCCCTATTCTTGGAACCTATGAAGAGTGTGAGTTGATCGAGGATCCTCACTTTGATGAAAGTTATTCTGGAGATAAAACATGTTTTCATCAAAAAACCGCTTTTATCCAACTACTATATTTTTCAAACAAAATTAGCTTTTATGCAAATGAGCCATACAGCCTTCTGTTGAAGCCACATGTAGCTATTAGGTCCTCTCCGAGGGAGGCATGTTGAGTACGTAATATACTCATGGAAATAATTTTGTTGACAACAGAGTTCCATGAAGACGAAGGTGGTGACTGCGACAACTATGACAATCCGTAGGAGTGAGGTCATGTGGACTACATCGACTGCCTGTGGCTGAGATGGAGCCGCTACGCATTTTACTTTCTGCTATTTTCTGATTGTAATAAATGTCATGAGACATTTGACTTGGTATGTCTTGTGACAAATATACTACTTGTAATGTTTTTACGTATTCTGCAATGATACCATTTCGCTGTGTTGTCAACAATGATCCTGGGTTGACAAATATACACAGGAGGGTCTGGAAGTAAATTCCGGGTTCTCACACAAACCCGAGCCCTTCCTTGGCAAACACCTCATTGTGTTGGCTCAATACCTCATTAAGGTTCTTTTGTCCTTGAGCACATGTCATGAGTCCTCTCTCAAGTTGTGCCTTTAGAAAGCGGTTTTCCTCAAGAATAGATGCTAGGTCACCACTAGAGTTAGTAGTACAAGCATCAACATTGATAATAGGTGAAGAGTAAACTATCGGTGTACTAAGTATTGGGCCATTAGTACCCCGTACTTGTGCACGGGCAGTTGTAGCCATACTCGCGGCAAGGCTTGTCGGGAAACAGTTCAAGGTTGACTCAGACTATCAAAGAAATGCTCAAGTCAAAGATCTGAGGATCAGCAGATAGGAAGAGCTGGAATCCGAAAGCCAGCCTCCCCGGCAAGATCTTGCCGGGGTGGCCTGTGAAGCCTGGCAAGATTTCACGCCCGGCAAGATCCGGCGCCCGGCAAGATTCTGCTACTGTGCCACCGCTTCGACACAGCAACAAGCCCGACATTCTGGGCCCTTCTCTGGATGCGTGGCAACGTGCCAGTGGAGGAGAGCTTAAGCGGTGCTGATGGGATGGCCCCTTTTTCCATCCCCAAGAAGGTGAGGACACCTAAACGAACACCTCACGGTGCATTAAATGCGTTTGTCCTAATCCGTCAGTGGTTAGGTATGATAACCCTGTAGCTGCTTTACACCTCAATGTATGTACATTTTGCCACTGTGGTGACCCCTTTGAGCGTATAAAAGGAGGCCCAAGGCAACTGCTACAGGGGAGGATCTTTTAGCCCATTCTGCATGCATAGCTGCTCTTTGAACGTACTGTTCATTGCAAGCGCTCCTGGAGCCTGGGCTCAAGAACACTCATAATAAAACAAGGTAGGAGTAGGGTTTTACGCTGATCAGTGGCCCGAACCTGGGTAAAATCGCCCTGCGTCGATCATTGGTTCTGCTCTTTGTGCATACCTCTCTCCCTGCCAAATCGTAAAGGGGTCCCTTGGGGTCCCATAGGTGTCGCATGCCGACATAAACCTTGGCTAGAGTTTCAAGATAGGTAAGTTTGAGCGTCTCAAAGCTCTTTGTAAGAAGGGTGAGATCCTCTTCCTTAGTCTTGAGGGACACGGATAGAAGCTCACAATCCTTAGAGAGAGAAGTATGAGATTCCACAAGCTTACTTTTATCATTCATCAACTCCTTGCAAGAGTTCTTGGCCTTTTTCAAGGAGGCAAGTTTTTTACTGTGAGCATCAATGTTTGCACCAATTTTTAAGCATAGTTCATCATTTCGTGCTTCCTCATATTGGACTTTTCGCTCAAGGATTTCATATTTTTCCTTTTCCTTGGTGACGAGGGTTTCAAGTTCCTTAATGGTAATGGTGTGCTTACTCACCATCTCCATAAGCATACGAAACATAGTGAGCTTCTTTCCTTTAAGGGAGCACATGAACTTATTTAGTTTAGCAAGCATAGGATCATCTATATCATCATCATCATAATTATCCTCCGCATCAAGATACTCGTCACAAGGAGTAGACGGAGTGAAAACAGGAGAATTTGAACGTGGGGTTACTTTGACCTTGTCAGGAGAGTTTTGGTACTCTCCATCTTCTACCACGGCCTTTGCCATTAAGCACTTGTGAGCGTTGCCCTTGTAGTCTTTCATATAGTTGTAGGTGCCAACATCACCACTCTTGTTGACTAGCCTCAAGGTGTTTTGAGAATCTTGAGCTACTCCGGCAACACCACCAACATCATCCGGATCGGATTCTTCATGAGCAACCATTGCTTTCCCATCTCTCTTCTTGAGTTTGGAGTTCAAAGGATTTGGCAACTTCTTCTTGGGAAAGGTCTTGGGAAACCTTGGTTTATCTTCTCTCTTCTCATAAGGGCAATCGTTGGAGAAGTGGTTGGTTTCTTCACAGTTGTAGCATTTTCTCACTTTCTTCTTCTGGAATCTTCCCTTGAATTTTCCCGTGCTAAACTTCTTGACAAAGAGGGCAATGTCTTCATATGAAGGGCTCTCATCGGAGTCAATCTCATCACCATCTTCATCATCATCTTCTTCTTCTTCTTCACTTTGCTCTTCCTCACATACATGCTTGTCCTTCAAAGCAAGATTGATCTTTGATGTTGAGGTACCATGCATGGCAAGATGTTTTGCTTTCTTGATCAAATGCTAGAAAGATTATCAAAGCATACACACTTTTGCTTTCTTGATGGATATTCTGATTTTTCTCAAATACCTGTTTCACAACCTGTTCAAGAGAAAACCACCTTTACTTGCCCTTTTGGAACTTATGCTTATAGACGTATGCCTTTTGGTTTATGCAATGCACCTACTACCTTTCAAAGATGTATGACTGCTATATTCTCTGATTTTTGTGAAAAGATTGTTGAGGTTTTCATGGATGATTTTTCTGTATATGGATCTTCTTTTGATGATTGCTTAAGCAACCTTGATCGAGTTTTGCAGAGATGTGAGCAAACTAATCTTGTCTTGAATTGGGAGAAGTGCCACTTTATGGTTAATGAAGGTATTGTCTTGGGGCATAAAATTTCTCAACGAGGTATTGAGGTGGATAAAGCTAAAGTTGATGCAATTGAGAAAATGCCATGTCCTAAAGATATCAAAGGTATTCGTAGTTTTCTCGGTCATGCTGGTTTCTATAGGAGGTTTATTAAAGACTTCTCTGAAATTTCTAGGCCTCTTTCAAATCTTTTACAAAAGGATGTTCCATTTATTTTTTATGATGATTGTGTAGAGCCTTTGAAACACTTAAGAAAGCCTTAACTTCTGCACCTATTGTTCAACCACCTGATTGGAACTTGGCTTTTGAAATTATGTGTGATGCTAGTGATTATGCTGTTGGTGCTGTTCTAGGACAAAGAGTTGATAAGAAACTAAATGTTATCCATTATGCTAGTAAAACTCTAGACAGTGCTCAACGAAACTATGCTACTACTGAAAAGGAATTTTTAGCAGTTGTGTTTGCTTGTGATAAATTCAGATCCTATATTGTTGACTCTAAAGTTACTGTTCACACTGATCATGCTGCTATAAAATATCTTATGGAAAAGAAAGATGCTAAACCTAGACTCATTAGGTGGGTTCTTTTGCTACAAGAGTTTGATTTACATATAACTGATAGGAAAGGAGCTAAGAACCCCGTAGCTGATAACTTGTCTAGATTAGAGAATATTCTTGATGACCCACTACCCATTGACGATAGCTTTCCTGATGAACAATTAGCTGCAATAAATGTTTCTCATAATACTCATTGGTATGCTGACTATGCTAATTATATTGTTGCTAAATACATACCACCTAGTTTCACATACCAACAAAAGAAAAAATTCTTCTATGATTTAAGACATTACTTTTGGGATGACCCACATCTTTACAAAGAAGGAGTAGATGGTATTATTAGACGTTGTGTACCTGAGCATGAACAGGAACAAATCCTACGGAAATGTCACTCCGAAGCTTATGGAGGTCATCATGCGGGAGATAGAACTGCTCATAAGGTATTGCAATTTGGTTTTTAGTGGCCTACTCTCTTCAAGGATGCCCGTAAGTTTGTTTTATCTTGTGATGAATGCCAACAAATTGGTAATATTGGTAAGCGTCAAGAAATGCCTATGAATTATTCACTTGTAGTTGAACCATTTGATGTTTGGGGTTTTGATTACATGGGACCTTTTCCTTCCTCTAATAGGTATACACATATTTTGGTTGTTGTGGATTGTGTTACTAAGTGGGTAGAATCTATTCCAACTAGTAGTGCTGATCACAACACCTCTATTAAAATGCTTAAGGAAGTTATTTTCCCAAGGTTTGGAGTCCCTAGATATTTAATGACTGATGGTGGTTCACACTTTATTCATGGTGCTTTCCGTAAAATGCTTGCTAAGTATGATGTTAACCATAGAATTTCATCACCCTATCATCCTCAGTCTAGTGGTCAAGTTGAACTTAGCAATAGAGAAATAAAATTAATTTTACAAAAAATAGTTAATAGGTCCCAAAAAAATTGGTCTAAGAAATTAGATGATGCACTTTGGGCCTACAGAACAGCTTATAAAAATCCTATGGGTATGTCTCCTTATAAAATGGTTTATGGAAAAGCTTGTCATTTGCCTCTTGAGTTAGAACATAAAGCATATTGGGCAATTAAAGAACTCAACTATGATTTCAAACTTGCCGGTGAAAAGAGGTTATTTGATATTAGCTCACTAGATGAGTGGAGAACCCAGGCCTACGAAAATGCCAAGTTATTTAAAGAAAAAGTTAAAAGATGGCATGACAAAAGGATCCAAAAGCGGGAATTCAAGGTCGGAGAATATGTTCTTCTATACAACTCTCATTTTAGATTTTTTGCAGGGAAGCTTCTCTCCAAATGGGAAGGACCTTATGTTATCGAAGAAGTTTATCGTTCTGGAGCCATCAAAATAAATAATGCTGAAGGTACTAACCCGAAGGTGGTCAATGGTCAAAGAATTAACACTATATCTCAGGTATGCCTATTAATGTTGAAAGCAATATTATTCAAACCATGACGCCGGAGGAACACATAAAAGAAACCTTCTGGAACACTCCAGAATAACTAAAAAAGAGGAGGTACGTGATACGGTAAGTAAACGGACTCCAAAAATCTGCAAAAATATTTTCTGTCAGTTTTGGAATATAACAAAAATTAGGAAAATAAGAAACAACCAGGAAGGCAACCCTGGTGGGCACAAGACACCAGGGCGCGCCTAGCATGCCAGGCACGCCCAGGTGGGTTGTGCCCACCTTGGTTACCTTCCGGACTCTGTTTTTCTCTCATTTGCTTGTTTCCCAAGATAAAAAAAATCTTTATATACCCCCCGAACCTATTTGACCACCGTATCACAGAGAAATCTTACGTTCTTCTTTCTTGCTGTTTTCTGACAGATCTAGATCACCATGACCGCTTCGAGCTCCTCCAAGGACAAGTTCTTCGAGAACATCATCAGCCCGTATCTACGAGAGGTGATGCAGCACCCTCAAGCCATTGAGATGCATGAGGGGATGGGGACCATGGAGGCCAGGCTTGAAGCTATGGAGTAGGAGGTCTTCAAGTGTAAAGGGATGGTGGAACGTGGACTCAATGCCAATCACCTCATGATCGCGGATTATAACCGTGATCTCAAGGTGGAGGACAAATCCATGAAGGACATCGTCTTCACCTTCAACGAGCAAATCAACTTTCTGCAAAGCTAAATCTATGATCTCCAAAACCAATTCTTTGAATATGAGGCAAGGTTTAAAGGTATGAGTTTGGCTGCCAGTTGCAGGACTCGCGAGACTCACTCCTCCTCTTATGATGGCGAGCCTTTGCCATGGAAACATGAAGATAAGCCCGCTACTACCTCATCACCACCACCTTCTTCATCACCAAAGGAGACTTGAGTATCGGGTATGGGCACTCCCCTTGGCTTCTGCCAAGCTTGGGGGAGGTGCCCCGGTATCGTATCGCCACCACTATCTTTGCTTTCATCTATTTTAGTTCGATCTTTAGTTTTCCTATGATTTAGTTGAATAAAAGTTTAGTTTGATCCTTTCTTTTCGAGTGTTTGCTTAGTGATCTATCTATCAATGTAATCGTGTGCGAGATATATAATAAAGTTTAGTTTGTGTTTTGCTTCTTTACCTTAATGTTTCAATAAAAGAAAGGAAAATAATAAAAAGATCATATGCTAATCTTATGGTAAGTAATGACATCACATAAGGAAAAGTATAAGGTGTAAAATTTGTTGGAGATTGACAAACATAGCATTAGTCAATGATGCAATTCATGAAAGAATTAATAAGGGAAGATAAGATTCACATGCAAATACACTATCTTGGACATCTTTTATGATTGTGAGCCCCCATTAAATATTTTGAGCCAAAATAGTTGATGTTGGACAAGGAAGACAACGTAATGATTTATGTTTGTTCATATTCACATAGAAGTTATATTGTCATAGATCCTTTAACATGTGGTGCTTGCTCAATATCTTTTCTAGCCAAAAATTCTGCACCAAGTAGAGATACTACTTGTGCATCCAAAACCCATAACCCAAATCTTACTTTGAGAGTCCACCATACCTACCTATGGATTGATTAAGATCCTTCAAGTAAGTTGTCATCGGTGCAATAAGGCAATAAAAATTGCTTCTAAATGTGTTGGATCATTTAGTGTAAGAGAAAATTGAGCGTTGCACGAACTTGTGATGGCAAAATAATAAAAGCGACAAACTGCATAATAAAGGTTGCCATCATAAGGGGCAATGTAACACGACGTTCTTTTGCATTAAGGGATTTGGCATACAAATAAATAAGCGCATGACAACCTCTGCTTCCCTCTGTGCATGGCCTATCTTTTACTTTTATGCATTTACTTTTATGAAGAGTCAAAGTTTTCTTCCCTATTCCTTTTAATTTTCTCTTTTTGCAAGCATCATGTGGTTAGGAAAGATCTAGGCACATATATCCAGTTGAATATGAGTGGGCATGAGTTATTATTGCTGACATCACCCTTGAGGTGAATACGTTGGGAGGACTATAAGCCCCTATCTTTCTATGTGTCCGGTTGAAACTTTTTGTTCATGGGTACGCTGTGAGTGTTAGCAATCATAGAAGATTAAAAGATGGTTGAGTATGTGGACTTGCCTAAAGGCTCTGATACGTGACCCTTCCTGAAAATATGATGAATTGTAGTTGCAAAGTTGGCTGAGAACATAGTTTGTTAGTTTTCAATAGAGTTTATGCTTTATACTTCGATGTTGTGATGAATTGTTACTTGTTCATGAGAAGTTTATGATAAAAGTTATGTGACAAAAGTTGTTTGATAATGTTTTATGTTAAAATTCCTTGCTGTTATAATAATATGCATGATGCTTCTATGTCCATATTTTGTTTTTATTGACACCTCTCTCTCTCTAAGCATGTGGACATGTTTTCGATTTCGGTTTTTCGCTTGAGGACAAGCGAGGTCTAAGCTTGGGGGAGTTGATACGTCCATTTTGCATCATGTTTTCCTACTGTTATTTATAATGTTTTTATGCATAATAATGCTTTTGGGAGTAATTCTAATGCCTTTTCTCTCATAATTTGCAAGGTTTACACAAAGAGGGAGAATACCGGCAGCTGGAATTCTCGACCTGAAAAAGCATGTCAGAGCTACCTATTCTGCACAACTCCAAATAAGCTAAAACTTCACAAAGATTTTTTATGGAATATATAAGAATTATTGGAGCAAATAACTACCAGAGGGGGCCCACCAGGTGGGCACAACCCACCTGGGTGCGCCAGGGAGCCCAGGCGCGCCCTGGTGGGTTGTGCCCTCCTCAGCCCACCTCCGGTGCCCCTCTTCTGGTATATAAGTCATTTTGACCTAGAAAAAATAAGGAGAGGACTTTCAGGACGAAGCGTCGCCGTCTCGAGGCGGAATTTGGGCAGGAGCACTTTTGCCCTCCGGCGGAGTGATTTCGCCGGAGGAACTTCCCTCCCGGAGGGGGAAATCATCGTCATCATCATCACCAACAGCTCTCCCATCTTGGGGAGGGCAATCTCCATCAACATCTTCAATAGCACCATCTCCTCTCAAACCCTAATTCATCTCTCTTGTTCAATCTTTGTACCGGAACCTTAGATTGGTACTTGTGGGTGACTAGTAGTGTTGATTACATCTTGTAGTTGATTACTATATGGTTTATTTGATGGAAGATTATATGTTCAGATCCATTATGCTATTTAATACCCCTTTGATCTTGAGCATGATTATCATTTGTGAGTAGTTACTTTTGTTCTTGAGGTCATGGGAGAAATCTTGTTGCAAGTAATCATGTGAACTTGATATGTGTTCGATATTTTGATGATATGTATGTTGTGATTCCCTTAGTGGTGTCATGTGAACGTCGACTACATAACACTTCACCATATTTGGGCCTAAGGGAATGCATTGTGGAGTAGTTATTATATGATGGGTTGCTAGAGTGACAGAAGCTTAAACCCTAGTTTATGCGCTATTTCGTAAGGGAATGATTTGGATCCAAAAGTTTAATGCTATGGTTAGATTTTATCTTAATACTTTTCTCGTAGTTGCGGATGCTTGCGAGGGGGTTAATCATAAGTAGGAGGTTTGTTCAAGTAAGAACAGCACCTAAGCACCGGTCCACCCACATATCAAATTATCAAAGTAGCGAACACGAATCAAACCAACATGATGAAAGTGACATGATGAAATTCCCGTGTACCCTCAAGAACACTTTGCTTATCATAAGAAACCGTTTGGCATGTCCTTTACCCCAAAAGGATTGGGCTATCTTGTTGCACTTTTGTTACCGTTATCGTTACTTGCTTGTTACAAATTATCTTGCTATCAAATTATCTGTTACCGACAATTTCAGTGCTTGTAGACATTACCTTGCTGAAAACCACTTGTCATTTCCTTCTGCTCCTAGTTGGGTTCGACACTCTTACTTATCGAAAGGACTACGATAGATCCCATATACTTGTGGGTCATCAGGTGGCTAACCTCATTTGGACCAAGGCCTCAAGAGAAGCATCATGCTCCTCCTTTTGCTTAACAAGGGCCCGTTCCAGATCCTCAAAAGTGAAGGTCTTGACTTCCGAAGAAGCCGCGCCCTTCTCCTTCGGATCTGCAACAAGGGGAGTCTCCTCGGGGTTCATCTCGCTCTAGGACGGTTAAGCCACAAGAATAGAGCATGAGGCTCTGATACCAATTGAAAGGATCGAGATGGACCTAGAGGGGGTGAATAGGTACATTTACAAATTTTAATTCTTACTTAGCAATTTTAGGCACTAATGCGGAATATGAAAGTGAACCTAACAATTACAAGTATGATACTAAGAGCTAAGCAAGGTAAACAAGTATCACAAGTATATGACTAAGCAAGCAAAATATGATACAAGTAAATACTAAGAGACAAGTAACCACAAGTAGGGTGTTAGGGTTAGGAATAACTGCAACTCCGAGAGACGAGGATGTATGCCGATGTTCACTTCCTTGGAGGGAAGCTACGTCACCATTTAGAGAGGTGGGTGTTACCACGAAGGCACACCAACGCCACGAAGGCTCACACTATTCTCTCTTTGAGATATCACCACGAAGGCGATTCTCAACCACTAGTGGTAGACCTTGGGGTGGTCTCCAAACCCTCACAAACTTTCCGGGGGTAATCACAATGGTCGATTCCTCTCCGAAGAACTCCTACCGCCTAGGAGTCTCCAACCTCCAAGAGTAACAAGAACGATGGGGAAAAGCTCAAGACTTGCTCAAATCACGAATTCCTTGGTGCAAAGAAGGGGAAGGAGTGGATCTATCACTTGATTGGACAACTTCTCACAAATGCTCTCAAATCCCTTCGGGATCTAAGATTTGGTGTATGAGTGTGAGAGAGAGAGTGAAATGTGTTCTAGGGATTGCTCAAAGTGAATGGTCAACCCTTTCCTGTGGAAGAAGAAGGCTATATATAGTATTGGAGAAAATATGGTCGTTGTAGTGTAAGTGACAAGGGTAGGCCAGACATCCGGGCCATGGGCCGGACATCCGGCACAGTGTAACGCATGTGTAATGAAACAGAGAGGAGTGAACAAAACAGAGAGGCCGGACATCCAGGGTAGAGCCTGGACATCCGGCATGGTGCTCGGACATCCGGAGATAACATCACAGATCAGATGCTCTTTGTTCAGGAAGGGCCGGATATGCGGCAGAACATCCTGGACATCTGGGAACACAGGAGAGCTCGGACATCCGGCAGGGTGGCCGGACATCCGGGGATTTCACCACCAACTTGATGTATTCTGGACAGCAGGAGCCGGATATCCGGCGGAGCAGCCCGGATATCCGTCGTGCCGGCCGGACATCCCGCGTGCTGGCCAGACATCCAGCATGGGAGCATAGGCAAAGTTTCTCCTGCAGTTTTTAGGATATGAGACCAAGGTGGAGAAGCTAGGTTTTCCTGAACTGAGCAAGTCCTTCACTGGCCCTACCGATCCCCTCTTAATAGTGCGGGATCCCTATACTCAAGAATAAATACATATACAATCATTTTGATCTAGTATTTCTTCCTTGAGTAGAATCAACTCCGTATGTCCATGATCCACACACGTTTGTCATCCGGGGACTAATACCTGAGATTTACTTAACGAACATAGTTAGTCCCCTACATGTATATTGTCATCAACATCAAAAACTTGATGTAAGGCATGATTGCACTTTCAGCTATATATTATTTCCCAATGATGTATGGCTATGCTATGATGTTTGAGTAGATTCGTTTTGTCCTATGGGTTGATTGATGATCATGATTGGTTTGAGTTGTATGTTTTATTATTGGTGCTCTCCGTGTCGCGCAAGCGTGAGGGATCCCCGCTGTAGGTTGTTGCAATATGTTCATGATTCGCTTATGGTGAGTGGCGTGAGTGACAGAAGCACAGACCCGAGTAAGTGGGTTGTTGCGTATGGGAGTAAAGAGGACTTGATACTTAATGTTATGGTTGGGTTTTACCTTAATGATCTTTGGTAGTTGCGGATGCTTGCTAGAGTTCCAATCATAAGTGCATATGAACTAAGTAGAGAAAGTATGTTAGCTCATGCCTCTCCCTCATATAAAATTGCAATAATGATTACCGGTCTAGTTATCGATTGCCTAGGGACAAATAACTTTCTTGTGTGACAAAAAGCTCTCTACTAAAACTAACTTGATTGTTTCTTTATCTAAACAGCCCCTAGCTTTTATTTACGTGCTCTTTATTATCTTGCAAACCTATCATATCACACCTACAAAGTACTTCTAGTTTCATACTTGTTCTAGGTAAAGTGAACATTAAGTGCGCGTAGAGTTGTGTCGGTGGTCGGTAGAACTTGAAGGGAATATAAACTCTACATTTAGCTCCTCGTTGGGTTCGACACTCCTACTTATCGAGAAAGGCTACAATTGATCCCCTACACTTGTGGGTTATCAAGACCTTTTTATGGCGCCGTTGCCAGGGAGCAATAGCGTGGGGTGAATATTCTCGTGTGTGCTTGTTTGCTTTATCACTAAGTAGTTTTTATTTTCTATTCTAAGTTGTTATCTGTCTTTAGTTATGGATATGGAACACGAAATACCAAAAAAAGGGTGTACTTGCTACTCATGGAGATGGGGAACCTCCTAAAACCCTCGATGCTCGTTATGTGAAAAATATTAAACACTGCTTTGATAATCCTGAGAAAACCCCATTCAACTTGATAATGGGAGACACGTTGGATCAACGTGAATTCTTTAGGGATTATCGCTTGACTCAAAAAGGGAAACTCTTATGGGATCAAATTGAAATGTTGCATCGGTATGCTTGGAATTTATGCTTGAGATATGATTATACTTGTTGCTCTAGGATGAAGGCTCCACACCTTCCCTTTTCATGTAAATTTAATGATAATGAAACCTTGGCTTCTTATGCTAATGGTATATATGATTACTATGATGTGGAACGAATAGAAGAATTCGTTGCTTTTAAGGGTGCTTATGAAATTGAATCTTTGTTTGAAAAGTGTGAAAAAATTTATGATGTTGTTTACAGATCTGAAAATTATGCTATACTTAAATATTGCTATGAGAATTATGAATACAATGCTGATATTGATGAGTTTATTGAGAAAGTCTCCGCTGTCCAAGAAGAGACTAATATTTTGCAGGAACCTATGGAAGAAGAAATTGATGACACTGTGAGCTCATTGGATGAAAAAGATGAGGAGGAGAGCGAAGAACAAAGGGAGGAAGAGCGGATTAGCTACCCGTGCCCACATTTTGATGAGAGTAACTCTTCAACTCATACATTGTTTAATTTCCCTTCGTTCTTATCGAAGGATGAATGCTATGATAATTGCTATGATCCCTTGGATTCGTTTAAAATATCCCTTTTTGATGAAATTGTTGCTTGCTATGCTTGTGGCCATGATGCCAATTTGAATTATGCTTATGGAGATGAACTTGCTATAGTTCCTTATGATAAAAAAGAAATTGTTAGTATTGCACCCACACATGATAGTCCTATTATCTTTTTGAATTCTCCCAACTACACTATACCAGAGAAGTTTGCGCCTATTAAGGATTATATTAATGGGTTGCATTTTACCACTACACATGATGATTTTGATGAATATAATATGCATGTGCTTGCTGCTCCTACTTGCAATTATTATGAGAGAGGAACTACATCTCCACCTCTCTATGTTTCCAACACAATAAAATTGCATGAAACTGTTTATGCTATGTATTGGCCTTTACTTGGTGTGCATGAATTGTTCTTTTATGACATGCTGATGCATAGGAAGAGAGTTAGACTTCGTCATTGCATGATATATGTTGCTTTGTGCCCACTACTAAAATACAAATCATTGTTAATTAGAATTGCCTTTGATATACACTGGGATCCGGGTGGATCAATTACTTGAGCACTTTATGCCTAGCTTAATGGCTTTAAAGAAAGTGCTGCCAGGGAGACAACCCAGAAGTTTTAGAGAGTCATTTTATTCTTTTGTGTTCTTTTATAAAGTTTAAAAACAAAAAAATACAGAGGGTAACCTAAAACTTTTCAAAAAGAAAAGCGAAAGTGAGAAAGACGAGCATTGTTAAAGTGGGAGCTAGCCTTGAACTTTGTTCATGCCCATGGGAACTTTGTGAACCTTGATTACAGAAAATTTTCAACAAAAATAATTATCCCCTTGTACAAATCCATTGTATTATAAAAATAATGTGCCAAGATTTGCCTTTAGGATGATTATATTGCTTGTTTGGTATGTGCAGTGCAAAACCAGAAACTTTGGCTGTAGTGCGTGAATTTACTTTTTTTACTGGAATGTCAAAAGTTTATGAAATTTTTACACAATACTTCTATGCAAAAAAATTATTTTGTCCTAATTCAGAATTATTGGAGTTACAGAAGTATGGTCAATGTTTAGATTGCTACAGACTGTTCTGTTTTTGAAAAATTCTGTTTTTGATGCATTGTTTTGCGTGTTTTGATGAATCTATGGATTGTATCAGTGATATAAGTCGTGGTGAAGTTAGAGTACAGTAGTTATAATGCAAAAATAAAATATGAATGAGTTTGCAACAGTACTTAAAGTAGTGATTTGCTTTCTTATACTAACGGATCTCACGAGGGTTTTGTAAGTTTTGTGTGATTGAAGTTTTCAAGTTTTGGGTGAGATCACGATGGATGAAGGAATAAGGAGTGGCAAGAGCCTAAGCTTGGGGATGCCCGAGGCACCCCAAGGTAATATTCAAGGACTCCCAAGCAACTAAGCTTGGGGATGCACCGGAAGGCATCCCCTCTTTCTTCTAACGACCATCGGTAATTTTACTTGGAGCTATATTTTTATTTGTCACATGATATGCGTAAATTCTTGGAGCATCGTGTGCCTTTTATTTTTCTTTTAGTAATGCACCATGCTAGTATGAGATAGTCCTTGGTTGATTTATAGAATGCTCTTTGCACTTCACTTATGTTACGCCCCGGCCTAATCGTGCACTAATCATACACGCAAATGCACACGATCAAGCCTAAGGACTCACGGGAAGATATCACAACACAACTCTAAAACATAAATAAAGTCATACAAGCTTTATATTACAAGCCAGGGGCCTCAAGGGCTCGAATACATAAGCTTGCGTACAAGCGTCAGCGGAAGCATCAGATATCTGAGTACAGATATTAAAAGAGAAACAGAAAGGCCTTTAGAAAGGCGGGGCAAAATAAAACACTACGATCGAAAGGCGCAGGCCTCCTGCCTAGGACCCTCCGATCCTACTCTTGATCATCAGTCAACTCGTAGTAGCATCCATCCTCGGGGTAGTAGTAGTAGTCGATCGACGGGGCATCTGTCTCAGGGGCTCCGTCATCTTGGTCACGACAAACTGATATGGGGAGAAAAGGAAATCAAAGCAACCGTGAGTACTCATAAGTACTCACCAAGCAAGGATCTACACTAAATATGCAACATTTTCAAAGAGAGGCTGTATATGTGGACTGGGCTGCAGAAATGCCAGAACAGAGAGGAAAGCCTAGTCCTATCGAAGACTAGCATCTTCATCGGTCTTGCAGCAATAGAAGAGAGTAGAACAGATCAATATAAAGTAGCAGTATCATTAAGTCTCAACCTCACCCAGAGATCCTTTCTCGACTCCCTGCGAGAAAGCAATCCCAGAGCCATACAGTCATCAACCTCGTCCTGAGATCCCTTCTCGACTCCCTGCGAGAAGCAATCCCAGAGCCATAGTATCCAAGTATCCAGTTCTAAATTGTATCAATCAGGATACAACTCCGAGTGTCCTTTACCGTAGGACAGGCTATCGATAGAAGTGTTCTTCCCTGCAGGGGTGCACCAACTTACCCAACACGCTCGATTAACTCCGGCCGGACACACTTTCCTGGGTCATGCCCGGCCTCGGCCAAACAATACATCGCAACCCCACCTACAGCTCAGCAGAGAGGTCCCCGTCGGTCTATATCCTAAGCGCTCAGGGGTCTTGGGCCATCGCCCTATGCACTCCGGGTCGGTGTGTGCAGGGTCGGGACGAGCACCACCTCAGTCCTGGATGGTACTGGCCCGGCCCGGCCACAAGGCTGAACTGGACGTCTGACAAAGCTTTCGGCTGATGCATACGATGCAGAGTGCCCATAACTCTTCCCACGTGATGGTTAGTGCTATTAGGCCAGAGGCCTGCTCGGATCAAATATCCAAATCGTTAGTGGACTAGGGCTTGCGGTAACGAGCAGAGACTCACGAAAGATGTGACCCCGTCGCCCCGTCTCGAGGACTTGCTGCAAGGGTTAAGAATGCCCGGCCGCGCCTCGTATTCATCACTCGGGCACCATACAGGCAACCCGTCTTTACAACACTCGCCACTTAGGCGCACGCGGGTACCCCTCAGGGTCGACCCGCCTTTCCAAGTAACAACAATACAGTCCAAGTATCCGTGTGTCCATAACATCAGAGGAATCCGAGGTATCACCCTCGTTGGATTCCTACTCGGTGTATCCGTCAAGGTGAACTCGGAGGAATCACCCTCACTGGGTTCACACTTGAGGTGTTGTACGACGGCGTCGTTATCCGAAGCGGTGAAGGAGGAATCACCCTCGATGACCACGACCGAATAGCTACTCTACGGAGTTAACATCAGAAGTGCTACACGAGGTATCACCCTTGACACTCGGTGGTAACGCTGCAGTGTCGTTACAACTAAGGGGGTGAGGTGCGGTGCCGGGGCCTGGTCTTCAATCCCGTTGATCGGGTCTTCGGATTATCCAGCGGGGCAGTCCGGATAAGTGGGGTCACTGATAGGTCTCTACCCAGCCTATACTAAGCAGTTTAGGATATGCAGGTAATTATCAACAACAGGTTACAATAAACAGGCTATGCATCAGAATAGGTAAAGCAGTAGCAGCAGCAATTCTAATGCAAGCATGAGAAATAGAATGGGCGATATCGGGATGATCAAAGGGGGGGCTTGCCTGGTTGCTCGGCGGCAAGGGCAAGGTCGTCAATGGGGTCTTCGGTCTCCGGAGCTGCGGCGGTACCGGGAACTGCGTCGGGGTCTAACAAGAGAGAAGAGGGGGAGGAAACAGTATAAATACACAGCGAACAAGTGCAGCACAAAGCATAACATGGCAATACGCGGTGACAGAGGTGACCTAACGCAGTGCCGGGTGTGTCCTAACGTATGGCTGCACGTCACCGAGGAAGGGGGAATCCATCCGAGAATGTTTTCCCGGTTCCGGACATTTGTCAGACAGATGACCGGAGGGGAACGGTTCCATGTTCGGATAGTTAGGGACGTGTGGCGGACGAACGGACCGCGTATTCGGATTCGTCTCGTCGTTCTGAGCAACTTTCATGTACAAAGTATTTTCATCCGAGCTACGAATTATTTTATATGATTTTCTAAAGTTTTTATTAATTTCTAGAATTATTTAAATTATCAAATCCAACATTATCCGAAACAGTGCTTGCTGACGTCAGCATGACATCAGCATGACATCACAAGTTAATTAGACAGAACTGATTAGTCCTAATTAGGTGATTAGTTTAATTAGTAGGTTAATTAAGTTTAATTAAACCAGATTAATTAAGTTAATTAATGATTTAGTTAATTAACTAATATTAATTTTTATTATTTTTATTTATTTATTTATTAACATTTTTTTTTATTAACCGGGGGGACTGGGCCCCATTCGTCAAAGGCCCAAGTGGCCAAACGGGCGCGCGGGCGAACGATTGCGGGCGCTGGCAGAGGCCGCAGCCCGCACAGATGCGGGGCGAGGCCGTGGCCCGGCGCCGGCGGCCGCAGCCGCTGCTGGAGCAGCAGCAGCACAGAGGGGGGCACGGCGAGCTGCAGCGGTAGCAGGCCAGCAGGGGGGCGCGGAGCGGACAGCCGCGGGCGAGTGGTGCAGTGGCCGGCGCGGCCAGGCACGTGGACGGCAGAGGCGGGGTTGCGGGCAGCGGCGAGCGTTGGGCGCGGGCGGCTCCGACGCGGCGGTGGCCAGCAACGCGAGCGCGGGAAGGAGCAGGTGGGCGTGGCGAGGACGACAGGCCGCGGCGGGCAGCGCCTAGCGGCTACAACGGCAGCTGCAGAACCGCGGGCGAGGAGGCGAGCGGCGGGGCGCAGCGCGCGGTCGCGCGCGAGCAGCAGCAAGGAGCAGCAGGACCCGCGGCGGAGCACGAGGTGGGGGCGTCGGGCGCCAGAGCGCGCGGGTGCGGGGCGCGGTGACCGGGGGCGCACTAGGGAGAGAGGGAGGAGGTGCGGCTCACAGGCGGTGCAGGGGAGAGGGGCGGCGAGGCTCGGGGTCGACCCGTGGGGAGGAGGACGAGGTGGACGACAGTGGTTGCGCGAGGCGACGGCGGGGTGGCGACGGGAGCGAGCGCCGGGGCGCGGCGACGTCCAGATCCAATCGGGATCGGGGGGGAAAGGAGTGAGCGAGGTGGGGGAGTGGGGGTCTTTGGGCTAGGGTTTGGGGGTGGTGGGGGGATAAGGTGGCAGAGGTGGGCCGACCTGGTGAGCGACCGGCCTGGCTGAGGCCCAGTGGGGGGGGGGGGGCTTGCTTCTTTTCTTTTGTTTTATTTTTTCCTTTTCTTTTCTGTTTTGCAAAATGTGTGGCACTCAAATGAACTTTGTAAAATATATGACCTGGTCCATAAATCATAGTGCAACATACCCTATCACCAAAAATTAGTTTGGGCAAAACATAATTTCATATTTGATTTAGATTAAATAAAAGGTTAATAAATATTGTCTTTAGTCACTGTTTGAGGATGTTTGAGTCACTTACCCAATTCCAATAATGTTGGTTTCAATTTTAGAATTGTCTCTGATTTACTTGCTATTTAATGAACAATTTAGTTTCTGATTTGAGCAACTTTTAGTTTCACTTAAGTGTGAATTTCCATTTTGAATTTGGATTTGAAAAGAAATATGATACTAATGATGATTAGGCACTGTTGATCATGATGACATGGCATAATCAAAAGGGTGATTACTGTAGTTAACGACTGGGGGTGTTACAAGTCTCCTCCACTAACAAGAACTCTCGTCCCGAGAATTAAGAGGTAGAAAGAAAAAGTTCGGGGTATTCCGCACGAAGATTATCCTCGCGTTCCCAAGTGGCTTCATCTTCAGTATGATTTGACCACTGCACTTTGAGGAACTTGGTAACCTTCTGACGGGTCCGACGTTCAGCTTCATCGAGAATGCGGATCGGATGCTCCCTATAAGAAAGATCATCATGCAATTCGAGCATTTCGTGATCCACAGCTCGGTGCGGAGATTCCTTGAAGCATTTACGAAGTTGCGACACATGGAAGATGTCATGGATATGAGAGAATTGCGGCGGCAATTCCAATTTATACGCCACCTGACCACGTCTAGCAATAATGCGGAAAGGACCAATGTAGCGTGGAGCTAGCTTGCCCTTGATTCCAAAACGGTGAGTGCCTTTCATCGGGGTGACTCGCAGATAAGCTTGATCACCAGGTTGATAAGTCAAACACCATCGTTTGCGATCATAGTTGCTCTTCTGACGGTCCTGAGCCGCCTTGAGGTTTTCACGGATGATACGGACTTGTTCTTCAGCATGTTGAATAATATCCAGACCCATGAGTGGTCGTTCCCCATTTTCTGACCAATTCAGAGGGGTTCGACACTTACGTCCATAGAGTACTTCGAAGGGGGCCATTTTCAAACTAGCTTGATAGTTGTTGTTATAAGAGAACTCGGCATACGGAAGAGATTCTTCCCACTTCTTGCCGAATGAAATAACACAAGCCCGAAGCATGTCTTCAAGCACTTGATTGACTCGTTCGACTTGGCCTTGGGATTGTGGATGATAAGCTGAACTCCAGGTAATATGAGTTCCCATAGCTGTTTGGAAACTTTCCCAGAATTTGGAAGTGAAAAGACCGCCACGGTCCGAACAGATCTCCTTCGGAATACCGTGGAGTGATATAATTCTGGAGATATACAACTCTGCTAACTGGCTAGCAGTGATAGTTTCCTTGACGGGCAGAAAGTGTGCAACTTTAGAAAGTTGGTCGACGACGACAAGAATAGCATCGTGACCCTTCTGTGACCTGGGAAGGCCAGTAATGAAATCCATTTGCACTTTATCCCATTTCCATAAAGGAATATGTAACGGTTGCAGAATTCCAGCAGGTTTCTGATGTTCTGCTTTAATGCGACGACACACATCACATTCAGCAACATAACAAGCAATGTCCTGCTTCATTCTAGACCACCAGTACCTTTGACGGAGATCACGATACATCTTGGTGCTACCCGGATGAATAGACAGCGGGGTATCATGTGCCTCCTTCATGACCTTGTCAGTCATAAGTTCGAAGCGAGGTACGACAATGCGGTTTCTGAAATACAAAGTTCCATCTTCAGACAGCGAGAAATCCCTGTACTTTTCAAGGTGAAGATTTTTCTTCATCAGATCAATTTCAGCATCTTTAGCTTGCGCATTCTTAACAGCTTTCTCAAGATCTGGTTGTACCACAAGGTTATTTAGAGAGCCCTGTGGAACAATACGCAGATTCAGCTTGCACAGTTCTTCAAAAAGATGAGGTTGAGCTCGCCTAACCATGAGGTTGTCGCAATAGGACTTGCGGCTTAAGCCATCAGCCATCACGTTAGCCTTGCCAGGGGTATAGGAAATACCCAAATCATAGTCCGCAATGGCCTTCATCCATCTTTGCTGACGGAGGTATAGAGATGGCTGAGTGAACAAGTACTTCAGACTTTTATGATCCGTGTAGATCTCGCAATGATTACCGAGGAGGTAATGTCGCCACAACTACAGTGCATAGATGACAGCAGCTAGTTCTAGATCATGTACCGGATAATTCTCTTCATGTGGGCGCAACTGACGAGAGCCATAAGCAATCACTTTACGCTCTTGCATTAGGACACAGCCTAATCCTTCACGGGATGCGTCACAATAAATCACAAAATCTTTGCGGGTATCTGGAGGAGATAGTACTGAGGCAGATGTCAGCTTGTCTTTGAGTGTCTGGAAACTTTCCTGACATTTTTATGTCCATTCAAATTTAACACCCTTGTGAAGCAGATCAGTCAAAGGCTTAGCAATCTTAGAAAAGTTCTCGACAAATCGACGGCAATAGCTTGCAAGGCCAAGAAAACTTCTCACTTGCTTGACGTTCTTCGGAGGTGTCCATTCAAGAATAGCCTGAACTCGTTCTGGGTTAACAGCAATTCCATCCTTGGAAATCACATGACCAAGGTAAGTTACTTCAGAAAGCCAGAATTCACATTTGGAGTACTTGGCATACAGCTGGTGTTCTCGGAGTCTTTCGAGTACAAGACGGAGGTGTTCGGCATGTTCTTCCTTATTCTTCGAATATACCAGAATATCATCTAGATAAACCACGACGAACTTGTCGAGGTAATCCATGAAGATGTAATTCATCAGACGGGAGAATGTGGTTGGAGCATTTGTTAAGCCAAATGACATGACAGTGTACTCGTAGGAGCCATAACAAGTAACAAATGCAGTCTTGGGAATATCCTCTTCACGAACACGGATCTGATGATAACCCAATCTCAAATCAAGTTTAGAGAATACCGATGATCTAGCAAGTTGATCATACAAATCATTGATCCGAGGAAGTGGATATTTGTTCTGGATGGTGGCTTGGTTAATGGGCCGATAATCCTGAACCAATCGGTTAGTTCCATCCTTCTTCTTAACGAAGAGTGAAGGTGCTCCCCAAGCGGAGGAACTGGGGCGGATGAAGCCCTTCTTAAGTGACGTGTCGATTTCCTCCTTAAGTTCAAGAAGGTGGTGCGGAGGCATCTTATAAGGGCGCTTCGCAATAGGAGTAGTGCCGGGCTTCAAGTCGATGACAAACTCGACAGCTCTAGCAGGGGGTATTCCCGGAAGTTCTTCTGGAAATACATCTTGAAAATCACAAACAACTGGAACGTTCTCGATGCCTTCAAGAGGTGAAGCATTCAATGCATTCAGAACATATATCTGGCTCTCAGCATCTTGAGCTATTCGGGCTGAGTAATTGATCACCTGA
This sequence comes from Thinopyrum elongatum, assembly GCA_011799875.1. Classification (NCBI taxonomy): domain Eukaryota; kingdom Viridiplantae; phylum Streptophyta; class Magnoliopsida; order Poales; family Poaceae; genus Thinopyrum; species Thinopyrum elongatum. Next base: position 479,391,602 of record CM022298.1, on the reverse strand, counting down.
CCAGAAGGGTGTGTGAGCTGGACTGTCTTAGTAGCACAGTCAATCAAAGCATTATGGGCTGTCAACCAGTCCATACCGAGAATGATGTCTATATCGGAAGGTCCAAGAGCAATAAGGGAACCAGAGAACATCAACCCTTCAATTTTGATCTGATTGTTGTGACTTACCATTTTGGTTTGCCACCTGGAACGGGGAGTGATAATCTCTAATGGTGTGGGTAACAGCTCTAGATGTAGCTCATGCCGCTGAGCAAATTGTTGAGACACAAAGGAATGTGATGCTCCTAAGTCGAAAAGGACAGAAGCTGCAACTGAATTAATCGGGAGGGTACCCATCAAAATGGTTGGTTCTTTCTGAGCCTCTTCTGCATTGACATGGTTAGCATGGCCCAGTATAACAGCAGAAGGTCTGGCATTGGGATTCCTGGGCTGACGAGCTCAGGCATCTCAATTTTGATTCGGACGGCAATTGGTAGCACGGTGCCCTGGTTGACCACACTTGAAGCAATTCCGATCATTATGGGGAGGAGCTACAGCATTGGACTGTCCACCCTGAGTCACTAGCTGTCTCGGCGGCGGAGGCAGGCGAGGTGCAATATAAGACGGCCTTGGTGTTGGAGCAGGCCGATGATGAACATTGTGTGGGATCCAGACTCGACGTTTATGAACAGGCTGACCCGAGGACGAGTTAGCTTCATGAGTGCGCTTGAGCGACTCCTGGTACTCAGTCAGAGCTGTTTCAACTTGGAAAGATTTGCTGACAAGCGTTGCGAATTCTGTGCAATCATGGACAGCAAGTGCAAGTTTTATATCAGTACGTAGTCCTCCACAGAATTTCTCCTGCTTGCGAGTGTCGGTGTCGACATCATCCGCAGCATAGCGGGATAATTCAAGGAATTTCCTCTGATATTCATCCACAGTCATTTTACCCTGAGAGAGTTTACGGAAATCCTGCTTCTTCTGGTCCATCAGACCTTGAGGAATGTAACGTGCATGAAAAGCTGACTGAAATTCCTGCCAAGTGGTTACAGTCTCTGCAGGCAACATAGCCTTGTGGCTTTCCCACCATTGAGCAGCTGGGCCCTTCAGGTGGAATGTCGCAAAGGTGACGTAACTATCAGGAGCAACATTATCTGATTCCATCTCAAACAGGATGTCACGAAGCCAATCATCAGCATCCATAGGATTGGTGGAGTTGCGGAAAACGGATGGACTGAGGCGCACAAATTCTGGCAGAGTTATTGGAGCATTCTGTTGCTGAGCATTCTGAGTTGGGAATTGAGCCAATACTCCGGTGATAAACTGATGGTTAAGCTCAAACTGCTGACGGTTGAGTTCAAACTACTGCATCATGGCGGCAATATAGGGTGGAGGTGGAGGATCGTCAGCCATCCTGCCAAATCAACAGGGGCAGTTTAGCAAGAAAAACTGCATGTGTATGGAATGATTCATGAAGTATCACGCACAACAGAAGGAAGTGCAATAGATAATTTAGCATATTCGCACCAGACATTCAAATCCGCACATAGCCTCGATTACAATCCGGCAATACGACAGCTGAAAGGGGAAGGCTAGACAACTAGGCGGCGCGCAGGCACGCGGCAAGGAAGTACACAACGAGACATAGCAAAGGCTACATCAACGTCGGAGAAAACTATTGGAGCGAGGAATCTGCAAGTGACAACACAGGGTGCCCTCGATAAGAGGATCCTGCAAGCAGAACCTGGCCCATAATCTCGAAGCAAGGGGGGATATTTTAGAACTCCGGGTGGATGTGATTACGAGAACCTAATGTTGGAGTTAGTAAAAAATTTAACCCGAATAGAAGAGAGATCAGAGTCCTAGAGTAAAGACGAGGAGTAAAAGATCCTAATACCACCCAATTGGCGACGTGGGCCCGTAAGCCACACAGCCAAGTTAGTAAAATAGTTTTTGATTACTAGACTCAACTTCGGCCAAGGAGTTGGAAAGGGGGGTTCCTACGGTCAGTCGGCTCTGATACCAATTTGTTACGCCCCCGGCCTAATCGTGCACTAATCATACACGCAAATGCACACGATCAAGCCTAAGGACTCACGGGAAGATATCACAACACAACTCTAAAACATAAATAAAGTCATACAAGCTTTATATTACAAGCCAGGGGCCTCGAGGGCTCGAATACATAAGCTTGCGTACAAGCGTCAGTGGAAGCATCAAATATCTGAGTACAGATATTAAAAGAGAAACAGAAAGGCCTTTAGAAAGGCGGGGTAAAATAAAACACTACGATCGAAAGGCGCAGGCCTCCTGCCTGGGACCCTCCGATCCTACTCCTGGTCGTCAGTCAACTCATAGTAGCATCCATCCTCGGGGTAGTAGTAGTAGTCGATCGATGGGGCATCTGTCTCAGGGGCTCCGTCATCTTGGTCACGACAAACTGATATGGGGAGAAAAGGAAATCAAAGCAACCGTGAGTACTCAGAAGTACTCAGCAAGCAAGGATCTACACTAAATATGCAACATTTTCAAAGAGAGGTTGTATATGTGGACTGGGCTGCAGAAATGCCAGAACAGAGAGGAAAGCCTAGTCCTATCGAAGACTAGCATCTTCATCGGTCTTGCAGCAATAGAAGAGAGTAGAACAGATCAATATAAAGTAGCAGTATCATTAAGTCTCAACCTCACCCAGAGATCCTTTCTCGACTCCCTGCGAGAAAGCAATCCCAGAGCCATACAGTCATCAACCTCGTCCTGAGATCCCTTCTCGACTCCCTGCGAGAAGCAATCCCAGAGCCATAGTATCCAAGTATCCAGTTCTAAATTGTATCAATCAGGATACAACTTCGAGTGTCCTTTACCATAGGACAGGCTATCGATAGAAGTGTTCTTCCCTGCAGGGCTGCACCAACTTACCCAACATGCTCGATTAACTCCGGCCGGACACACTTTCCTGGGTCATGCCCGGCCTCGGCCAAACGATACATCGCAACCCCACCTACAGCTCAGCAGAGAGGTCCCCGTCGGTCTATATCCTAAGCGCTCAGGGGTCTTGGGCCATCGCCCTGTGCACTCCGGGTCGGTGTGTGCAGGGTCGGGACAAGCACCACCTCAGTCCTGGATGGTACTGGCCCGGCCCGGCCACGAGGCTGAACTGGACGTCTGACAAAGCTTTTGGCTGATGCATACGATGCAGAGTGCCCATAACTCTTCCCACGTGATGGTTAGTGCTATCAGGCCAGAGGCCTGCTCGGATCAAATATCCAAATCAGTAGTGGACTAGGGCTTGCGGTAACGAGCAGAGACTCACGAAAGATGTGACCCCGTCGCCCCGTCTCGAGGACTTGCTACAAGGGTTAAGAATGCCCGGCCGTGCCTCGTATTCATCACTCGGGCACCATACAGGCAACCCGTCTTTACAACACTCGCCACTTAGGCGCACGCGGGTACCCCTCAGGGTCGACCCGCCTTTCCAAGTAACAACAATACAGTCCAAGTATCCGTGTGTCCATAACATCAGGGGAATCCGAGGTATCACCCTCGTTGGATTCCTACTAGATGTATCCGTCAAGGTGAACTCGGAGGAATCACCCTCACTGGGTTCACACTTGAGGTGTTGTACGACGGCGTCGTTATCGGAAGCGGTGAAGGAGGAATCACCCTCGATGACCACGACCGAATAGCTACTCTACGGAGTTAACATCAGAAGTGCTACACGAGGTATCACCCTCGGCACTCGGTGGTAACGCTGCAGTGTCGTTACAACTAAGGGGGTGAGGTGCGGTGCCGGGGCCTGGTCTTCAATCCCGTTGATCGGGTCTTCGGATTATCCAGCGGGGCAGTCCGGATAAGTGGGGTCACTGATAGGTCTCTACCCAGCCTATACTAAGGAGTTTAGGATATGCAGGTAATTATCAACAACAGGTTACAATAAACAGGCTATGCATCAGAATAGGTAAAGCAGTAGCAGCAGCAATTCTAATGCAAGCATGAGAAATAGAATGGGCGATATCGGGATGATCAAAGGGGGGGCTTGCCTGGTTGCTCGGCGGCAAGGGCAAGGTCGTCAATGGGGTCTTCGGTCTCCGGAGCTGCGGCGGTACCGGGAACTGCGTCGGGGTCTAACGAGAGAGAAGAGGGGGAGGAAACAGTATAAATACACAGCGAACAAGTGCAGCACAAAGCATAACATGGCAATACGCGGTGACAGAGGTGACCTAACGCAGTGTCGGGTGTGTCCTAATGTATGGCTGCACGTCACCGAGGAAGGGGGAATCCATCCGGGAATGTTTTCCCGGTTCCGGATATTTGTTAGACAGATGACCGGAGGGGAATGGTTCCATGTTCGGATAGTTAGGGACGTGTGGCGGACGAACGGACCGCGTATTCGGATTCGTCTCGTCGTTCTGAGCAACTTTCATGTACAAGGTATTTTCATCCGAGCTACGGATTATTTTATATGATTTTCTAAAGTTTTTATTAATTTCTGGAATTATTTAAATTATCAAATCCAACATTATCCGAAACAGTGCTTGCTGACGTCAGCATGACATCAGCATGACATCACAAGTTAATTAGACAGAACTGATTAGTCCTAATTAGGTGATTAGTTTAATTAGTAGGTTAATTAAGTTTAATTAAACCAGATTAATTAAGTTTATTAATGATTTAGTTAATTAACTAATATTTATTTTTATTATTTATATTTTTTATTTTATTATTTTTTAGCATTTTTTTTATTAACCGGGGGGACTAGGCCACATTCGTCAAAGGCCCAAGTGGCCAAACGGGCGCGCGGGCGAACGGTTGCGGGCGCTGGCAGAGGCCGCAGCCCGCACAGATGCAGGGCGAGGCCGTGGCCCGGCGCCGGTGGCCGCGGCCGCTGCTGGAGCAGCAGCAGCACAAAGGGAGGCACGGCGAGCTGTGGCGGTAGCAGGCCAGCAGGGGGGGCGCGGAGCGGACAGCCGCGGGCGAGTGGTGCGGTGGCCGGCGTGGCCAGGCGCGTGGACGGCAGAGGCGGGGTTGCGGGCAGCGGCGAGCGTTGGGCGCGGGCGGCTCCGACGCGGCGGTGGCCAGCAGCGCGAGCGCGGCGAGGACGACAGGCTGCGACGGGCGGCGCCTAGCGGCTACAGCGGCAGCTGCAGAACCACAGGCGAGGAGGCGAGCGGCGGGGCGAGCAGCAGCAAGGAGCAGCGGGACCCGCGGCGGAGCACGAGGTGGGGGCGTCGGGCGCCGGAGCGCGCGGGTGCGGGGCGCGGTGACCGGGGGCGCACTAGGGAGAGAGAGAGGAGGTGCGGCTCACAGGCGGTGCAGGGGAGAGGGGCGGCGAGGCTCGGGGTCGACCCGTGGGGAGGAGGACGAGGTGGACGGCATTGGTGGCGCGAGGCGACGGCGGGATGGCGACGGGAGCGAGCACCGGGGCGCGGCGACATCCAGATCCAATCGGGATCGGGGGGGGGAAAGGAGTGAGCGAGGTGGGGGAGTGGGGGTCGTTTGGGCTAGGGTTTGGGGGGTGGGGGGGATAAGGTGGCAGAGGCGGGCCGACCTGGTGAGCGACCGGCTGGGCTGAGGCCTAGCGGGGGGGGGGCTTACTTCTTTTCTTTTGTTTTATTTTTACCTTTTCTTTTCTATTTTGCAAAATGTGTGGCACTCAAATGAACTTTGTAAAATATATGACCTGGTCCATAAATCATAGTGCAACATACCCTATCACCAAAAATTAGTTTTGGCAAAACATAATTTCATATTTGATTTAGATTAAATAAAAGGTTAATAAATATTGTCTTTAGTCACTGTTTGAGGATGTTTGAGTCACTTACCCAATTCCAATAATGTTGGTTTCAATTTTAGAATTGTCTCTGATTTACTTGCTATTTAATGAACAATTTAGTTTCTGATTTGAGCAACTTTTAGTTTCACTTAAGTGTGAATTTCCATTTTGAATTTGGATTTGAAAAGAGATATGATACTAATGATGATTAGGCACTGTTGATCATGATGACATGGCATAATCAAAAGGGTGATTACTGTAGTTAACCACTGGGGGTGTTACAACTTATATATTTTGAGTATGGCTTTATAGAATGCTTCATGTGCTTCACTTATATCATTTGAAGTTTGGATTGCCTGTTTCTCTTCGCATTGAAAACTGCCATTTGTAGAATGCTCTTTTCATTCACTTATATTTGCTAGAGCGTGGGAAAATCTTTTGTAGAAAGAATTAAACTCTCTTGCTTCACTTATATCTATTTAGAGAGTCAACACGAATTGGTCATTCTCATGGTTAGTCATAAAATCCTACATAAAACTTGTAGATCACTGAATATGATATGTTTGATTCCTTGCAATAGTTTTGCGATATAGAGATGATAATATGTGGGAGGTACTAGTGAATGATTATGGTTTAGTAAGAATATTGGTGTTAAGGTTTGTGATTCCCGAAGCATGCACGTATGGTCTCCCGCTATGCGATGGAGTTAGAGCATGATTTATTTTTTATTGTCTTCCTTATGAGTGGCTGTCGGGGACGAGCGATGGTCTTTTCCTACCAATCTATCCCCCTAGGAGCATGCGTGTTAGTACTTTGCTTTGATGGCTAATAAATTTTTGCAACAAGTATGTGAGTTCTTTATGACTAATGTTGAGTCCATGAATTATACACACTCTCACCCTTCCACCATTGCTAGCCTCTCTAGTACCGTGCAACTTTCGCCGGTGCATTAAACCGACGATATACCCTTCCTTAAAACAGCCACCATACCTACCTATTATGGCATTTCCATATCCATTCCGAGACATACTGCCATGCAACTTCCACCGTTACGTTTATTATGACACATATCATCATTGTCATATTTCTTTGCATGATCATGTAGTTGGCATAGTATTTGTGGCTTGGCCACCATTCATTTTTTTTTATATATGTCACTCTTCATCATTGCACATCCCGGTACACCGCCGAAGGCATTCATATAGAGTCATATTTTGTTCTAGTATCGAGTTGTAATTCTTGAGTTGTAAGTAAATAAAAGTGTGATGATCATCATTATTAGAGCATTGTCCCGTGTGAGGAAAGGATGATGGAGACTATGATTCCCCCACAAGTCGCGATGAGACTCCGGACTTAAAATAAAAAAGAGCCCAAAGAGCCCAAAATAAAAAAAATAAAAAAGAGGCCAAAGAGCCCAAAAATAGAGAAAATAAAAAAATGAGAGAAAAAGAGAGAAGGGACAATGTTACTATCCTTTTCTACACTTGTGCTTCAAAGTAGCACCATGTTCTTCATAATAGAGAGTCTCCTATTTTGTCATTTTCATTACTAGTGGGAATTTTTCATTATAGAACTTGGCTTGTATATTCCAATGATGGGCTTCCTCAAATTGCCCTAGGTCTTCATGAGCAAGCAAGTTGGATGCACACCCACTTAGTTTTCTTTTGAGCTTTCATACACTAATAGCTCTAGTGCATCCGTTGCATGGCAATCCCTACTCATTTGCATTGATATCGATTGATGGGCATCTCCATAGCCCGTTGATCCGCCTAGTTGATGCGAGACTTTCTTCCTTCTTCTATTGATCACTACCACCGCATTCTATTCCACCCATAGTGCTATATCCATAGCACACGCTCATGTATTGAGTGAAGTTGCTTGAGAACATTAAAAGTATGAAACAATTGCTTGGCTTGTCATCGGGGTTGTGTATGATAAATACTTTGTGTGATGAAGATAGAGCATGACAAGGCTATAGAATTTTGTAGGGATAACGTTCTTTAGCATTGATATTTGGAAAGACATAATTGTTTGTTGGGATGCCTGAGTATTGATGTCTTTATGTCAAATTATAGACTATTGCTTTGAATCACTCGTGTCTTAATATTCATGCCATGATTAGATTATGTGATCAAGATTATGCTAGGTAGCATTCCATATCAAAAATTATCTTTCTTATCATTTACCTACTTGAGGACGAGCAGGAATTAAGCTTGGGGATGCTGATACATCTCCGTCGTATCTATAATTTTTGATTGTTTCATGCCAATATTCTACAACTTTTATATACTTTTGGCAACTTTTTATATTATTTTTGGGACAAACATATTGATCTAGTGCCCAGTGCCAGTTCCTATTTGTTGCATGTTTTTTGTTTCGCAGAATATCCATACCAAACGAAGTCCAAACGTGATAAAAATTTACGGGGATTTATTTTGGAATATATGTGATTTTGGGGTATTAGAATCAATGCGAGACAATGCCCGAGGGGCCCACAAGCCCTAGGGGCGCGCCCCCCTACCCTGGGCGCGGCCAGGAGGCTTGTGAGGCCCCTGTAAGGCGGTTGGTGCCCTTCTTTCTCCGCAAGAAAGATAATATCCGGGTAAAAAACATGTTAAAATTTTAGCCCAATCAGAGTGACGGATCTCCGGAAATTTAAGAAACGGTGAAAGGCCAGAAAACAGGAACGCGAAACAGAAGAGAAACAGAGAGAGATCCAATCTCAGAGGGGATCTTGCCCCTCTGCCGCCATGGAGGCCATGGGCCAGAGGGGAAACCATCCTCCCATCCAGGGGGCAGGCCCAGGAATAAGAAGAAGGAGGGGGGTTCTCTCCCCCTCTCTCCCGATGGCGCCGGAATGCCGCCGGGGCCATCATCGTGACGGCGATCTACACCAACAACTTCACCGCCATCATCACCAACTTTCTCCCCCTCTATGCAGGGGTGTAACACCTCTTCTCCCCGCTGTAATATCTATTTAAATATGGTGCTCAACACTATATATTAGTTCCCAATGATGTATGCCTATCCTATGATGTTTGAGTAGATTCGTTTTGTCCTATGGGTTGATTGATGATCATGATTGGTTTGAGTTGTATGTTTTATTATTGGTGTTGTCCTGTCGTGCTCTCCGTGTCGCACAAGCGTGAGGGATCCCCGCTGTAGGTTGTTGCAATATGTTCATGATTCGCTTATGGTGGGTGGCGTGAGTGACAGAAGCACATACCCGAGTAAGTGGGTTGTTGCGTATGGGAGTGAAGAGGACTTGATACTTAATGCTATGGTTGGGTTTTACCTTAATGATCTTTGGTAGTTGCGGATGCTTGCTAGAGTTCCAATCATAAGTGCATATGATCCAAGTAGAGAAAGTATGTTAGCTCATGACTCTCCCTCATATAAAATTGCAAAAATGATTACCGGTCTAGTTACCGATTGCCTAGGGACAAATAACTTTTTTGCATGACAAAAAGCTCTCTACTAAAACTAACTTAATTGTTTCTTTATCTAAACAGCCCCTAACTTTTATTTACGTGCTCTTTATTATCTTGCAAACCTATCCTATCACACCTACAAAGTACTTCTAGTTTCATACTTGTTCTAGGTAAAGCGAACGTTAAGTGCGCGTAGAGTTGTATCGGTGGTCGATAGAACTTAAGGGAATATAAACTCTACCTTTAGCTCCTCGTTGGGTTCGACACTCCTACTTATCGAGAAAGGCTACAATTGATCCCCTATACTTGTGGGTTATCAGCTAGCAGTTGCGGCAGCGACAGTGCAGGAGCCCGAGGTGGTCTGCTTGCAGAGGGCCAGCTCTATGAGAGCAAGTCAGTAAGGTGTCGCTACCCGCTTCCTACTACCAGTTCATTTGTTCATGTTGTGCTTTGTTGTCGCTACCGTTGCGTGGTTAGGGAGCGATTCAGTTCTCCTGGTTATTTGATTTGGGAGAGGACAAAAAATTCAGCAGTTACTAGAGGACATTAGGTTGTTTGATCCTATAATTCTAGCTGCTTAGATTGTTGGGAGATTTCCATATTTCTAGGGTCAATTGATGGCGTAGTTTTAATGCTAAATTATGGTATGTCCCTGCCAGTCGTGGCTGCAGAGTAGTTAGATTAGATATGACCCTTTGTGGATTAATTCGACTTGTATGTTCCCTTGTGTGGTCTGTGCATGTTTCTGGAAATGATTCTGGGAATAATATCTGTGATGTGTTCGTGAGGTAAATTGGGAACTCCATGTCTGTTGGTATCTATTTTGTGGTTACTTGGAGAGAACAAACAGAGAACTTTGCCTGAGAATAGAGATGATTTTCTAACTATTGGTGCTCGCTGGTTTGATGTTGTTGAGATTTTTGAGAAAGCATCTCCAAACTTTGCTGATCGTGGAGGTGATTGTTGAATATATTATATATGAAGATATTTTCCTGGTGTTGTCATCTTAGAAAGCTTTTTATGATATAATTATTTTCTTATAGTAATGCCAGCCTTTGGGGTTCACTGCCTTGCTTTATTAATGCCATTCATGTGCTAAAAAGTGAACCATTTGCCACTCGGGTTATGTGAATCGTGATTCATAATATTAGCAAATGGTGATCACCACAATTATTGTTGATTGATCTTTTATTTTGTATATGTATGTTGGTTATTTTTGTTGCCCAACAGATTAAGTGACTAAATGTTACTCTTTTTCTGTTTATCCATACCACATGTAATATATTTGTGAGAGTTACTTTGGTTTTACCAGGATGGCAAGATGTCAAATGATCAACTATACTTATTAAGTATTTGTTTTTTCTTTTCTAGCTGATATTTCCAAAGTAGAGGATAATTCAACTTGTCTGGGATCAAGGTGGCAATTAGAGGCATATCTGAAACTAGCAAGCTGACATTCTTGAAAAGTGAGTGTCATTTCGTACATTTAATCAGCCAATCCACACATTGAAAACTAAACAATATGTGCAGTGCCTTTTGTGAATTTGCCTCATTATGTTTGAGCTCATGCACAGATCGGTAGGCTACATCGTGTGGAAGGCCGATTTGGACTACATCCTGTATCAATTTTCTCTTGCTGGCTATAAATTAACAACAGGTTGGTTTTCTTCTGAATCAGAATTTTGATTGGAATCGTTGCTGCTGGTAGGATGAGTTGGAGAAAGGTGGTGTGGGCGCATCCCTACGAGGCCGCTACCTAGACATTACAGGCTCCCCCGTGGATGCTGCTATCTCGCACCTGGAACGGCCTTCTTCTGCCTGGACGTTGCCGGAGACGAGGTTTATGTTGCCATCTCATGTGTAGAAGGTGTCCCTGCCTCATGCCTCAACCACTTGACGGTGCACACGTATCAGTGGAATGTTGAGGCTGATATTTTTGGTCCTTTAGGTTCATTTGCACGATCATTCTTTCAATGCAAAATTTTGTACCAATTCTTATGAACCGAACAATGCAACTCTGTGGTTTAAGTTGAATTATTAGGTTGTACATCAGTGCCATACCACATGATTTGCAAGCCGTCAAAGGATTACATTACATATCGGGTTTTTTAATTTGTAGAACTGTGCTAATTCTAATCAAGTTGATCTGCACGATCTTCTTTACATTTAAGTACACATCTTCAGGTTATCCCAATTAAAAATGTTGACATATGCTTCAGTTGTGGTCAGAGATGCGAGTGGAGTGGGAAAAATTATACGAGGGTCTTGTTTTGTTGACAGCTGCCTAGATGCTTTGACCTTCTGTTTGTTTTCTTGGAGTTGCATCTCCCTGTTGTCGACCGTGTTAGTCCTAGATTCCTATATTTTCCTTTGGCCGGGCAACAATTTACTGAAAGTTATAAGCTTGGTCTGTATGACCTTTTCTCTGAATAAAATGTTGCAATATAAGTTGTACATAATGTTATAAGTTGTACTGAACCTAGATGCTATTGCAATATAAGCTTGGTCCGTGTGACATTTTCTCTGAATAAAATGTAGACATTAACACACCAGCTCTAAGTAAAATGTTGACATTAGCACACTGAGACCAGCAACTCAGAGCATTTGTGCAGCTACAGTTTTTAGTAGAAAACAAAATAACTCTCCTTGAACAAATGCATAGTGTGATGTTTACTACAAGACAACTAATTTTTTTTTAAAGGTCAATTATATAGATGCAGCAGCACAAGGAGCGAGCCAATATTTGGGCAGAAGGAGCGAGGAACTAAACCAAAGAGCATTTTGTATGCATAGAAAATAAAAATAGTAGTTGGCATGGGTAATTGAGTATATTCTCCGAGATTCTGAGAATAAGAAGTGTACTACTGGTTTGCAATAACAATTCAATACCTTCATATCATGGTTTCAGATGAAATCATTTTCCAGTAGCAGTGCTTGCCTGGGAGATGTGTGATGTTTTCATGTTTGGACATGTCTCCAGTTTCCTCATGTTTCTAAATGTTTGCTCTTGCGTGTAGCGGTGGCTTGGCTGTTGTGCAATGTGTTTCCAAAGATGCAACCAAAGTATAATTTTGATGCACTTTCTTAATATATCAAACAACCACATGTTGTTTCTCAAGCTTTATGCCGACGGAACCTTGTAAGCTTTAGTGCACATGATATATTTGTGAAGCTTCCTTATTATATCCATTTGAAGTGTACGTTAGGAAACAAACACATTGTTAGTGGCATGTGACACGGCATACATTGAATCAAATGGGCAGGGAGAAGGTAGTGCCAAGATGAGGGCTCTAGCGTGTGACTTATATGCTTCACTTGTGGATGTTTTGGAATGATGATGACTGTAACACCCCCAGTGGTTAGCTACAGTAATTCCCCCTTTGATAATGCCATGTCAGCAAGTTCAACAGTGCCTAGTCATCATTTGCATCATATTGCATTTCAAACTCCAAATTCAAACTTTAAATGAATTCAAAGTGGAAAATAAAAGTTGTTCAAATCCAGGAACTAAAATGTTCATAATATTGTAAATATTCCAGAGACAATTCTAAAATTATAACCAACATTTACTAAATTAATTAATTGCCTCTAACAGCAACAAAACAGAGATATTTAATCCATTTTCATTTGATTAAAATCCAAATAAAATTCAATTGCCTCCAAACCAATTTCTAGCAGTGGCTAATTTTGCACTGTAATTATTGGGCTAAGTCACATATTTTGCAAAACTCCATTGGTGGCTAAACTATTTGCAAAACAGAAATAAAAGAAGAAAACAGAAAAGGGTAACAGAAGAAAAAGAAAGGGGCCCGTGCTACTGGGCCTAAGTGGCCACAGTGTCGGCCCAGCCCGCCTAGCCTTTCCCCCACCTCCCGCACTGCTCACGCGCGGCGTTGTCGCCCGCACACGCCGCGCCGCGCCAGGCCCCCTCCCTCTCCTCTACTAACCACCCGCAGCGCCTCTGGGCGGGATAAGGGCAGCCCCGCGAACCCCCCCGGCCTCCTCTCGCTCGCTTGTCCCTCCTCCCTCTCTCTCTTCGTCGATCTGGATCGGGGCCGAACACCACCGTCGCCATGACCTCGACGTAGGCGGGGCCACCGAGCTCCCCCTGCCTTTTCGTTGAGTCCCTCCGCTCCGCCATCGCCTTCCGCATCACCTGCTACCGCTGGGTCAAGCCGGGAGCCGTTGTGTCGAGCGCCACGAGCTTGTCATCTTCCTCGGCTCCGACGAACTCCTCCGGCGATTGCGACCGCCTCTGCTGCTCCCGTTGCTCGCCGGGCCTACTTGTGCCTCCTCGGTGAGCTCCTCTTCCTCCTCGCCGTTTTTTCCCTTTGGTCCCGCGCTCATAGACGCCGTGCTAGCAGTAGCCGTACCCGTCGCCGCCGTCGATCTCGTAGCCGTGGCCAGGTTCGCCGTCGAGCTCGTCCGTGCTCGGCATCGTGCTCAGCACGCTCGCAGGGTTCGAACGCCGTCGCCCCCGTAGCTTACCGAGCCGCGCTTCGCCGTTTTCGCCCGAGCCCGAACTCCAGCGCCCGCCGCGCCGCTCGCCGCCATCACCACACGCCGTCTCCGGCCATGCCACCACCGCAGAATGATGCGCCTTGCTCCCCTCTTTCGAATGCCGCCTCGCGCGCGCAAAATGGTGGCCGGAGCGTGATTTCCGGCGACGTCTGACGCGCGCCGCCGCGCAAATTGGTCGCCGGCGTTGAGCCGCCAGCGCCGGTGACCTGGCGCCGACGTGGCCGGCCCCTGCGCCACTAACTGTGAGCCCGATGGGGTCCGGTTGACTGGGTTGACCAGTCAACCCTGCTGACTGGGCAACCCAGTCACTGGCACGTGGGTCCCACCCCATTTAAATGTTTTTAAATAAATAAAATGTTAATTAAAATGTTAATAAATCTGTTGATTAATTAGTTAGTCTATGACAGGTGGGGCCTAGCTGCTAATTATCTCTGTTTAAATTAAACAAAACTCTGTTTAGTCCTCTGCCTATGACAGGTGGGACCCACTATCAGGTTTGACCTGAACAGTGGCAGTTGACTTGCTGACCTCATGCTGACATCACTACTGACGTCATAATTAATTTCTGATAACTTAAATAAATCTAGAAAATCAATTAAATCTTTAGAAATTCATAGAAAATAATCCGTAACCCAGATCGAAAAACTTTGTACATGAAAGTTGCTCAGAACGACGAGACGAATCCGAATACGCGGTCCATTCGTCTGCCACACGTCCCTAGCATAGCGAACATGCAACCGTCCTCCTTCGTTTCATCTGTTCGAAATGCCAAACTTCGGGAAAACATTCCCGGATGTTTTCCCTCTTCACCTATATCGTGTAGCACCGCGTCAGAACACCCCTAGCTCTGCGTATTGTCATGTCATGCTCTTGTTTGCTTTATATTTACTGTTTCTTCCCCCTCTTCTCTCTCGGTAGACACCGGCACCGACATCGTCCCCGAGACCGACGTATCTCAGGAGCCCGACGCCACCGTTGACGACCTTGTCTTTGCCGCCGAGCAACCAGGCAAGCCCCCCCTTTTGATCATCCCGATATCGCCCATTCTATTTTCTCATGCTTGCATTAGAATTGCTGCTGCTACTGCTTTACCTATTCTGATGCATAGCCTGTTTATTGTAACCTGCTATTGAAACCTTACCTGCCTATCCTAAACTATCTAGTATAGGCTGGGTAGAGACCTATTAGTGACCCCACCTGTCCCGATTGCCCCGCTGGATCATCAGAAGACTCGACGACTAGGCCCCAGCACCGCACATCACCCCCTTAGTTGTAACGACACTGCAGTGTTACTATCGAGTGCCGAGGGTGATACCTCGTGTAGCACTTCTGATGTTAACTCTGTAGAGTAGCTATTCGGTCATGGTCATCGAGGGTGATTCCTCCTTCACCACTTCCGATAACGACGTTGTCGTGCAACACTTCAAGTGTGAACCTCGAGGGTGATTCCTCTGAGTTCACCTTGACAGAAACATCGAGTAGGAATCCAACGAGGGTGACACCTCGGATTCCCCTGATGTTATGGACACACGGTTACTATGACTTTGCCCCTGCACCCTGTTAGAAACGGGTCGGCCCCGAGAATGACCCGAGGGAGTTACTTTTACTACAGGACTGGAGGGATAGGCGGTACCGCCCAGTAGAGGTGGACCTGAGTTCCCGATAGTCTTTTGCGAGACGGGTTGACCTGGATGGTGCCCGAGTGATGAATACGAGGCGTGGCCAGGCATTCTTGGCCCTTGCCGCAAGTCCTCGAGACGGGGCGACGGGGTCACATCGATCATGAGTCTCTGCTCGTTACCGCACTACCAACACACTACGATTTGGATATTTGATCTGAGTGGGCCTCTGGCCCAATAGCACTAACCATCACGCGGGAAAAGTTATGGGCACTCCGCATCGTGGCATCAGCCGAAAGTTCTGTCAGATGTCCAGTTTAGCATTGTGGCACGGTCGGATCGTACCGACCATCCGAGGCGGTGCTGGTATCCACCCTGCACACAACGACCCGGAGTGCACAGGGCGATGGCCCAAGAACCCTGAGCGCTTAGGTTGTAGACCGGCGGGGACCTCTCTGCTGAGCTCTAGGTAGGGTTGCGGTGTGTCGTTTGGCCGAGGCCTGGCATGACCCAGGAAAGTGTGTCCAGCCGGAGTTAAGCGAGCATGGTGGGTAAGTTGGTGCACCCCTGCAGGGAAGAACTAATCTATGCATAGCCGGATCCTCGGTAACGGACACTCGGACTTGTATCCCGATCGATACAACTAGAATTGGATACTATGGCTCTGGGATTGCTTCTCGCAGGGAGTCGAGAAGGGATCTCAGGATGAGGTTGATGACTGTATGGCTCTGGGATTGCTTTCTCGCAGGGAGTCGAGAAAGGATCTCTGGGTGAGGTTGATGACACTACTACTATATTATATTGTGCTGATCTACTCTCTTCTATTGCTGCAAGACCGTTGAAGATGCTAGTCTTCGATAGGACTAGGCCTCCTCTCTATTCTGGCATTTCTACAGCCCAGTCCACATATACAGCCTTCCTTTGATAATGTTGCAAATGTAGTGTAGATCCTTGCTTGCTGAGTACTTCGGATGAGTACTCACGGTTGGTTTGCTTTCTTTTTCCCCCATATCCTTTTGATGCAACCAGATGACGGAGCCCCGGATACAGCTGCCCACGCCGACGATCGCTACTACTACCCCGAGGGTGGATACTACTACGAGTTGGCCGACGACCAGGAGTAGGTTCGGAGGGTCCCTGGCAGGAGGCTTGCGCCTTTCGATCGTAGTGTTTTCTTTTGCCCCGCCTTTCTAAGGGCTTATCTGTTTCTGTTTCATATCTGTACTCAGATATCTGATGCTTCCGCTGACGCTTATACGCAAGCTTATGTATTCGAGCCCTCGAGGCCCCTGGCTTGTAATATAAAGCTTGTATGACTTTATTTATGTTTTAGAGTTGTGTTGTGATATCTTTCCGTGAGTCCTTAGGCTTGATCGTGTGCATTTGCATGTATGATTAGTGCACAATTGAGCCGGGGGCGTCACAAGTTGGTATCAGAGCCGACTGCCTGTAGGAATCCCCCTTTCCAACTCCTTGGCCGAAGTTGAGTCTAGACGTAAAAAAAACTAATTTACTAACATGGCTGTGTGGCTTATGGGCCCACGTTGCCAATTGGGTGGTATTAGGATCTTTTATTCCTTGTCTTTACTCTGGGACTCTGATCTCTCTTCCTTTCGGGTTAAAATTTTACTAACTCCAACTTTAGGATCTTGTGATCACATCCACCCGGTGTTCTGAAATCCCCCCCCCCCCCTTCCTTCAAGATTGCGGGCCAGGTTCTGCTTTAAGGATCCTTTAATCGAGGGCACCCTGTGTTTCACTTGCAGATTCCTCGCCCCAGCAGTTTTCTCCGACGTGATGTAGCCTTTGCTATGTCACGTTGTTGTAATCCTCACCGCGTGCCTGCGCGCCGCCTAGTTTGTCTAGCTGCGAGCGTTCCCGAGCGCGTACTATCCGTTTGAATCTAACTCTGTGTATGGATTGGTATGTCTTTAACGACTACTATCATATATCTAATGCCTTTCCTGTTCATTTCCCGTGTTACATCATGGATAACTCCATACACCTGTAGTTTTTCTTGCTAAACTGCCCCTGTTGAATTGGCAGGATGGTTGACGATCCTCCACCTCCACCATATATTGCCGCAATGATGCAGCAGTTTGAACTGAACTGTCAGGTTATGACTGGGATATTAGCTCAGTTCCCAAACCAGAATGCTCATCAACAGCCTACACCAATAACTTTGCCGAAATTCGTGCACCTCAATCCGTCCACTTTTCGCAGCTCGACTGATCCAATGGATGCTGATGATTGGCTCCGTGACATTGCCTTCCAGATGAAGTCGGCCAATGTTATCCCTGACAGTTACGTCACCTATGCGACGTATCACCTGAGGGGATCAGCTGCTCAATGGTGGGAAAACCACAAGGGTATGTTGCCTGCAGAAACTGTAACCACTTGGCAGGAATTTCAGTCAGCTTTTCGTGCACGGTACATTCCTCAAGGTCTGATGGACCAGAAGAAGCAGGAGTTCCGCAAACTCTCTCAGGGTAAAATGACTGTGGATGAATATCAGAGGAAATTTCTTGAATTGTCCCGCTATGCTGAAGATGACGTCTACACTGACGCACGCAAGCAGGAGAAATTCCGTGAAGGATTGCGTACTGATATAAACCTTGCACTTGCTGTCCATGATTGCACAGACTTCGCAATGCTTGTCAGCCAATCTTTCCAAGTTGAAACTGCTCTGACTAAATACCAGGAGTCGCTCAAGCGTACTCGAGATGTCGGCTCGTCTTTGGGTCGACCTGTTCAGAAACGTCAAGTCTGGATCACGCATAATGTTTATCACCGACCTGCTCCAACACCAAGGCCATATATGTTGCACCTCGTCTGCCTTCACCGCCGAGACAGCTAACGGTTTCTGATGAACCGCCTAATGCTATGGCTTCTCCTCAGGTTGCACCACGTCCTCCTATTGGTCGTAAGAAGAGTTGTCGAAACCACCGATTCAGAAACCGTAATACCATACCGTCTGATGTTGTACTTGGCCATGCCAATCACGTCAATGCTGAAAAGGCTCAGAAGGAACCGACTATCGTGCTGGGAACACTCTCTGTGAATTCGGTACCAGCCTCTGTTCTCTTTGATTCAGGAGCATCGCATGCTTTTGTGTCCCAACAATTTGCTCAGTCACATGAGTTATACCTGGAAGAATTACCCACTCCTCTAATGGTTCAGTCCCCGAGATCCAAGTGGCAAACCACAATACTAAGCCCTCACAACCACATCGAGATTGGAGGTCTACTTTTTCCGGTTTCTCTCATTGTACTTGGACCTTCCGACATAGACATCATTCTCGGTATTGACTGGTTGACAGCCCATAATGCTTTGAGTGATTGCGCTACTAAGACAGTCCAGCTCACCCACCCTTCTGGCCAGACAGTCAAATACTCAGCCCGAATAGCTCAGGATGCTGAGAGCCAGATATATGCTCTGAATGCATTAAATGCTTCACCTCTTAAAGGCATCGAGAACGTTCCAGTTGTTCGTGATTTTCAAGATGTCTTTCGAGAAGAACTTCCAGGAATACCCCCTGCTAGAGCTGTCGAGTTTGTCATCGACTTGAAACCAGGCACAACTCCTATTGCGAAGCGTCCTTATAAAATGCCTCCGCACCATCTTCTCGAGCTTAAGGAAGAAATCGACAAGTCACTTAAGAAGGGTTTCATCCGTCCCAGTTCCTCTGCCTGGGGAGCACCTTCACTCTTCGTTAAGAAGAAGGATGGAACTAACCGATTGGTTCAGGATTATCGGCCCATTAACCAAGCCACAATCCAGAACAAGTATCCGCTTCCCAGAATCAACGATCTGTATGATCAACTTGCCAGTTCCTCAGTATTCTCTAAGCTTGATTTGAGATTGGGATACCATCAGATACGTGTCCGCGAAGAGGATATTCCAAAGACTGCATTTGTTACTCGCTATGGCTCTTATGAGTACACCGTCATGTCATTTGGATTAACAAATGCTCCAGCCACATTCTCCCGTCTGATGAATTACATCTTCATGGATTACCTCGACAAGTTCGTCGTGGTATATCTAGATGATATTCTGGTTTATTCAAAGAATAAGGAACAACATGTTGAACATCTTCGGCTTGTACTGGAAAGGCTCCGAGAACACCAGTTGTATGCCAAATACTCCAAATGTGAATTTTGGCTTTCTGAAGTAACCTACCTTGGTCATGTGATTTCCAAGGATGGAATTGCTGTTAACCCGGAGCGGGTTTAGGCTATTCTTGACTGGACTCCTCCGAAGAACGTCAAGCAAGTGAGAAGTTTTCTCGGCCTTGCAAGCTATTGCCGTCGATTTGTCGAGAACTTTTCCAAGATTGCTAAGCCTTTGACTGATCTGCTTCACAAGGGCGTTAAATTTGAATGGACAGAAAAATGTCAGGAAAGCTTTCAAACACTCAAAGACAAGCTGATATCTACCCCAGTACTTGCTCCTCCAGATTCTCGCAAAGACTTTGTGATTTATTGTGACGCATCCCGTGAAGGATTGGGCTGTGTCCTAATGCAAGAGCGTAAAGTGATTGCTTATGTCTCTCGACAGTTGCGCCCGCATGAAGAGAACTATCCAGTACATGATCTAGAACTAGCTGCTGTGATCTATGCATTGAAGTTGTGGCGACATTACCTCCTCGGTAATCGTTGCGAGATCTACACGGATCATAAAAGTCTAAAGTACTTGTTCACTCAGCCATCTCTCAACCTCCGTCAGCAAAGATGGATGGAGGCCATTACAGACTATGATTTGGGTATTTCTTATACCCCTGGCAAGGCTAACGTGATGGCTGATGCCTTAAGCCGCAAGTCCTATTGCGACAACCTCATGGTTAGGCGAGCTCAACCTCGTCTTTTTGAAGAACTGCGCAAGCTAAATCTGCGTATTGTTCCACAGGGTTCTCTTAATAACCTTGTGATACAACCAGATCTTGAGAAAGTTGTTAAGAATGCGCAAGCTAAAGATGCTGAAATTGATCTGATGAAGAAAGATCTTCACCTTGAAAAGTACAGGGATTTCTCACTGTCTAAAGATGGAACCTTGTATTTCAGAAACCGCATTGTCGTACCTCGCTTCGAACTCATGACTGACAAGGTCATGAAGGAGGCACATGATACTCCACTGTCTATTCATCCGGGTAGCACCAAGATGTATCGTGATCTCCGTCAAAGGTACTGGTGGTCTAAAATGAAGCAGGATATTGCTCGATATGTTGCTAAATGTGATGTTTGCCGTCGCGTGAAAGCAGAACATCAGAAGCCTGCTGGAATTCTGCAACCACTTCCTATTCCTTTATGGAAATGGGATAAGGTTCAGATGGATTTCATTACAGGACTTCCCAGGTCACAGAAGGGTCACGATGCTATTCTTGTAGTCGTCGACCAACTCTCCAAGGTTGCACACTTTCTGCCTGTCAAAGAGACGATCACTGCTAGTCAATTAGCAGAATTATATATCTCCAGAATTGTTTCACTCCACGGCATTCCGAAGGAGATTAGTTTGGACCGTGGCGGTCTTTTCACCTCCAAGTTCTGGTAAAGTTTCCAAGAAGCTATGGGAACTCATATCACCTGGAGTTCAGCATATCACCCCCAGTCCCAAGGCCAAGTCGAACGAGTAAATCAAGTGCTTGAAGACATGCTGCGAGCTTGTGTTATTTCTTTCGGCAAGAAGTGGGAGGAATCTCTCTCATATGCCGAGTTCTCTTATAACAACAGCTATCAAGCTAGCTTGAAAATGGCTCCCTTTGAAGTACTTTATGGACGTAAGTGTCGGACCCCTCTGAATTGGTCAGAAACTGGGGAACGACCGCTCGTGGGTCTGGACATTATTCAACACGCCGAAGAACAAGTCCGAATTGTCCGAGAAAATCTCAAGGCGGCTCAGGACCGCCAGAAGAGCAACTATGATCACAAACGATGGGGTTTGACTTATCAACCTGGTGATCAAGCTTATCTACGTGTCACTCCCATAAAGCGCACCCACCGATTCGGAATCAAGGGCAAGTTAGCTCCCCGCTACATTGGTCCTTTCCGCATAATTGCTAGACGTGGTCAGGTGGCATATAAATTGGAGTTGCCACCGCAATTCTCTCATATCCACGACGTCTTCCATGTGTCGCAACTTCGTTGTTGCTTCAAGGAATCCCCGCACCGAGCAGTGGATCACGAGATGCTCGAATTGCAAGATGATCTATCTTATAAGGAGCATCCGATCCGCATTCTCGATGAAGCTGAACGTCGAACCCGTCAGAAGGTTACCAAGTTCCTGAAAGTGCAGTGGTCAAATCATACTGAAGATGAAGCCACTTGGGAACGCGAGGATAACCTCCGTGTTGAATACCCCGATCTTTTCTCTTCTACCTCTTAATTCTCGGGACGAGAATTCTTATTAGTGGAGGAGATTTGTAACACCCCCAGTGGTTAGCTACAGTAATTCCCCCTTTGATAATGCCATGTCAGCAAGTTCAACAGTGCCTAGTCATCATTTGCATCATATTGCATTTCAAACTCCAAATTCAAACTTCAAATGAATTCAAAGTGGAAAATAAAAGTTGTTCAAATCCAGGAACTAAAATGTTCATAATATTGTAAATATTCCAGAGACAATTCTAAAATTATAACCAACATTCACTAAATTAATTAATTGCCTCTAACAGCAACAAAATAGAGATATTTAATCCATTTTCATTTGATTAAAATCCAAATAAAATTCAATTGCCTCCAAACCAATTTCTAGCAGTGGCTAATTTTGCACTGTAATTATTGGGCTAAGTCACATATTTTGCAAAACTCCATTGGTGGCTAAACTATTTGCAAAACAGAAATAAAAGAAGAAAACAGAAAAGGGTAACATAAGAAAAAGAAAGGGGCCCGTGCTACTGGGCCTAAGTGGCCACAGTGTCGGCCCAGCCCGCCTAGCCTTTCCCCCACCTCCCGCACTGCTCACGCGCGGCGTTGTTGCCCGCACACGCCGCGCCGCGCCAGGCCCCCCCTCTCCTCTACTAACCACCCGCAGCGCCTCTGGGCGGGATAAGGGCAGCCCCGCGAACCCCCCGGCCTCCTCTCGCTCGCTTGTCCCTCCTCCCTCTCTCTCTTCGTCGATCTGGATCGGGGCCGAACACCACCGTCGCCATGACCTCGACGTAGGCGAGGCCACCGAGCTCCCCCTGCCTTTTCGTCGAGTCCCTCCGCTCCGCCATCGCCTTCCGCATCACCTGCTACCGCTGGGTCAAGCCGGGAGCCGTTGTGTCAAGCGCCACGAGCTCGTCATCTTCCTCGGCTCCGACGAACTCCTCCGGCGATTGCGACCGCCTCTGCTGCTCCCGTTGCTCGCCGGGCCTACTTGTGCCTCCTCGGTGAGCTCCTCTTCCTCCTCGCTGTTTTTTCCCTTTGGTCCCGCGCTCGTAGACGCCGTGCTAGCAGTAGCCGTACCCGTCGCCGCCGTCGATCTCGTAGCCGTGGCCAGGTTCGCCGTCGAGCTCGTCCGTGCTCGGCATCGTGCTCAGCACGCTCACAGGGTTCGAACGCCGTCGCCCCCGTAGCTTACCGAGCCGCGCTTCACCGTTTTCGCCCGAGCCCGAACTCCAGCGCCCGCCGCGCCGCTCGCCGCCGTCACCACACGCCGTCTCCGGCCGTGCCACCACCGCAGAATGACGCGCCTTGCTCCCCTCTTTCGAATGCCGCCTCGCGCGCGCAAAGTGGTGGCCGGAGCGCGATTTCCGGCGACGTCCGACGCGCGCCGCCGTGCAAATTGGTCGCTGGCGTTGAGCCGCCAGCGCCGGTGACCTGGCGCCGACGTGGCCGGCCCCTGCGCCACTGACTGTGGGCCCGATGGGGTCCGGTTGACTGGGTTGACCAGTCAACCCTGCTGACTGGGCAACCCAGTCACTGGCACGTGGGTCCCACCCCATTTAAACGTTTTTAAATAAATAAAATGTTAATTAAAATGTTAATAAATCTGTTGATTAATTAGTTAGTCTATGACAGGTGGGGCCTAGCTGCTAATTATCTCTGTTTAAATTAAACAAAACTCTGTTTAGTCCTCTGCCTATGACAGGTGGGACCCACTGTCAGGTTTGACCTGAACAGTGGCAGTTGACTTGCTGACCTCATGCTGACATCACTGCTGACATCATAATTAATTTCTGATAATTTAAATAAATCCAGAAAATCAATTAAATCTTTAGAAATTCATAGAAAATAATCTGTAACCCAGATCGAAAAACTTTGTACATGAAAGTTGCTCAGAACGACGAGACGAATCCGAATACGCGGTCCGTTCGTCCGCCACACGTCCCTAGCATAGCGAACATGCAACCGTCCCCCTCCGTTTCATCTGTGCGAAATGCCGAACTTCGGGAAAACATTCCCGGATGTTTTCCCTCTTCACCTATATCGTGTAGCACCGCGTTAGAACACCCCTAGCTCTGCGTATTGTCATGTCATGCTCTTGTTTGCTTTATATTTACTGTTTCTTCCCCCTCTTCTCTCTCGGTAGACCCCGACACCGATGTCATCCCCGAGACCGACGTATCTCAGGAGCCCGACGCCACCGTTGACGACCTTGTCTTTGCCGCCGAGCAACCAGGCAAGCCCCCCCCTTTTGATCATCCCGATATCGCCCATTCTATTTTCACATGCTTGCATTAGAATTGCTGCTGCTACTGCTTTACCTATTCTGATGCATAGCCTATTTATTGTAACCTGCTATTGAAACCTTACCTGCTTATCCTAAACTGTCTAGTATAGGCTGGGTAGAGACCTATTAGTGACCCCACATGTCCCGATTGCCCCGCTGGATCATCAGAAGACTCGACGACCAGGCCCCGGCACCGCACATCACCCCCTTAGTTGTAACGACACTGCAGCGTTACTATCGAGTGCCGAGGGTGATACCTCGTGTAGCACTTCTGATGTTAACTCTGTAGAGTAGCTATTCGGTCGTGGTCATCGAGGGTGATTCCTCCTTCACCACTTCCGATAACGACGTTGTCGTGCAACACTTCAAGTGTGAACCTCGAGGGTGATTCCTCTGAGTTCACCTTGACAGATACATCGAGTAGGAATCCAACGAGGGTGACACCTCGGATTCCCCTGATGTTATGGACACACGGTTACTGTGACTTTGCCCCTGCACCCTGTTAGAAACGGGTCGACCCCGAGGACGACCCGAGGGAGTTACTTTTACTACAGGACTGGAGGGACAGGCGGTACCGCCCAGTAGAGGTGGACCTGAGTTCCTGACAGTCTTTTGCGAGACGGGTTGACCTAGATGGTGCCCGAGTGATGAATACGAGGCGTGGCCGGGCATTCTTCGCCCTTGCCGCAAGTCCTCGAGACGGGGCGACGGGGTCACATCGATCATGAGTCTCTGCTCGTTACCGCACTACCAACACACTACGATTTGGATATTTGATCTGAGTGGGCCTCTGGCCCGATAGCACTAACCATCACGCGGGAAAAGTTATGGGCACTCCGCATCGTGGCATCAGCCGAAAGTTCTGTCAGACGTCCAGTTCAGCATTGTGGCACGGTCAGATCGTACCGACCATCCGAGGCGGTGCTGATATCCACCCTGCACACAACGACCCGGAGTGCACAGGGCGATGGCCCAAGACCCCTGAGCGCTTAAGTTGTAGACCGGCGGGGACCTCTCTGCTGAGCTCTAGGTAGGGTTGCGGTGTGTCGTTTGGCCGAGGCCGGGCATGACCCAGGAAAGTGTGTCCGGCCGGAGTTAAGCGAGCGTGGTGGGTAAGTTGGTGCACCCCTGCAGGGAAGAACTAATCTATGCATAGCCGGATCCTCAGTAACGGACACTCGGAGTTGTATCCCGATCGATACAACTAGAATTGGATACTATGGCTCTGGGATTGCTTCTCGCAGGGAGTCGAGAAGGGATCTCAGGACGAGGTTGATAACTGTATGGCTCTGGGATTGCTTTCTCGCAGGGAATCGAGAAAGGATCTCTGGGTGAGGTTGATGACACTACTACTATATTATACTGTGTTGATCTACTCTCTTCTATTGCTGCAAGACCGCTGAAGATGCTAGTCTTCGATAGGACTAGGCCTCCTCTCTATTCTGGCATTTCTACAGCCCAGTCCACATATACAGCCTTCTTTTGATAATGTTGCATATGTAGTGTAGATCCTTGCTTGCTGAGTACTTCGGATGAGTACTCACGGTTGCTTTACTTTCTTTTTCCCCCATATCCTTTTGATGCAACCAGATGACGGAACCCCGGATACAGCTGCCCACACCGACGATCGCTACTACTACCCCGAGGGTGGATACTACTACGAGTTGGCCGACGACCAGGAGTAGGTTCGGAGGGTCCCTGGCAGGAGGCCTGCGCCTTTCGATCGTAGTGTTTTCTTTTGCCCCGCCTTTCTAAGGGCTTATCTGTTTCTGTTTCATATCTGTACTCAGATATCTGATGCTTCCGCTGATGCTTGTACGCAAGCTTATGTATTCGAGCCCTCGAGGCCCCTGGCTTGTAATATAAAGCTTGTATGACTTTATTTATGTTTTAGAGTTGTGTTGTGATATCTTCCCGTGAGTCCTTAGGCTTGATCGTGTGCATTTGCGTGTATGATTAGTGAACGATTGAGCCGGGGGCGTCACAATGACGCAGCTTTGTTCTGCGTTATTGTATGTCTATTTATGATCCATAGGAATATAAAGTTAAGTGATGGAGGTGCCAAGGGAGAAAGAGACCATCTTATGTGGAGAAGAAGGCATAGCCCATGTGTGTTTTCTTCCCGAGTCCCTTCTCTTATTTCATTTTTAATTCATTTTTCTTATTATTTGTACTAAGGTGAGGCGCCTTATGAATCACCATCCGCTGATGATTCAAAATATATTAGAGAGCAACACAACGACAAAGAAGCCACAAACATAGTCAAAGGGCAGTGAATTGAAAGATCAATGATGTAGGGACGTAGAAGGTGATCGATAACAACTTGGATGAAAAGTTCTGCTGGAGGGGTGAATGTTCTTTGTTAAAAATAGAGAGGAAGATGCTTGTGTTGTCTCGTGGAATATCACACACAATATGCACACTCATGGTAAAAAACTCGAGCAATATTTACATTTATTTGTTGGCCCGTGGCAACGCACGGGCACTCTACTAGTACAGAACTTATTGCATACAAAAGGTGGAAATTACTTATCGATGAAGACGGGAAAGAAACAAAAATGCTAGATCTACGAAAAGTGTATACGTAGTTTATTTAAATCCCTTCCTCACAAATCAAACCAACCCGTCAATTATTTTTTCAAGAGTACGCCAATAACATACCATATTTTTATAAAAGACAAAGAATAACTACAAAAGCCTTCGCGAGATGCGAACATCACCGCACGGGTGGTACAACACCAACACCCTAACATACAAGAGCTACACTCTCATTAACGGATCTAGACCACCAACACCGCTGAATCCTGCTTTCCTCCATTCTGCAATATCGCTGAGGTAACCCATCAATTTTAGAGTGTAGCAAAACTCGGAAAGGAAAGCAGCACAAGGCGGTGAGCCGCAGAGAGGAGTGAAGAGAATTGAGACTGCAGATGTACGAGTGGAAAGAATCAGAGCCGTTGCATTAAGATCTGACGGTTCTCAAAAAATCTACGCTGAACTGGAAAATAGTCGACCGATAAGTACACGCTCCGAGGGCCGAAGCGGCCCCCCGAACGGCCAAACCCCTGGTCGCAGTCCAGAAATGGCCGCCGCCGCGAAGCTCTCCGTCTCCAGCCAGGCCTTCGCGGCGCTCCTCGAGTGCTGCGGGACCGCCGCCGGGGACTGCGACGGGCTACTCTTCGGCCGTGCCGCCCGCCCCCCGGCCCCTCCCCCTTCCTTCTCCGACGACGACGACTCCGCCGCCACCTCCTCCGCCCCAACCCTATCCATCTGCATCACCGGCCACGCCTCGCTCGCCCGACCCTCCTCCCTCTCCGACGCCCTCGGCCGCTTCCAGCCCTACTCCCCCGCCCGCCCAGCCACCGTGGGCTTCTTCTCCTCCCGCCGCAGCGCGGCGCGCCGCCCCTCCATGCGCGAGGTCGCCGTCGCCCGCTCCCTGTCTACATTATTGGCCCTCACCCACCCCCTCGTGTTTCTGCTCGTAGCCCCCTCCGCCTCCTCCAACCTCTCCATCCACTCGTTCGACTACCGCGCCTTCCTCCTCGTGGATTCCCGCCTCTTCCCCACCTCCCTCCAGGTCGTCAACGTGGGTCCTGGTTTCCGGGGCCAGTACCACACCTTCGCGGCGGAGTCGCCAATGCCGTGGCTGCCGCGTCCGCCGGCAAAGGGCTACAGCATCGGAGACCAGAAGGCGATGGATGGGATGATGGATGCGTTCGGGCTGGGAAGGGTGGAGGCCTTGGTGGCCTCGGTCACGGGGCAAGCAACCGAGGTGGAGGAGATGTATTCCGGGATGCTAAGGAGGCTGGAGAGGCTTGCTCGGGAGGCGGAGGGGGGCAAGAAGCTGGTGCGCCGTCAGGTGCTAGTTTGCTGAATGCTTTGCTTCATATGTTTCTGTAAAAATTGATTTGTTTGCGTCCGTGGAAAAATGCATTGCTTTGGTTGTGCATCGGTTATTGGACTGACATGAAACAACATTTTGCAAGGGAAGCAATATTGTGCACATATTTGAGTCAGAGTCCAAGGAATTTTGGCATTTTAGTTGACACACTGGATATAACTTAGGTTTGATCGTGAAGATTTGACTCCCCTTTAAATGCTACTCCCTCCATCCCAATATAAGAGCGTTTTCGACACTAGTAGTAGTGTCAAAAACGCTCTTATATTATGGGACGGAGGGAGTAATAAGGTAGAGTTTCATACGAAATACTTACCAGATAAAAAGGTTAAACCGTTCTCTGTAGGGCATGCTGATTCGAACAGCAGGGCCAACTACTAATACCAACTTCTTTTTGGGTGATTTATTTTTCCGTGTTTAAGTCAGATCTTATTCATTAGAGAAACCCCTTGCTTCTTAGTATCAAGTTAAGTGCTTATAAATTGTGTGAACAATGTAGCATTTGTTTGTTCAAAAGACGCTGCATGGGTATGTAATATGCTTGCATTGCATATCCATGCCCGTGTGTGCAATTGTGCATGTACAGGACATAGAGTGTCAGTTCATCTTATTGCAGCATTTATAGATTTTACTACGTTTTCTTTAATCTGCACATGTCATCTCTCTCTTGTACAAAATTTGCATTCTTGCTAGCATCTGTCAGAATCTCGTGAGGGCTGAGCTGCAAAATGTGAAAATGGTAGAGTGGGGCCTCATAAGTGAGTTGGAGAAGTAGCTAATACGTCATTCTACGTACGTCCTTTTGGAAAGCTCATTTCAAGAGCATTTCGATGTCTTGTGCCATAAATGTGACAATTTGAGCTATCAAAAGTCAAAACAGAGTGGTAGTTTGCTTTTTCTGGATGATTAGTTGGTAACACTTTGAGTAGTTACATGTACAAGCTATGCTATTGTGTGAGTTTAAGTGTTGACCTATAGCTATAGGAAAGTATCGTGCAATGTACAGTTGCAACTACACTACTGAAGCGTGCATTAATCTTGTACTTCATCTGTCCAGGTTTATTAGGCCCCCTCTTATTTTTTTATCAAAGTTGGACCATAGATTTAACTAATAAAATGTACACTATATTTCATAAAAAAATATACCGTGGGAAATCTCTTTCGAATACAAGTCCAACAGTATACTTTTTGTATGGTATACATCATATTTGTTAGTCAATTGACCCAAAATACGAGGGGGGCCACTAAACCCGGGCGGAGGGAGTACTTGAACTAATTGCCATTTTTATTGCTGACTAAAATGGTTATATCCGTCATGTATGTCATGTGAGGGTTGATTAGAGATTAGGAGTTAATATTCTAGTACTTTATATTGTGTGCATGTTGCTGGATAAGCTATGTGAGGTTGGACCATTGATGCTGTTGATCTTTGCTAGTGTATAGGTTTATTGGTTCACATGTGTTCACATGTTGCTGAAGTTCAGTTTGTTTGAATGTGATATCGAAAATCATTATCCATGTAGTTTTGCTGAAAGGGAGCATCCAGACATGAACTAGAATTAGACATTTATGTTGAGTCTTCAATACCGTTTACAGATTCAGGTTTTAACATGTCTTCAGATTTAACCGGATGCATCATTGTATGCTATTATTATTATTTGCTGCTCCTGTTTCTACCAGTTCATTCCTTCATCGTCAGCTTGCAAGGTTTATCTTTAGATACATTACTGACATTAGCCAACTATTTTCTTCACCATGTCTGTGCTGATGTTTCTTTTGTAGGAAAGGAAGAACATATTGGAAAGGAGAACAATTGCTGGGTTGAAGTAAGGACAGAGATCTTGTTCTCAGCAAGGTAAACCTGACTTACCTATTAGTACTTTGTTTTATACGTGTAACTTCCTTCTATCCTGGATCGTTCTGGTATTTGGCTACTCATTTGTTTTGCATCCTCACTTGACACCTCCCTATTCCTTCACTTTGGTTGGTTGAACTTGAATGGTTCTACGGCATCACCTGATAAATTCTTATCTTCTATATGTATGTTATTTATTTGCTTTCACGTGTGTGTTGGGCTAACACACTGGAGTAAGGATCTTGCTTTCCATGTACTCTCAACCGATAGTGAATAATTATTATTGTTCTTGGGGAGCAGTATTTGATTATATAAGGTTGCATCTTAAGTGTCCACTTATTTTTCGCTGTGTGGTGGTATAATAACCATATAATGCATGTTATCTGTGATCCTCAATGAGAAGGCCCTGAACCTGAATTTTAAAGTCTTCACATTCACTCTCCAACACATAGCAGATTGTAAGGCTTGATTTGAATATTAGTGGTACTGGTGACCTGTGTTTGTGATTAGCCAGGATCGTGATGTGTCGTGATGACACGTTTCCATTACTTGAAGCTTGTTATGACGTTCTTTTTGTCTTGTTTTGCAGCGTGTAGAGGTTCTGTAAGAGAGGTCGCAAGATTTGAAGCCGGGGGCCTTGAACTGTATCTTGAGTTGAAGTGCCTGCCTATTTCCTCCTCTTTTTGGCTGGATGCTTTCTGGACTTCAGTATCGCATGTTTGTTCTTTTGAACAGAAGATTCAGGGGTTCAAGGATGCAGAGACTAGGATAGTAACTGTGAAACCAGTTCTTTTTTTTCATGCATGCAAATGTGAGACGTGGCATCATTTCGCCACTGCCCCTTCGATAGCTGAATGCACTAGTGTTCCATGTTATGCAGTTAAGCAGATTCAAGTCCAATTTGGATTTGCCATTCTAGTACGCTTTTATATGCAAAATGGAGCTGTACTTGGTGCTACTTGGTGCTGGTTACCGGATCAGCGTTCGTCGAGCCATGCTTAAAGTAGCATGATGGACCACTTTAATATAATATCGTATGTGAAATGCTCTGCTTGAATTATCGATATACATGTGCCAAAAAGAAAGAAAGAAAGAAAGAAAAAACCTTAGCAGATGTGATAGTTTCTTTTTTTTGAGAAACCTGATGTGGTAGTTTCATTTGTTTGATCGCTCGCTTGGATTGCATGAGAGCGCTGGTTTTCAAGTTCCATTCGTCTCAATGTTTCCGTATCAGCACGATTGTACTACTTCTGTGCGCCGACATTGTCGACCATTTTTTCTCAACCAAAAAAGATATCCGTCCGTGTCTCCTTGATGATGATGGGCCCGCTTGCCAGAGGCGTGTCTCTCATTCTTGCGGAGGAGGCTTTAAAGGTCAGCAAATACCCAACAACCCCAAGGACCGAACCGCAAAACGGCTCAAGTAGTACCCATCTCCACCGTCCCTTTCTCCTCCCTCTGCCCCGGTCTCCTCCCTCTTTCGGTCTTGGAATCCTTCCTCCCTCCCTTCCCTCCGGGTCGCCCGCGCTCCGCCTACCGGATCGCAATTCCGCATCGCCCCGCCGCAGCCGCAGCCCCAGCCCCCGATGGCGCGGCGATCCGCCCCGCTCCTCCGCTGCCTGGTCTCCTCCGCGCCGCCCCTCCCGGGCCACGGCGGCGGCGCGCGCCGCACGGTGACCTACATGCCCCGCCCGGGCGACGGCACCCCGCGCCCCGTCACGCTCATCCCGGGCGACGGCATCGGGCCCCTCGTCACCGGCGCCGTCGAGCAGGTCATGGAGGCCATGCACGCGCCCGTCTACTTCGAGTCCTACGACGTCCACGGCGACATGCCCGCCGTGCCGCCCGCCGTCATCGAATCCATCCGCCGCAACAAGGTCTGCCTCAAGGGCGGCCTCGCCACCCCCGTCGGCGGGGGCGTCTCCTCCCTCAACATGCAGCTCCGCAAGGAGCTCGACCTCTTCGCCTCCCTCGTCAACTGCGCCAACGTCCCCGGCCTGCCCACCAGGCACAAGAACGTCGACATCGTCGTCATCAGGGAGAACACCGAGGGCGAGTACTCGGGCCTCGAGCACGAGGTCGTCCCGGGGGTCGTCGAGAGCCTCAAGGTATGCCTGATCGTTCGCTCCCTGTTGTTTGTTTAGAAGATTCACCTTCAGTCCTTAACCTGTTCATTGGTTGACGTATGATGTGCTTTTTTTGTGATTGGGTCTATTGCTGGCACATGGTATATGATCGGTGGATTTGGCATATCATATCATAGATTCATAGTTAGTTGGTACATGGTCAAGAGGAGTTTTCCATTGGAAGGTTGCCACTGTCAGACTAGATATGTGATTTTTCTGTGATGAACTGATACTGTCAGTTGGTTATCAATCACAATACGTGTAAAATTGAGTTATCTGAATTTGTGACCAGGATGATAAAGATCACTAATATGCTTTTAGAAATGTACTGTTTGCTTGATAGTTTATATGATCATTGCGGTCACTCATGCCTCATAATGTTGAAATTGCGGGTAGATCCGTGTAAATCCTCAGTCTGATTCTGGCAAGAATTGTGTGTTCCAGTGATTGGCATGTGCTTTGATTGTCCAAACTTGTAGTGTAACTTAGCAGGTTTGCTAGTGAATAGAAACCAATTTAACTGAACTATTGGGTCGGTGTTTACCAGGTAAATGATTTAGCAGTATTGACTGTATTTGAGTAATTTCCTTGTTTTCCTCGTCTATTGAGAAGTTGTAATATTCATTTAACATTATGCATTTGCTCTTGACTTGACTTCAAAACTCATTGCTGAATTTTCGAATAGTGTAATAAGTACAAAACTTCGTAGGCCTTATGTAGAATACACTGTCGTTATTTTGGTCAAACCACGATGTGACGTGCCGTGAGGTTGGTATCATGGATTCTGGATGTATTTATCCCAGGAAATAATAGCCAATTGGTACTGCCGTCCCAAATAAACAGATGGGTGAACTTGACGTCTATTGACCTATATACAGATTCATGTGTGTATGCTAGATCAACAGAACATGAATATCATGAGGTTAGCTTGGTTTCCGTTATTTTCAAATGGACCAAGATACGCTGAAAATGTGCCCTGTCTATGTTCACAATATTCATCATATATGTGTTTATTTTCTTGCATTTATGTCTCCATGCAAGCCTATTATCAGTTCTGTCTTAAATGATGTGAGTTTGCTCAAAACATTATCAATGAAAACAATTGCTCGACTTGTGCTTTCCTTTTAAGTCTGTTTTGTTGCCTTTTTGTTACTCTTACTGATTGGGTTTAGGTGATCACGAAGTTTTGCTCCGAGAGGATTGCCAAATATGCCTTCGAGTATGCTTACCTTAACTACCGGAAGAAAGTCACAGCAGTGCATAAAGCAAACATCATGAAACTTGCTGATGGTTTGTTCTTGGAGTCTTGCCGTGAGATTGCCGCTAAATATCCAAGTATTGAGTATAACGAAATCATTGTTGACAACTGCTGCATGCAACTTGTTTCAAGGCCTGAGCAATTTGATGTTATGGTATGTATCTAATTATCCTGGTATTCTCAGATGCTCCTATTAAGAACATTCCTTGGGGTTACTGCAGATTTTCTAACTTCTATCTTTCCATTCTTTTGATAGGTTACGCCTAACCTTTACGGCAATTTGGTTGCCAACACGGCTGCAGGTCTTGTTGGAGGAACAGGTGTCATGCCAGGAGGTAAGATTTCAGCATACTTTGTTTCTGTGGTCAGTTCATACTACGAGTGGGTTAATTGGATTAACTTGGTCGATTGCGAGAAATGCTGGGCGACACTTCCTTGTATTCTTGAAAACTTTGCTGGGGGGCGACTAGTGCGACATGCCTAGTGTGTTGTAGTCGCACATGATTTTGACCCTCATCCGCTCTTTTGGAATAATTAATAATTTTTTAACTTAACACCCCCTTTTTTTATCTATATGTACTACATATAGGTTTATCCTTGTAAACCAACATAAGTTTGAGGTTTATATTGATCCATGGATGCTGCATTTATGTTGCAGGCAATGTGGGTCAGGACCATGCCATCTTCGAGCAAGGTGCTTCTGCAGGAAATGTGGGAAACGACAGTCTTGTAGAGCAGCAGAAAGCAAATCCTGTTGCCCTGCTCCTGTCGTCCGCGATGATGTTGAGGCATTTGCAGTTCCCTTCGTTCGCTGACCGTTTGGAAACTGCGGTGAAGCGCGTCATTGCAGAAGGCCGGTACAGAACAAAGGATCTGGGCGGCACCAGCACCACCCAGGAAGTTACCGATGCAGTTATCGCTAATCTGGATTAGATACCTGATGCACGCCTGAAGAATTGATTCTTTTGGAGGACTGATTTACAAGTCCCAACTTCTGAGTGCTATTTTTTCCGTACAGCGTTAGATCGTCAATTATGTTTCAGAAATAATTGAGGAACCCACGAGGATTGTTCTTCCCACGATACTTTGTAGCAACGCAAAACACGTTGTGTTGCAGAGGGAATAGCTGGCTACCTTAAATTTAAACGGCATGCATTGAAAGTTTATCCTCAGTTCTAATTCATGGTTATCACTCCCATGGAACCGGAATCCGTTCCTTTTTTTTGGGAAAGGGAATCTGGTCTTCTGAATTGCTATGCATGTCACTCAGATTTTGTATCTGAATTGCTATGCATGTCACTCTCAGATTTTGTATGGTACTCCAACTATAGCTCCCAAATCTTGTCCCCTGTTACTTCATCTTTCTCTCTTTCTCCTCTATATTATACACAAGCTATATATCCGTTTCGAAAAAAATACACAAGCTATATATACATTCTACAGCAGTAGTTTGAACATATATGCTGTAACACACATAATATGGTAATATTCATCAGTCATAATTCAAAATCAAAATTACAAGCATGGTAGTCATCAGACAAAACACATGTGAAATAGTTCAGCTGTTTGAAGATACTCTAGAAAACTACATTGTGACATGGTGGTTGCATATATGCTCTGCTAGATCATTATCTAAAAGTTGCACGCTTGCAGGAACGGAGCTAGAATGGTGATTCAACAATTATTATTTTTGTAAAATAAAATCATTATATGATGTAATTAGTAATTACACTAGCGGTCTTTTCGCATGAAGAACCCGGGAATAACTAAATCGAAATACACCAGCTGTTCCATGCCCTTTATTTTTATTTTTTTTGGAGATAAAGCAGAGCTTTATAACTTTCTGGGCAAATCACCCGAAACACAAAGAGCCACTTGTTGGCGGTACAATATTGTTCCAGCCAATACTGTCATTTGGCAAACTTAAACGACCTATTTTTGCCAACTCATGCGCTACCGAATTTGCACTACGACGACATATAGCAACATGTTGCCTTGAAAACCACATTTTAAGTTGGAACTTGCTGTCCTCAATGACTACTGAGTATGCAGAGGAGTCGACCTTGGACAGGTCAAGCGCTTCTTGTAGAAGAGTTGAGTCAGTTTCAAACACCACTCTCAGGGCTCCCAAATCCACTGCCAACGCGATAGCTTCTGACATGGCCGCCACTTCTGCACCAAAGGGGTCAGCGACATTCTCCTTTCTTAAAAATGATATCTTTTTGTTAAGCGTGTGCTTAAAATGCCACTCGACACCGTTATCATTCGGTCAAAGGCCATTGACCGGGGTTACGTGATCAAAATAACAAGCGCGTATGGCTGGTGACACGGGATATCCTGCCGCACCGGTTTAGGGGCAAGCATCGCCAGCTCTTTATCCTGCAACGTACTCCCTCCGTTCCAAATTAGTTGACTTGGATTTATCTAGATACGGATATATCTAACACTAAAATATGTCTAGATATATCCGTATCTAGACAAATCTGAGCCAACTAATTTGGGATGGAGGAAGTATGACCCAACCAGAGCAGCACAGGGGTTCTAACCTGAAGATAGCCTGTGCGCCTGCAAATTTTATCAAAACATTGTGATGGCTCTTATTTCCTTCATGTACATTCACTCCCTGTAGCTTTACGCACACCATCAAGTTGATGAGAGTCGCAGTTTATGGTCAGAGTCTTGAATTGATTTGTACGTATCTCTTTATTTATTTATTTGCTTTTTCCTTTTTTTTGCTGGATGCTTGAATTGATAGGCGCAACTGTTGGTTAATGACTTGACGGTTCAATCAGGGATGTTATAATGACTCTTGTTGTTTTGAAATCGCTGAAGCTTAGCTGTGGTGTTGAGACTTTACCCTAGCTTCTGCAGTCTGCACTAACCTCCCTTGGCACCAGTACAGAACAATAAACTCTCTTGGCTATTCCTTTCACAGGAATGCACGGTCATGTACCTTGGCACTTGTTTCAGTTTTCTGTGCGCGACTGAAGAGGTTAGCCTGAAGACTGAGGCCAAGCCAAATAGTCCAGTCAACTTTGATTTACGTCTTCACATAACATGCAAAACCGGCAATAATAACAGAAACAAAGCTAATACGGTACACAAACGCTACCATTTCAAGTTCCACTGACCGGAAACATATCTGATCAAGTCACCGAAGTATGGCATTCATGTCCATAAATCCCCACAAAAGAAAAACTTCATGTATGTAGGTAATACTAATACGGCGTCCCTCGAGGTGTAGTGCATCCTACCGTAACAATTTACAGGAGAACCAAAAGTAATGCAACAGCAACGGCACCTATATCCTGGACTTCCTACTGTTCTAGACCCATAGATGGAATGGATTTGCTTGTATCTCAGAACACCAGACTTCAAATTAGCTCAAACTATGCACCATATCAGCGACTTGAACTCGTATCCAACTGTTAGCCATTTTCTCAATCCACATGGAATCAGCAGCGTGATTCCAAGAGCTCTCTCCGCGCGGTCTGTATCAGCGTGTGCATGAAAGAAGCAGCGTCACAGCACGAAGGGTTGGGAACAGAAGCGTGTGCCAGGAAAGGAAGTTTTCTCAATGATCTTCCGCTCAATCCCTGTGGGAGAATTGGAAAAAATATCACCACCATAAGCAGCCTGTTGGTGTGGGTTACAGCAGATCGCTTAACCTACAGCGCTGAAGAAAGTAATGCAACTGTAAACTTCATTACTTACGTCACACAGTTCTGCACCTTCATGCAGTAACTTGGAGAGATGAAGTGTATGGAGTTCTGCAGCCTCCGGACAGTGCAACTTCTCCTTCAGGGTTGAATAGCTCAGAATGCAAGGCAAATCACCACCCTGTATTTGCAGAGGAATAATCCTTTAAAGATTGCAAGAAAGCTGGAAATTCTATACAGAAGTTCAAACAAACGCATCGTTTGAGGTCCCAAATCCAGGTTTGCTTAGAGAAAGTGCCCCATGAGCAAAGCAGTCCCAAGCAAACTTAATGGTGATGCTTAATTAAAAAAAGGAAGCATTACAGCAACCAAGTTGGCAAAGAGGGACAAATACCTGAGGATATGTAAGAATTCCTACTCGGAAGAGTTCATCTATGCATGATCTCAAAATCTCGTAGCGTGCTTGAAGAGTAGGGGGTCCGACGTATGCCTTGATGTCTGCCCTGTCAACAAATGCAATATCTGCAAACCACATGCGAGTTAGAATTTATTGATTTT
Organism: Thinopyrum elongatum; assembly: GCA_011799875.1. Taxonomy (NCBI): domain Eukaryota; kingdom Viridiplantae; phylum Streptophyta; class Magnoliopsida; order Poales; family Poaceae; genus Thinopyrum; species Thinopyrum elongatum. Next base: position 479,354,280 of record CM022298.1, on the reverse strand, counting down.
AGGAGTCAATACATGTCTACACGATGTTAAAGAAAGCTACAGGCTGTTCTCCTTAACAGCCATCGAAAATAGAATGAATGTCCACAATTACACAATTTTATTAGCCCAAAGAGACATCAGTACTGAGCACAGTTGATATCTCATTGTCGATGGCAACAAGATTATCTAAATTTAAATGTATCAATAATGTAGCATTAGTTACTTCAGAAAAGTAGGAAAAGTGATGTTATAAACATAGACAACTCCACAAACATAAACATGCTTATTATGCAATTGATCTTCCCCTCACTGAGGTGATTCACTTGACCACCTAAAACACATACTAAATGTCCTAATTTGTCCAGATGTTGATCATATACAGCACCGTTGTTCCAAACGCGCAGATAATCATGCAAAAAATGTGGCAACTATGCACACAAAATGGCATGATGGGCCATTCAGGTCATAAAAGGAAAAAAAACTCAAAAGGCGGAAAATCAATACCGATAGCTGTGGTGATATTTGATGTCGTCAAAATGATAACATTTGGCCAAGCCTTCAGTTTGTCCATTTGTGTTAGCAAGGCATTTACCACCTGAACATTACAGAGTGAAAGAAGACAGTGTAAACATTACCTGATAAAAGGTATATGGCAAAGGAAAACTGATGAAAACTTTACCCTAATGGAGTCTGAAGGCTCAGAGCCAGATATGGCAGCCTGTCTGGCAGCAGCAAGGCTTTCAACTTCATCTGCAATATCACGTGTTAAAATGCATAAACGCCATAGATAACATTAAGGGTTCAAATACAGCATGCTGCAAATCAAATTTATCTAAAATGAGGTTCAGTTAAAATTCTATAGGAGTGTCACAATGCATTTCGCTAGTCTGCAACTAGGAGATAATGCCTAGGGAATTAAATTGTGTTGATTTCGATTTTAAAAACATTTTACGATCTATGTTCTCTCTATTCACACAAAGGACAAAATCATTTGCTATCTTACTTATCCACCCACATGTCATGTAGCTCAATGGGGTTCATTATTCATTAGTATTGAGGCATTTCTGAAAGTAAAAAACGAAATGGAATGAGGAGTCCGTTTAACAACACATAGATTAGATGAACAAGGCATGGATTGAGCTAGTCAGATCATACGGAGATTGACCATCTAGTCATTTCACCAGTTTTGTCATGAACATACCGATCAATACAAATACCAGGTTGCTTTCTTCCTCCACCATCTCCTGAATCTTCTGGAAAAGTTTAGCTACCTAAAAAGGACAAATTATAGTATGTACATTGTAAGACAGAAATGAAGATGTATCTCCAATGGACAATTTTAGTGGGCTAAACTAACTACATACTACAAAATGTATCATATGATGGTGAATTTTCCACATCGTGCAAAATGGTGCAAAAACATAGCAAAACTCAATTACCACGAGCTAATGATGTGATTTCAGCATGAACGTATACATGATAATATTATTGATATAAACACAAAAAGGCATACCAGTTTCCCACTTTCAGAAAACCACTTGCTGAACAATGAATGGGCATTGACTTCAATTAGTTGGCACATAGAATACCTGGTGAAAAAGAGACAGTAATTAATAACACATTATTTATTAAAACACTAGTCATGAATATCATTAAGCAAGAACCTTGAATTGAAGCGAATAGAAAGCTTCTGAGCTAGTGCTTTACATAATGAAGTCTTTCCTGTTCCAGGTGGACCATGTAAAAGTACAATCCTGCAATTGTATGTAAAAAAGTACATGAACAATACAAAACAAAATAAATCATATATTCCTAGAGAATAATTTATATAACTGAAAGTGCACATTTGCATGGGTTTCAGCTCTAGCCTACCAACTTGTTTGGGACTAAAGGCTTTGTTGTTGTTGTTGTTGTAGTTGCACATTTGCATGGGTATTAAAAGGTAAGTAGTTCAGTTTCACGAAGCTCAGGCTTTTGCATCCAATGAGTATCCCTTGACAATTAAGCTGCAATTCTTTTTTGCAGTATTTTGCACATTCATCTTGATTAACTATCCCAACAAACAATATCCACCAATAGACTCAAGGAAGAAGTGAAGAACTGAAGAAGAGGAAGGAGACAATGGTCCACTGTCCAGATACAATTTCAGGAAGTACTCATGAACGTCATTGAAAGGTTTCAGAAGCTAACTGCAAACCCAACTACACAAAAAGGTGCCCTAAAGTTCCATGGCAGTAATGACCAACTTTATTGTGGAAAGTAAAACCAAAATATGCTACTTCTGATGACATGTGAAGCCTCCAAGTGCTTAACGATGTGAAAGATGCTTACCTGTTCCATGAAACAAGGCATGGGTCTACACCTCTTTCAGTAAATAGCAAAGCACTAGCAGCATATCTCAGCAACCTCTGCTTGAGACCCACTTCATACAGTAAGCTGCAAGCACATACGACATCACCAACAGAATAAAAAACACAGAAATTGTAACTGGTAAAGGATAATGAGATCAAACCAAACCTTTCCCACAATCCATCAAATTCTTTGGCAGGTAGAGCCCACTCATTGAAGCTAGAGAGTGTGTCGTCTTCACTTGGTTCTTCACCTGGACCATCCTCATTCAACTGCAAGATAACTAGATCAGCTTGAGCCTTGAGGTGTAGGATAAATTTGAACCAAATGTTCACTTAGAACATGACATGAAGTAATATATCTCTTGGAAAGAGGTCAGTAGTCTAATTTAGAAAATCACTCTGGTTGTTTCAAGAGAAAACAAATGTGAAATTTTAAGTGAAAACAACAAAACACCAGTACCTCAGCAGCATTACAAAGATATCTTATGATGTGAAGATGAAACAATTCCAACAGTCAATTGATCAAAGAAGAAAGATAGCCGGCAATAGCATGTAAACATACCCAAAGACCATCCGTGTTTTAAAAGGAACTAGAAGAGATTTAGCGACAAAGATTTAAGTGATTTAGGCAGAAAACATTTAGATGCATACCTGGAATACATGAACGACAGGTTTGACTTGCCAAAACAACAGGATTTTGTGGTTCTCAATCAACTCATCTACATGAAAAGCGGGCATTCAGGAAGAGGTACATAGATAACTGAGATCAAGAAAGCACACTTTCCAGCCTAAGTGAAACATCATACCAGTGTCACATATTTGGATCCTTTTGACATGTTCAAGAAGAAAAGAATTGTCTGGAGGTATCTGAACAGGACCATCAACATAGCTTAAACTTCGAGATTCTAACATCCTGATAAGAGAACAACTTGTAAATGTTAAGTATGAGCAATAACAAACATTAATGTCCTGCAAGAGAAGATAACCGTGCAAGTTCAATATATATGCTATGAGCTTAAACCAAGAAGCTGTCTACAAGAAACTCTGTCAATTCCATGGCCTCAGATCTGATTAGCACTTTAATATGAAAGAAACGATGATAAGATTTCTGGAATTGATTTGGTGAGTTATCCGGCCTCTCAATAAGCAATGATGAAGAGTGGCTTATGTCTGTGTTTCCAGTGATCTTTTCTGAACAGAACACTACAGATGATAGGATTTTTTAACTTCATTTACAGCTTTCTCCATCATTTGTGCAAGCAAATGGTGAACACAGTCATTTTTTAAAGGATCAGCTTATATCCATGTTACACAGCAGAAATCCCCACCTAATTGCTAATCTGTTGTAAGACTTAAAAGTTATCTGGTATTTTGCTCTAAAATACTAATCACCCTGCAAAGCCTAATTGCCTATTACAAACAATTTAGTATTCCTAACTTTGCTAGTTGCCACGTTAATCTCCGATATGCTGCATCATCAGCGGTTATCAACCAAACATGTCTGTTATTTCCTACTGCAACATACTCAGCAAACTCCACTGGTAAATCACAGGATGATTGTTAACCACGTTCCCTACAATCATGGCACATTTCCACTTTTCAAGTGTCAAACTACATCTAATCCAACCCGCATTTAGCAGCTCATTCATCCACGTGTCGCCAAGCATCCAAACAACAGTAAAATATGCTCGAAACAAAGTGTAACTGGAACAGCACCGACCTCTCGACCGCTGCTCGGACGTCCTCGGCGCGAGCCGTACTCGTGGCGTGCAGCAGCACCTCGACTGCAAGCACAAAAGGAAAAATCAACCCCCGGCGAAACCAAATCGGGCATTCGCAGAGCACGGTTTAATCACTCGCCGCTACGGCGAGGCCAGAAATGCGTGCGCGTCGCGGCGCCTACCTGAGACGAGGACCTTGTCGTCTGGCGGGGTGGGCGCGACTACGGCCTCCGCCGTCGGCTGCGGCGAGGACGAGACCGCGGGAGGGATGGCGGCGGCTGCAGCCTCCAGGGGTGGGCTGGAGGGGAAGGCGGGCAGGGCGGGATGAGAAGGGTGGGGGTCGAAGGAGATCTCCATGGGAGCGCTCATGGTGGGCAAGCTCCGCGAGGGAGCGGAATGGAAAAGGTTCTAGGGTTTTGGGTTTGGGGAGGGGAGGGGAAGGCGGAACCGTGGAGGAATTGGGGGATTTTGGGGAAGGAGGCTATGAGAGGATTTGGGTTTCCCGCGCTTGGGGTACCTTTAGGGTCAGGAGATGGGCTTCTATTCCAGTGAATTTTTCTGTAAGCTCTGGGCGGGCTTAGCGACCTGGATGGGCTGAATGGGCACCCATGTTTTTGACCAAATCCTTATAGACCCAGCAGCATGCATATGTGGTCTTTCCTATAGTTGCTAAAAAAAAAAGTGGTTTTTCCTATTTGATGCTCTCTGTGTTAAATAGAGAAAAATCACTAGTTAAGAGTTAACCCTTGCAAAGGTCACTCCCTAACTTCTCAAGTTCTTACTGCATCACTTGTTATAACTTGGAAGTTTTTCCTTTTTTAGATTCGTTTATTCAAAATATTTTTATCTTCTGAACTGTTTTCACTATTGGATTTCCCGCGTCGAGATCTTCAAAACTAGATCTCATGTTAATAATTTTTGATTAAAAAAGAGATAAAAAAAGGAAATAAAAAATCAAAAGAAAAAAAGAGAAAAACTGAAACTGAAAAAAGGAAGAAAACAACAAAGCCTAGAACCACGCGGTTTTCAATTCTTCTTTTTAAGCACGGGTTGTGCTTCTCGTACAAGCATAGGTGGTGCCTTCCCTTTTTTTATGGAAGCACGGTTGTGCTTTTCCCTTTTCGAGAAGCACAATTATGCTTATCATGAAAGCGAAATGTTGTGCTTCTGACGGAAGCAAATAGGTGCTTACACGTGCTCGCGAAAGTAAATTTGTGCCTTCATGAGAAGCATAATTGTGCTTCCCGAATAAGGGAGGGCCAAAAAAAACATTTAAAACCCGAAAACGCGTACAGAAAAATAAAAAACAAAAATCCATAGGAAGTGCCCAGCACGCGGCATGTGGCGATGGCTGGGCGCACCACTTGGCACGCTCTCATGCCAAAAAAGTGATCCTTGCGGGAGCCCCACATGGGGTAACCCTTAGTTATTTACTCCCTGGAATTGAGTCGGTTCAGTAGTGGGTTCCAGGCTGTTCGTTCGTGCACTGTTGTCCCAAACCTTATTTAGCACCTTCTATGACGGTTACAATGCATTTGACAACACAGCGTAGGACCCCTCTTCACCTTGTGCTCGACGCATTTATTTTTTCTCTCTCTTTTGTGACAGCAATTTTGTTTCACTCCTGCAATGCACGGCCGCTCGTGAATGGGCCAACCCACGTAAAGCGGTGTTGCGTGTTTTTTCTGAATTGTTCCCAGTCAATTTTGTGAAGCTTCTAGAAGATTCCAGTCGGTTTTAGGAAGCTTTTGACAGTTTTTGAGTTTTCTATTTAAGTTCTTTTGCCCTTTTTTGCAAACTATTTTTTAAAAAATATGTGAACTTTCTTTAATTTGTGAACCTTTAAAATCCGTGAACTTTTTCAAATACATAAAAAAATCAAATCCACAAATATTTTTTGAGTGCGTGAACTTTTTTTCAAATTCTTGAACTTTTTTTAAATCCACAAAAAAAAAATCAAATCCCTCGAAACTTTCTTGAACTCAGTTAGGAGTTCTCATTTGTAAATTTATTTGTTAAATGCAGACAATGTGGACAAGTTTCTTCTAAAAAGAAAGGTATCATCACAAGATGCTCCATAAGGCATGAATTGGGAGGAGGAGATTCAATATGATCCAGACAAGAGGAAATTATAAACATTATCATGGAATTTTGAAAGATCTAGTAAGAAGAGAGTACTTGGTTAATGGACCTTGTCAGCCAAGAGATATTGATTTTCCATATTCAAGCTTTGGGGCTAAGAGGTGAATGTTCAGTCCTGAATGGTTTGATGATTATGGGAGCTGACTTGAATACGACAAATAGAAGAAAAAGGCATATTGCTTTTGTTGTTTCTTATTCAGGGACCGTATCCACAGGAAAGAAGTTGGGTATGAGGCATTTGTTCTGAATGGTTCAGATACTTGGAGCATTCCACCAAGGCTAAAAGAATATGTTGGTGAGCCAGGTGGTGTCCATGATCAAGTAATGAAAACATGTATTGCTTCACTCAAAGAGATCAACACAATGATGTTGCTATCTAGTATGAAAGTGAAGCTTCGAAGGTTGCATATTTTACTTGACTAAATGCCGCGATTGACAAAGCTAGACTATTGTTGAAGCAAGGCTTGCCTTTTTTCAGGGCCATGATGAGTCAAGGAACTCGCATAATAAAGGGACTTTCTTGGAAGTTCGTGCCTTCTTAGTTGAGCATGATCTAGTTGTTGGCATGGCTATGGCAAAAGATACTGCAAAGAATGCTCTTATGGTTGCTTCTCAAGTCTAGAAAGATATCGCTAAAGGTTTTTGCGCATGTGATGTCCAATCTATCTCAAAGAAGTTCACAATAATGTGTTTTGCCTACTTGTTGATGAGTCCAGAGACGTCCATTGCAAAGTACAAATGGTCCTGGCGTTGAGGTATGTTGATAGTTCTGGAGATTCTAAAGAAAGCTTTGTTGGTCTTGTTCACATGAAATAAACATCTTCTTCGTACCTCAAGAGTTCAGCTAATTCTCTTTTTGCAAAAATATAAGTTGAGTTACAATCAAGTTAGAGGACAAGGGTATGATGGTGCTAGCAACATGCAAGGTGAGTTCAAATCATTGATCATGAGAGAAAGTATCACAACTATTATGCTCATTGCTTTGCTCACCAAGTTCGGTTAGTTGTTGTGGCTATTGTAAGAAAGCACAAAGGGGTTAGTAATTTCTTCAGTATGATTTCTACCATGTTAAATGTTGTGGTTGGTTCTTCCAAGCAAAGGGACATGATTAGAGATGTAAATCTTGAAGAAAATGAGTAAGGCTTTAGGGTGCAGGCAACTTACAACAGGAACATGTTTGAATCAAGAGTAATGCCTAAAAAAGACCCAGGGACACTCATTGGGGTTCTCATGCTGAAACACTTAAGAGTTTGTTTGCCATGTTTGGGCCAGTTATTAAAGTTCTTAAAATTGTTGAAGAAGAAGACACTGGTCGAACAAATAGAGATCAAGCAAATGGTCTTCTGGTGTATTTTCAATCTTTTGACTTTGGCTTCTATTTGCATCTCATGTTGACAATCCTCACTACTACCAACACATTGTCATTAGCATTGCAACAGAAGGATCAAGACATAGTAAAAGCCATGAAATGTGTCAAGTCAACAAGAATTGTTTTGAATGAACTTAGAGAAGATGTATGGGAATCTATTCTAAGTGAAGTGCATGCATATTGTGAGAAGCATGGTACTAGAGAGTTGGCATGGAAGAAGCATATGTTAATCCAAAAAAGAGAAGGCAGGTAACCGGAATTACCAACAAATATCACTATCAAGTTGATTTGCTTCAATAATGTTTTTGATTGGCTAGTTCAGGAGCTTGATAGTAGGTTCAGTGAGACACCCCCTAATGCTTTTTTGGTCAGCGTCTTTGAGTCCACGAGACTCATTTCGTGGTTTCAATTTGGGAAATATTATGATTCTGGCCAAACAATACCCTCAAGATTTTGATTTGGGGGATTTGAGGGATCTTGATAAGGATCTACGACTCTATTGCTGATGTGCACATAGATGATAGCTTTTCCAGCATAGCAACAATCACCGAGCTTTAAAAAATGGTGCATACAAGGAGGCATTTTATATATCATTTGTTTTATCGGTTGTTGAAACTAGTGATTGTGTTGCCTATTTTGCTACTGCTACAGTTGAGAGGTACTTTCAGTAGTGAAATAGGTCAAAACTTCTTGCACAATCGCCTCGATGAAGATAGCTTGAGTGATGATGTTATTTGTTATGTGGAGAAAGAAGAAATGAAAAAAAGTCACCAAAGATCAAGGGCGTGTTTGGTTCACATCTCTGTTTTAGGGCATTTTGCATACTTGTCCCAGTTGGGTCTGGTTGGGCAAATGCAGGCTAAAACCAACATCTGCATGTAGTTTGGTTGCCTGCATTAGGCTTTTCTGCATGAGGGAATCAACTAGTGAGCATGTTGTTTGGTTGCCTGCGTGATGACCCACAAGTATAGGGGATCTATCGTAGTCCTTTCGATAAGTAAGAGTGTCGAATCCAACAAGGAGCAGAAGAAAATGACAAGCGGTTTTCAGCAAGGTATTCTCTACAAGCACTGAAATTATCGGTAACGGATAGTTTTGTGATAAGATAATTCGTAATGGGTAACAAGTAACAAGCATAGCAAAGGTGCAGCAAGGTGGCCCAATCCTTTTTGTAGCAAAGGACAAGCCTGGACGAACTCTTATATAAAGCAAAGCGCTCCCGAGGACACATGGGAATTATCGTCAAGTTAGTTTTCATCATGCTCATATGATTCGCGTTGGTTACTTTGATAATTTGATATATGGGTGGACCGGTGCTTGGGTGTTGTCCTTACTTGGACAAGCCTCCCACTTATGATTAACCCCTCTCGCAAGCGTCCGCAACTATGAAAGAAGAACTAAGATAAATCTAACCATAGCATGAAACATGTGGATCCAAATCAGCCCCTTACGAAGCAACACATAAACTAGGGTTTAAGCTTCTGTCACTCTAGCAACCCATCATCTACTTATTACTTCCCAATGCCTTCCCCTAGGCCCAAATCATGGTGAAGTGTCATGTAGTCGACGTTCACATAACACCACTAGAGGAAAGACAACATGCATCTCATCAAAATATCGAACGAATACCAAATTCACATGATTACTTATAACAAGACTTCTCCCATGTCCTGAGAAAAAACGTAACTACTCACAAAGCATATTCATGTTCAAGATCAGAGGGGTATTGAATATCATTAAGGATCTGAACATATGATCTTCCACCAAATAAACCAACTAGCATCAACTACAAGGAGTAATCAACACTACTAGCAACCCACAGGTACCAATCTGAGGTTTTGAGACAAAGATTGAATACAAGAGATGAACTAGGGTTTGGAGAGGAGATGGTGCTAATGAAGATGTTGATGAAGATTGACCCCCTCTCGATGAGAGGATCGTTGGTGATGACGATGGCTTCGATTTACCCCTCCCAGAGGGAAGTTTCCCTCGGCAGAACAGCTCCGCCGGAGCCTTAGATTGCTTTTGCTCAGGTTCCGCCTCGAGATGGCGGCGCTTCGTCCCGAAAGCTTCCTTCTGATTTTTCCAGGTAAAAAACCCTCCATATAGCAGAAGATGGACACCGGAGACCTGCCAGGGGGCCCACAAGCCCTAGGGACGCGTCTAGGGGGTAGGGCGCACCCCCAGGCTTGTGGCCACCTGGTGGGTCCCCTCTGGTATTTTCTTCGCCCAATAATTCTTATATATTCCAAAATAATTCTCCGTAAATTTTCAGGACTTTTGGAGTTGTGCAGAATAGGTCTCTCAGATTTGCTCCTTTCCGGTCCAGAATTCCAGCTGCCGGCATTCTCCCTCTTTGTGTAAACCTTGTAAAATAAGAGAGAAAAGGCATAAGTATTGTACCTAAATGTGTAATAATAGCCCATAATGCAATAAATATCAACATAAAAGCATGATGCAAAATGGACGTATCAACTCCGCCAAGCTTAGACCTCGCTTGTCCTCAAGCGGAAACCGAAATCGATAATCATGTCCACATGTTTAGAGATAGAGGTGTCGATAAAATAAAATACGGACATGAAGGCATCATGATCATCTTTAGAATAGCAACATAATGTCATATAACTCCTTATGCCAAAGTAACAATTCATTCACAAGGTAAAGTATGAATCAAAAACTTTATTGAAAACCAACAAACTATGATCTCGGTCATTGAAGCAATTGCAATTTATCATAACCTCGGAAAGAGTCAATGTAAGAGCTTTCATATAGCAAGTTTCACATACTCAACCATCTTCTAATCTTTCATAATTGCTAACACTCACGCAATACTTATGAGATCAAAGCTTCAACCGGACACAGAGAAAGATAGGGGCTTATAGTTTTGCCTCCCAACCTTTTACCTCAAGGGTAACGTCAACAATAACAGTTTATGAATATCTACATCCGAGTGGATGTATACATATCTGGATCTTCCCCAACATATAGTGCTTGCCAAAAGGAAAAGTATAAAAAGAAGAGGTGATGATCACCATGACTCTTGTATAAGGGTAGGAAATAAAATAAAAGATAGGCCCTTCGCAGTGGGAAGCAGGGGTTGTCATGCGCTTTTATGGTTGGATGCACAAAATCTTAATGCAAAAGAACGTCACTTTATATTGCCCCTTGTGATAGAGAACTTTATTATGCAGCCTATCGCTTTTATTTCTTCCATATCACAAGTTCATATAAAGCTTATTTTCTTCACACTAATAGATCATACATATTTAAAGAGCATTTTTTATTGCTTGCTCTAGGATCGAAAGTAGGTCTAGAGGGGGGGTGATTAGACTACTTGACCAAATAAAAATCTAGCCTTTTCCCAATTTTAGTTGCGGGCAGATTTTAGCAATTAGCACAAGTCAAGCAATCAACCTACACATGCAAGTCTAAGAGTATAGCAGCGGAAAGTAAAACATTGCATATGAAAGTAAAGGGAAGGGAATGGAGAGTGCAAACGCAATGTAGACACGAAGATTTTTGGCATGGTTCCGATAGGTGGTGCTATCATACATCCACGTTGATGGAGACTTCAACCCACGAAGAGTAACGGCTGCGCGAGTCCACGGAGGGCTCCACCCACGGAGGGTCCATGAAGAAGCAACCTTGTCTATCCCACATGGCCATCGCCCACGAAGGACTTGCCTCACTCAGGTAGATCTTCACGAAGTAGGCGATCTCCTTGTCCTTACAAACTTCTTGGTTCAACTCCACAATCTTGTCGGAGGCTCCCAAGCGACACCTAACCAATCTAGGAGACACCACTCTCCAAAAGGTAATAGATGGTGTGTTGATGATGAACTCCTTGCTCTTGTGCTTCAAATGATAGTCTCCCCAACACTCAACTCGCTCACACAGATTTGGATATGGTGGAAAGATGATTTGAGTGGAAAGCAACTTGGGGAAGGCTAGAAATCAAGATTCTTGTGGTAGGATTGGTATATCTTGATCTCAACACATGAGTAGGTGGTTCTCTCTCAGAAAATGTATGTTGGAAGTGTAGGTACGTTCTGATGGCTCTCTCACAAATGGAGAAGGGGGTGGAGGGGTATATATAGCCTCCACACAAGATCCAACCGTTACACACATTTGACCCAACTCGGTCAGACCGAATAGAACTCAATGAGACCGATTTAGTTCAAAATATGAATGTTAGGAATCTTGGTGGGACCGACTGGAACAACTGGGTGGGGCTGGTGTGCTAGGGCTTAGGGAAAACATCAACTCGGTGACGCCGATTGCATCAACTCGGTGAGACCAAAGTGAAACAATAAGCAACAGAGCGAATGTCAAGCCAACTCGGTGTGACCGATTGCATAACTCGGTGAGACCGAAATGAATGCAACAAGTCACAGAGCGCTGGCAAGGCCATCTCGGTGAGACCGAGATTCGTATCGGTGTGACCGAACTGTTAGGGTTTCTGGCAGTGGCTATGTCATATGAACTCGGTGGCTTCGGATAGGATGTTTCGATGGGGCCGAGTTTGACTTTGGGTTTTGGACATATTTGGACTGAGAAAGTGGTTGAGGGCTTTGGAGCAATATCACTAAGCACTTTGAGCAAGCAAGCCATTAAGCAACACCTCATCCCCTTTTAATAGTATTGGCTTTCCTATGGACTCAATGTGATCTTGGATCACTAAAATATAAATGAAGAGTCTTGAGCTTTTGCCAATGTGTGTCCTTAGCATTTTGAGCGGTCCACATTCCTAGTCCATGCCATGCCATACATTGAACTTTCTGAAATATCAAACTTGAATGATCATTAGTTCAATGAGCTATATGTTGTTATGAATTACCAAAACCACCCGGGGATTAGTTGCACTTCCAATCTCCCCCTTTTTGGTAATTGATGACAACATATAGATCAAAGCTTCGACAAATGATAATATGAATGAAATACATCGTCGCTTTGAGAAGTATGTGATAAGCAAGAGCTCCCCCTAAATTTGTGCATTATTTAAAATTTGCGTTTGAATGCAAATGCACAATCTATTAGGATCATGGGTCACTCTTCCATGTCACATACATCTTGGTGGAGCGCTAAAAATGATAAGAATTAAATAACATGCACTCATCACCAAGGATACAAGTGATTGATCATACACAAATAATCATAGAAATAGGCATGTAAGCACACATTAAGCATAGTATGATCAAACACATGACCACATAAATATCTCACGAGCATAACACAAATGTAGCATCAAGTAGCAACAACCAAACAAACCAAAGTAGCAAATAACAAGGCAAATAAAACCAACAAAGGCAAAAGACACTCTCTCTCGAAGCCTATGATCTATACACTTTCTCCCCCTTTGGCAACAAGTTACCAAAAAGTTCGAAAACGTATAGTGCTATACAGCACTCTAGGCACGATCTCTGGGAGCTCCTGAAGGGGTCTTCTAGCTTGTAGCTCCGGTGTGCGTAGATGGCGTGGAGAGGAGTCCATCTGCAAATGCCTCTGCTGAAGTCTGTGGAGCTGGTGGAGTATATACTAGAGGGGCAACTGGGGCTGTGGTGGCAGGAGCAGAATGAGCAGGCCTCAAGTCTGCAACTGGCTCAGCAAAAGACCTTTGTGCCCTTGGCACTGACTGGAACCTGTCTGTAGTGGGTCTATCATCATTGTCCTCAGCATCATCCCATAGCTTTTCCACAATGGTTTGAATCTTTGTGACCTTCACATCAAGGTCATACATCTTGCTCTCAACAATCCTTTCTAACCTTTTCTGATTCTTGGTTAAGTTGGCCAGACTCTTCTCAATCCTTAGGGTAGCCTCAAGCAGATAGGTGAGCTGATCTTGCTTGGTCTTGAGATTCATAGTTGATGCACTTGAAGCACTTGCTTCCTTTGCTGCTTTTGCAGCCTTTGCCTTCTCAATCTTCTCTTGAGCCTCTGCACATGTAGGATGAGATGCATCCATGACAACTTCGTTATCCTCAAAATCAGGCCTATAAGAGGTAGGTGCTCTTTGTCAAGCAGATATGTCCCAGTTCCAACCTTGGAGTTGATCAACATCTGAATGTGTGGGGCATATCCACAAGACCTCTTTTGGTCGGCTGTTGTCCTCTTTACAGTCTCAACAATCAAGCTCATGACTTTGAATTTCTGTGGCACATCAAACAAATGTAGCAAGTTGATGGAATGACCACGTATCATCCTATGATCTCCTGACTTGGGCAACAAAGTATGCCTCAAGATGGTGTTGGTGGTGGTCAGTCCAGCTAGCAAGTAATAGATTGAACCAAAATTGTGAGTGTCCAAAGCAACATCTGGAATAGGCTTGTACATATGAACCATAGAGTTGTGATCCTTCCTGGATTCTCCATATACATCAACATCATCTTCTCCTTCTTCTGGGGCATTGATGAGAGTAGTCCACTCTGAGATTGATGACTGGTACCTGGTGCCCTCAGTCATCCACACTATCTTCCCATCTGGATAGAAGTGTGCAGTGGAGTAAAACTGCATGACCATCTCATCACTCCACTTTGTCAGTTTCTGTCCAACAAAGGCATCAACTCCATTCATCCTGAAGCTCTCATGCACATGGGGAAAATAGTCTTCATTGTTGTCAATGTATTTCCAGTCAACCCATTTCATATCACAAACTATGGGCTTCTTGTCCAGGAGCACAGTTTCATAGAAGTCATGTTGCTCTATGGTGTGAAAACGGTAGTCCATAGCAGTCCTTCTCCTTGTGGCATAGGGATCAGTCTTTCTCCATTGTCTCAGACCATGATCCTTTCTCAACTTCATATTTTCTGCCACTGGATGATCATCATTATGATCTGGGATCTTGGGCTTCAATTTCTTGAGCACTAGTGGCTCATCATCTTCTTGGACCTCTGGCACTGGGCCTTGTTCTTCTCTGCAGCAGAAATATTTCTTGTGGATCTCTTTGAAGTAGTTAACTTTGGTGCTTGAGCTGGAGCTTTAGGCTTGGGTGCAGCAGGTTTGGGAGCAGACTTGATCTTGGAAGGAGCAGCACCAGTCTTGATAGCATCTGCGATCAACTTTTGTGACTTGGCAGGAGGTGCCACAGTCTCTTCTTCCTCTTCCTCATCATCACTTCTTCTCATAGAAGGTCTTCCAAGCACTCTGGCTGTAGTAGTTCTTGCTCTCTTCCTTTTCTTTCCTTCACCAGCAGCCTCATCATCATCAGACTGCTCAATAGTAAACTTCATAGTTTCTTGAGTTGAAGCTCTGACTTTGGACTTTGGACATTGGAGCTCTTCTAGGTGGAGCTTTCTTTTGGGAACCAGGCTTTGTGGTGGCAGCAGCACCATACTCTTTCCTCAACAGCCTCTTCCTAGAGGTGGACTCATCAGCAACAAAGTCCTCATCCTCACTTTCTGAGGTTCTCTTCTTCTTTGTTCTAGTAGCAGCCTTTGGCAAGTTGCTAGGGGTGCTTCTGCTACCCTCATCATAGCTACCAGAAGGACTAGAGCCTTCACTGAGGTCAACCTGTTCCTCTGATCTGTTCTGACTATCACTGCCTCTGACATCTCTGCAACTGACCCTGTGAATAGATGGATGTAGGTAGAGTGGATGAGCATCACAAAATACAGCTGGGTTTTGCAAAAATTGATTCAAAACCTTAACTTTAGTTTTCTACAGAAAGCATTTTGGAGCAACCGATTTGATAATCTCGGTGACACTGAAGCACTAACAGAGTCTAAACATGCAGTTTCGGTCAGACCGAGACGCAGTTCGGTGACTCCGAGATGCTAGGGTTTCACTGAGAAATTGCTTTCGGTCTCACCGATAAGTACGTTTCGGTCAGACCGAGTTGTACTAGTGCAATGGCCTAAGCCAATCGGTGGGACCGAAAACTTCAATTCGGTCGGTCCGAGATGAGTTTGGCGGAAACCTAACCCTAAGATTTTGCATCAAATCTAATCTAGAGGATTATTTGTGTGGATAGAAGGTTTTCAATCGTGGCAAGAAGACATGCATTTGCTTTGTGCATTGAATCAAAGTAAGGGAATAAGCACAAAGGGTCGAACCATACCCTAACTTGGTGACGGTTCGCTACGGCGGCAACGGCAGTGAAGAAATCCGTTGATGGCGGCGGAGACCAGCGGCGGAGGCGCATTGGCGGAGACGGCGACGATATGGAGACCAAGGGGCGGCAGTGCTGGGGCGCGACCTCGTGCGGTTTGAATAACTTTTCAACCGTATGGGTACGCGAGATATATATACCCAGGCGCTGTCGGTGGCACCGAATGGATCTAACCGGTGGCACCGAGATGCGAAACTGCAGGCAGTTACAGCAACTCGGTGAGACCGAGTGGATCTAGTCGGTAGCACCGAGATAGAAAAACCTAGATCAGTCTATTGCATTCGGTGAGACCGAGTTGGAATGGTTGGTCAGGCCGAAATGCATTAGAAGGTTTTGGAAGTCAGTCCTTGACGGATCGGTGGCTCCGAGTGCTCCTCGCTCGGAGGGTCCGAAAAAGAACTTGTTCAAATTTTGTGATGTAGCATGAATAGAATTTGAGACAAGAAGAGCATAGATAGCTAGAGGGATTACTTAGGCATTCTTGTCCATCCATTTGGCCAATAAAAACCAAACAATCAAAACTACAAATGGATGTCCTCGAATGGAGAAAATTATGCATCCAACATGCTCACACAATAAGATAGTAAATAAAACATGTGACAAAGCATGCACATACACTCTAGCATCTATCAAGCAATTGGCGATGACTAGGTCATCTATATATGAATATATTGACTTAGGAGTCAAATGAGAACATTTGATCATATGTCATACTCATCGTTTAAGCACAAGTGGGGTTACCACTTTTACATAAAGCATTGTTGTGTTCACACCATTAGAGTTGCTTTAGCTCAATTTTTTTAGAGCAAAGCTCCCCCTAGATGTGATATCCCCCTAAGAGGGATGAACTAACCTTGGGTTTTGTCGATGATGACTTCATGTAGGTAGTGAAGATGTGGATGCTCAATGTTGATGTAGATCATTTGAAGCAATCCATTGGAGTGAGTTGCACTTTCAATACCTACATGGGTTAGTCCCACAAGGAACATGCAAAATATCCATAGACATAGAGTGAAACACACATATGATGATGTCCATGAAAGCATTAGGTTACCCTGTCCCTTGTCTTACCAACAAGAGGGTTTGTGACTCCTTGAACTAGTGCAAGATATGAAAGTTGATTGCACATGTCCTTGCCAAAATGAATATGAGTGAAGTATGTTGGCGGAGTCACCCTCAAGAACACTCTAGTTCTTCTTCTTTGGGATCCACATCAACTTTATGGGAATCCTTGGAGTTGTAGTTGTACTTGATGAAGTCGAACTTGATGAAGTGGAACTTGATGTAGTCTTGGGAACCCACTTGACCATGGCCTTAGGAGCTTCTTCAAATGAATCAATCTCTTCTTGAAGCTTGTCCTTGCCTTTTAGCTTGTGGTCTTGTGGTGGAAGATCATCTTGAGCTTGTGTTCCCTTGAAAGAAGTGGGATCATACTTCTCTTGTTGAGGAACAAACTTCGTCTTGGGGTATTGATCTTCTTCCCACTCAACTCCATTGGCATTGAACTTCCGTTCAAAACTAACACCTTGATTCTTCCGGTGCCTTCCTTGCTTGCGTACAATTTCCTCAAATTGCTTACTTCCGGCAAGGCTCTTGTAAACACCTTTCTCTATAATTCCCTTCAATAAGCTATTTTCTTGCTCAAGTGTAACTTGGCTAAGAGAATCATTAGTGGAATCAAGAGAACTACTAGAAGTAACAATATTGGATTTAACATTGTTATTGCTACTACTAGAAGAGGAATCTTTCTTGCTCTTGTTGCTAGATTTTACTTGTGGCATGTAAGTAGACAAGAGTAAACGCTTGGCAATGTAAGAAGAACTCTTCTTTCAAAGATCATCATTGATTGCTTTTAGGAACCCATCACTACAAAAAAAATGACACATCCGTGACATTTTGGGCTATCGGCGTGCGACACCTATGGGATCCTAAGGGACCCCTTTACGATTCGGCGGGGGGAGAGGTATGCGCAAAGAGCAGAACCAACGATCGACGCGGGGCGATTTTACCCAGGTTCGGGCCGCTGATCAGCGTAAAACCCTACTCCTGCCTTGTGTTGTTATTAGTGTTCTTGAGCCCAGGCTCCAGGAGCGCTCACATTGAATAGTACGTTCAAGAGCAGCTACACATGCAGAACGGGCCAGAAGATCCCTCCTCTGTAGCAGTTGCCGTGGGCCTCCTTTTATATCACAAAGGGGTCACCACAGTGGCAAAATGTACATACATTGAGGTGTAAAGTAGCTACAGGGTTACCATACCTAACCCCTGACGGACTAGGACGAACGCATTTAATGCACCATGAGGTGTCCGTTTAGGTGTCCTTACTTTCTTGGGGATGGAAAAAGGGGCCATCCCATCAGCACCGCTTAAGCTCTCCTCCATTGGCGCGTCGCCACACACCCAAAGAAGGACCCATAATGTCGGGTTTGTCGCTGTGCTAGAGCGGTGGCACAGCAACAAAACCTTGCCGGGCGCCGAGCCTTGCCGGGCGCCGATCCTTGCCGAGCTCCGCAGGCCACCCCGGCAAGATCTTGCCGGGGAAGCTGGCCTTCGGATTCCAGCTCTTCTTATCTGCTGGTCCTCAGATCTCTGACTAGATGATTTCTTTGGTGGCTTGAATCAACCTCGAACTGTTCCCCGGCAAGCCTTGCCGCGAGGATGGCTACAACTTCCCGTGCACAAGTACGGGGTACTAGTGGCCCAATACTTAGTACACCGACAGGAGCCCCCGGGCCTAGGCCATACACGAGTGCGAGGCGTTGTTGGGCTAGGCCCAAACAGTGCACGGGCACGCTTGGCAGAGGATTAACTGCTCGTAAATATCCCGTTTAGTGTGCCCCCCACTACACGCGCCGAACACGCGACGTGGGAAGCGTGCCTCAAAAGCTGCGACTGCAACGCGCCTGTAGAGGCGCATTAACATTGGGGAGTAAAAGAGGTGGCCCCGCTCCTTCCCCATAAAAAGGAGAAGCCGTAGAGGCACAAGCCTATTTACCCCCCTCTTCTTCTCAATCTGGCCGTCGCCATCGCCTTCCTCCTCTCGAGCTCAGAGCGAAGCTTTCCCTCTTCCGCCCGCCGCTACCATGCTCGCTTCATCCCCGGCTTCCGCCCTCACAGCCGCCATGCCGCCCAAGGCCAGCAAAGGCAAGAGCAAGGAAGCGAAAGCCGATGTCCCGGAGAGCGAACTGGTGAAGATGCGGAAGAAGTATGCCGTCTTCGCCCCGTCGCTCGACGCAGAAGCTCTGAAGAGGCGGTACCAATGCATGTGGGCGAAGGAGACGCAGGCTCACCCCGCCACACGCGTGATTCCAGGTTCTTGCTCCAAAAGCGGGTCGGACAGATACCCCTTTTTCGCCGCATATTTCTATTGCGGGCTCTGCCCCCCATTTTCCGACTTCTTCAATGACATCATGTACACATACGGCTTTCATCTTCTCGATTTCACGCCGAATGCAATATTATGCATGTCCATCTTTGCCCATCTTTGTGAAAACTTTGCCGGAGTGATTCCCAACACTACCCTTTTCCGCCATTACTTCTTCCCCCGCATCCAAAAGGGAGAGGCCCTCTCTGGTTCTATCGCCTGGATTCCAAGGGCTTGGAATAAGGAAATATACCCAGAAGGGGTTTACCGTGAAAAGTGGGACGAATGGCGGGCTGAATGGTGCTGGATCAAGGAAGCAGATCCCCGTCCGTTTTGTCTGCCCCAAAAACAGAAGGCGGTCCGCGGTAGTGGCTGGAGCAGTCTTGCCGCTGACGACGAAAAGCTCACAATCGCCACCACCAGGATTCTCCGCCTGAAAGCTGCCGGGTTGACAATGGAGATGATTGGCTTCGACTTTCTCCGCCGCCGCATCGCCCCCTTGCAGAACAGGGGAAGGCCAGCTTGGGAATACCGAAACGCGGCAGACATCATGAGATTGCGCCCCGGGTTGAATAATAATCTGACTACTATGCAACTTGGCGCTCTTCGTCAAAAGCTGTTCCAGCGCGACGACAAGCATCGGCTGCCGGCAAGGATTGTCCCTTTGTGCAACAACTCTGCTCTGGGGTCAATCATCGCCTTCATGCCGATGTTCAACGCCCACGGTCTTGACGTGACTTGGGCCGAGCCAACCGAGGAGGAAGCACAGAAGTTTTTTGATAACTTGATGGAGAGGCCCGTCCGGGAAGAGGCAGACTTCATCCGAGCCACCACCGACCAAGAAGTAGCATACATCGCCACTAGGGTGGAGGAGGCAAATCTTGCCGCGGAGGCCGGTAGCGCTGGCTTCACAGAATGGGAAACCAGCGACGCAGAAGTAGTAGTGGAGGTAAAACCTGCCGGGAAGGACAAAGCTGCCGGGGAACAAAGTAGCACAGCCACTGAGAGCTCGTCCGACGAGGACACGGCCGAAGAAGAACCGCAAGAAGAGCTCCCAGCCCCGAAGAAGACGAAGCATGTTCTTCGGAAGGCTGCATCTGGCATCCCGGCAAGCCAGCCTTCTTCGAGCAGCGAGGCTCCCGGCAAGAAAGCGGCCAGCAAGACTGCACCGCGGCAAGGGGTTCGTCAGCAACCTGTGCGGCGCGCGAGACCCACACCAGCAACCACTGCTGGAGTGGCAGGGGTGTCTCGCACTACCGCACCGGAAGCTGCCCCGGCGCCTGCCACAGCCAAGCGACCTAGGACCCCTCCTCCGCCTTCCCACTCAGATATCGCAACGGAGGCCGATTTCGACATCTCCGGCTTTAGTCCGGAGCGGGAAGAAGAAGAGTGAGTGCTTTGCCACAGCCATTATTTTCCAATCTTGGATCAATCTTACTGACTTGCTTGTATCGTCTCTGCAGTGATGCAGAAACCTTGATGGAGAGGATGGCAAAGAGGACAAAGACTTCCACGGGCGACGAGCCCCCGGCAGGCTCCACGAGCGTGCCAGAAACCGTCGTCGTCAGCCCGGAGCTCAGTCCTCAATGCAGCCCCCAGCACAGCCCCCAGCGCAGCCCCCAGCGTAAGTTCACTGTTCTTTTTCCGCTGGCGGGTGCTGAGGCTTCCATTCTTGCCGCTGATATCTTTGGGCTCGCAGGAGGAGAACGGCAACAAGGAGAGTTATCGGAAGACGTCCCCGTCGTGCCACCTCCATCGACCACGCCACCCACAAGCACGTCCCCGGCAAGGGATCCTACCGACGAGCCCATCTTAACTGAGGAGGAGCCGGCAAGCATGGACACCGGCAACCCTCCCCCGGCAACCGAAGTTGCCGGGAGGGGCGAGGCCACCTCTCAACAGCTCGACGCAGGTAATCGATTGCCTCAGAACGCTTGTTACTCTTCCCCTTATCTCTCTGTCTTTGGTCCCTTCGAACTTCAATCTTGATCTTATTCTGTTTCCCTCCTTCGTCCTCCAGAGTTCCCTGTGATGGAACACATGGACGTCGATGTTGTCATCGAGGAGACCGCCAGGGATGCCACTGCCGAAGCAGACAGGATCGCTGCCAGCGAGGCCGCCAAGGACGCCACTATCGAGGCCGGTGGTGCTCTTGGCGAGGAGGCCGCCAAGACTGCACAGGAGGAACCCGCCAAAGAGTCTACTGAAGGGGGCGGCAGGGAGACTGATGACCGTACTGACGGCATTCCTGCCACAGGAGCGCCAGGCGCTGCACCGGCCACGGAGCCCCCTGCCACTAGTGAGGCGGTTGCTGAAGACCAACCGTCAACATCTGAAGGCCCCTCATCCAGCAAATATCTCAAGGTTGGCGAGAACCTGTTTGTCAACTTGTCGGGGACGGCAAGCATTAGGGCACCAGCCGAAGGAGAAGCCTTTGACGAAGAAATCATTGCTGCTGCCGGGCTCGAGATTGTTGACGACCCCAGCGCTAGCAGCGGCAAATCTGAAGAGGATCAGCTCCTTCAGGCCATGGGCGAGAATTTTCGCAAGCTCCAGGCTCTCCACCGCGCCCGGAAGGATAAAGCGGACTCCAGAATGGCAATTGTCGAGGCGGCCGAAACATATTTCTAGAGGCGCGTGGAACAAATGCAAGTCTGGTACACCGAGGCCCTCCAAGAGTTGACTGCTGGCCGGGAACAAGTGAGCCAACAGTGGATAGAAATCCTCCTGAAGCAATCTGACATGGAGAAGGCGCAGGATGAAGCTACTCAAAGAATCGCTGTCGAAGATGCCCTCCTGACGGGGCGCCGCGTTGCTCTTGATGCTCACGAGGAAGATCTCACCGCACGTGAGCAGGCGCTCGCCGCCAAGCTTCGCAGCAAAGATGAAGATATTGAGAAGCTTGTCACGCGGCAGACCCATGAGCTGGAGCAAAAACACAAAGAGGCGCTCGAAGCTCTGACTTGCAGCAGTCACACCGGCAAGCTCAAGGAGGCCGTCGATGCTGCCGAAGCTGCAGAGGCCACCAAGAACAAGCTGAGCGACAAGGTAAAGAAGCTGGAAGTAGATCTCGAAGAGCACGACAAGGAGCTCTCGACGCTCAAAGGTGATAGGGAAAAAACCCTCCACACCCTGGCGGAGATGCAAGTTGCCGTGTCTAACAAGACCAAGCAGCTCTCCTCAGCAAATGAAGCCATTGCCGTTCTGGAATTGAAGCTGACGACGTTGGAGAAGTCCCTCAAGGCCGGCAGGGCCCGCGAGAAGTCTCTACTCAAAGATCTCCAGGGAGAGAGGAACCTGCTCAAGAGCGCTGCCGCCACCCAAGTCGATTACGAAAAGGGGGTGAAGATCTGGACTGGACGTCTCATCGATGCTGCGGAGAAGCTTACGGCAGAACTGTCAACCATGGGCCTGTCAAACTTCAGGTACTCTTTCGAGGAAAGAATATCTTCAAGTGCTAGGTTGACGATGTTCTTTGAAAGCATCATCGACGCCTTGAGGCTGCTTCAGTCTAGCCGGGCGACCCAATTGGCCAATGAGACCCGCCGGCTTTGCCGGGCCGTCCTCCGCAAGGTGCTTATCAAAGTGGTGCACAGCAATCCCGGCATCGACCTTTCCAACGCGCTCGGCCATCTGCCAAAGGACGCAAATGTCGAGGCGCTTGAAGAACTTATCATGCCTATCCTTGAGAAGGTGGACTCCATCAAAAGGATCGAAGGCCAGCACAGAGATTAAGTGCTCTGCCTTTTCTTGCCGTCGTCATTCCATGTCAAAGATAATTAAGTCTCAAGTTAGAATTGTGGCAACTCATTAATGTAATATAACTCGCCTATGTTTAGGTTCATGCTTGCTATTTTCCTTGTCTGATTCTTTTATGTATGGAGTTCACCCTACGCTTACTGAAAAACTTGCCGGCGCGCAACCTGCCGCGAGCGCTGGGTGCGGGACTTCAGCAGCCTGCTGGAGGCGCAGCGGCCGGCAAGACTCCTTGGCGTTCTCAGTGCAGCCACTTAAATCGTTGAGCGGACTCAAAACAAAATAAGGGCGCAACTGATTACAACAAGGGTTCCTTCGCGTGCAGATTTTCCATACAAGAGTCGAAATCGTCCAAGGAAATAACTTTGCAATAAAAGAAACTTGTTCTAAGTTTTTAGAATTAGCTTCTGTCACTGTCCTTTTCTCCGGCAAGCGTCGATCCGAACGTCGCCAACTGGTACTCATATCTCCCTTCCCCCCCCCCCCCCCCCGGCAAATGTGCACGCGAGGAATCCTTCTGTCTTTTAAGAAAAGAAAGAAGAGAAAAAAAGATATGAAACCTTGGCGGTTCGTGTTAGAACTTACCGGGGAGGAGGTGTCATACAACATCTTAGACAAACATGCATATATAAATATGAACATGGGAATCAATAAGGGAATGCACAACACTTAAATTTATTCATCTGTGCTCAGGGTCTGTGCCTGGCTTTGTACAAAGGATCATATGCCTCGCCGGCAAGACTTGTACAAAAGGGTGGTTGCCGGGAGCTCCCGGCAACCACGCCTTATGGGTAGAACTTGCGAAGATGTTCGATATTCCAGGAATTGCTCACTGGAACGCCATCTTCGGTCTCCAAGCGGACAGCGCCGGGCCTGGTGACTCGTACTACCCGATAAGGGCCTTCCCACTTTGGCGTCAACTTGTTTGAATTCTTGGCGGACTGAATCCGCCGAAGAACAAGGTCGCCTTCCTCAAGGCTTCGGGCGTGAACTTTGCGGCTATGGTAGCGGCGCAAAGCTTGCTGGTAGCGTGCAGCTCGCACAGCAGCCTGAAGACGATTCTCCTCAAGGAGCACAGCGTCATCTTGCCGCAGTTGCTCTTGCTCAAGCTCATCATAAGCGAGCACTCGAGGTGATCCATATGTGAGTTCCGTGGGGAGAATTGCTTCCGCTCTGTAGACCAGAGCGAAGGGCGTCTGGCCGGTGGCTCGATTTGGTGTCGTTCTGATTGACCAAAGAACCGCCGGCAACTCATCAATCCAGCGTCTTCCGCACTTTTTCAGCCTGTCAAAGGTTCTGGTCCTGAGACCGCGCAGCACTTCAGCATTGGCCCTCTCCGCTTGGCCGTTGCTTCTCGGATGAGCAACGGAAGCAAAACAAATTTTGCCGCCAAGGTCTTGGACATACTGCATGAAGGTGCGACTTGTGAATTGCGTGCCGTTGTCGGTGATGATCCTGTTGGGCACACCGAAACGGCAAACTATCCCCTTAAAGAACTTGACGGCCGATTGTGCTGTCACCTTCCTCACTGCTTCCACCTCCGGCCACTTTGTGAACTTGTCGATAGCAACGTACAAGTACTCAAAGCCCCCGGTAGCACGGGGGAAAGGGCCCAGTATGTCGAGCCCCCAGACCGAAAATGGCCAGGAGAGAGGGATTGTTTGAAGAGCTTGAGCTGGTTGATGCGATTTCTTCGAATGAAACTGGCACGCTTCACACTTGGTGACTAGTGTAGTTGCATCCTGGAGAGCGGTGGGCCAAAAGAAACCTTGCCGGAATGCTTTCCCGGCAAGGGCTCTTGATTCTATGCGAGAACCACATATGCCTCCATGTATTTCCGCCAACAGCCCTAGTCCATCCTCCCGAGGAATGCACTTTAATTTCACACCGTTTGGTCTCTTTCTGTACAGGACGTCATCGACGAACTTGTACATAATAGACCGACGGGCTACTCTTTCCGCTTCTTCCTGTTCCTCCGGGAGTTCTCCTGTTTGAAGGAAATGGACAATGTGCTGCGCCCATGCTGGAGCCTGAGGCTCGACGGCTAGGACTAAAGGCATCTCCTCCACCGGGGGAACGTTTGTCTCGACAGCAAGGGCCTGAGGCCCTGCTGGAGCCTGTTGTTCCCCGGCAGGCATGTCGTCGATCCCGGCAACTTCCTTGCCGGCGGCTCCCGGGAGCTCTGCCGGGAAGTACTGACCAGAGTTCAACTTTCTTCTCTTTTCTTGCCGCATTGATGGCCCCACGGATGGTTGAGTCAATTGGAGCACAAAAGTTCCTTGTTCCACAGGAAACTTGAGGGCGGCACGCTTTGACAGGTCATCAGCAACACTGTTCTCGGCACGAGGAACGTGCTCCATTTGCAGACCGTCAAAGTGCTCTTCCATTTTTCTCACTTCATCCACGTAGGCTTGCATCACTGGACTTTGATAACTCTTGTTAACTTGCCTGACAACAAGCTGTGAATCGCCTTTGATGACTAGCTTTTTGATGCCAAGGTCTGCCGCGATCCTAAGACCGGCAAGCAAACCCTCGTATTCTGCTGTGTTGTTGGTCGAACTCTCCCGGGGGAAATGCATTTGGATTACGTACTTGAGGTGCTCTCCGGTGGGTGCGACAAGCAGCACGCCAGCACCGGCGCCTTGCAGCGAGAAAGCCCTGTCAAAGTACATAACCCATTGCTGATCGATTTCCTTGCCGGGGAGAGTTGTTTCTTGAACCTCTTCGTCCGGCGTTGGGGTCCATTCTGCAATGAACTTCGCCAAGGCCCTGCTCTGAATTGTCGAAGTGCTTTCAAACTTGAGGCCAAAGCTCGACAACTCCAACGCCCACTCCACGATCCTGCCGGTTGCTTCTGGATTTTGCAAAATCTATTGCAACGGAAAGCGAGTGACGACGGTGATTTCATGTGCTTGAAAATAATGGCGCAGCTTCCTTGAGGCCATAAGAAGGTCGAAAAGCAACTTCTGCACGCCAGAATATCTTGACCTAGCTCCTTGTAAAAGAGAGCTGACAAAATAGACTGGGCGCTGCACCACCTTTTTCTTCTGCAATGGTCCTTCTGACTGCACAGATCCTGTTTTGCCGAGATCAATCCTTGCCGGGGAAGATCCTGCCGCGTCATCTGACGGTCCTGCCGCTGGTGTCACCTCCTCATCAGCCTCTCTCTGCGCCACTAGCGCAGCACTAACCACTTGATTTGTCGCTGCCAGATACAGCAGCAACGGCTCTTGTGGTTTAGGCGCGACTAGCGTCGGCGGAGAGGAAAGGTATTTCTTCAAATCTTGCAGCGCAGCCTCCGCCTCTGGAGTCCATTTCATTGGACCAGCCTTCTTCAAAATTTTGAAAAAGGGCAGGGCGCGCTCAGCAGATTTGGAAATAAACCTGCTTAGAGCAGCAACACAGCCGGCAAGACGACGCACATCCTTGACGCGCCTCGGCGCTTCAATTTGCTCAATAGCTTTGATCTTGTCGGGGTTCGCTTCGATTCCCCGACAAGATACAAAGAATCCGAGGAGCTTGCCGGAAGGAACACCGAACACGCACTTCTCAGGATTGAGCTTTAAGTTGATCTTGCATAGATTTGCAAATGTTTCTTCTAAATCTTGAATGAGCGTCGCTTTGTCTTTGGTTTTGACCACTATATCATCCATATACGCCTCCATATTTCTATGGAGTTGAGGCTCAAAACCAATTTGAATTGCTCTCGCAAATGTCGAACTAGCACTTTTCAACCCGAAAGGCATTCGTATAAAACAATACGTACCACATGGGGTGATAAATGCGGTCTTCTCTTCATCTTCTTTCGCCATGAAAATCTGATGATACCCTGAATAGGCATCAAGGAAGGACAGGAGATCACAACCAGCGGTGGAATCCACAATCTGGTCGATGCGCGGCAAGGGAAAGGGATCTTTTAGACAGGCTTTATTGATATCTGTATAATCAATACAAAGCCTCCATTTCCCATTCGCTTTTCGCACTACAACCGGATTGGCCAACCAGGTTGGATGAAGCACTCCTTTGACCAATCCTGCCGCCTCCAGCTTTCTGATTTCTTCGGCAATGAATTCTTGCCGCTCCAAGGCTTGCTTCCTGACCCTCTGCTTGACGGGCCGCGCTTGAGGACAGACAGCAAGGTGGTGCTCAATTACCTTCCTGGGAACACCGGGGATGTCAGACGGTTGCCATGCAAACACGTCGACATTCGCCCGCAGGAAGGCAACGAGCGCGCTTTCCTATTTGTCATCTAGGGTGGAACTTATGGTGAAAGTTCCCCCCGTTCCGTCCTCCCTGACGGGCACCTTCTTGGTCTCCGGCGGAGCAGCCTTGGATTTCTTGTTCTTGCCGGTGGAACTCTCTGGTGCATCCTCGACGGAAGCACAACACTCCGAGGAGGTGCGCTTGCCGGAGTTCGCGCCAAGGTTCTTGCCGGTCTTCTTCTTCCCCCCGGGAGTTCCAGCGGCAGGAGCAGATGCCTTGATGGCAGGTGCTGCAACTGCTTCCCGGTAAAGTTGGTCGGCACAAATGAGCGCATCCTTCTTATCGGAATGGATAGTGATGACGCTCAACGGCCCGGGCATCTTCAAAACATTGTATGCGTAGTGTGATGCCGCCATAAACTTAGCCAGCGCTGGCCGACCAAGGATCCCATTGTATGACATGGGGATCTTGGCGACATCAAACACTACCTTCTCGGTCCTGTAGTTGAGCTCGCTACCAAATGTCACCGGCAGCGTAATCTTGCCCTTGGGCTGGGTTCTTCCCGGATTGACCCCTTGAAACGTACCTGTTTCTTCGAGGTCCTCGTCAGGAATTTGGAGCTTCTTGAGCACATCTGGTGAGATTAGGTTTAGCCCGGCCCCACCGTCAACTAGCATTTTCGTCACCTTGAGGTTGCGAATTGTTGGCGAGACCAACAATGGCAAGCACCCGACCGCAGTTGTGCGATCAGGGTGATCCTCAGCGTCGAAAACGATAGGCGTGTTGGACCACTTCAGGGGCCTACATGCATCTGGTGATGGCTTTGTTGCATTGACTTCCCGCACCCACTGTTTGAGTCGACGGTGGGAAGAATGCAGCGAGGCACCTCCATCGATACACATGGCCTCTGTAGCTTTCTGGAATTCTTGCTCACTGGACTCATCATCTTCTTCATCATCATCTTCTTCTTTGTCTCGACCACGAGCGGGCCTATCCTTCTGTTGCTTGGCCTTGCCGCGGCGCCCCCTCGGCCACCGCGCTTCTTGCCGGATCCGTTAGCACCATCTTGGGCCTTCTCCTTAACTCGCCTTTCATATTCGGCCCTCTGTTTCTCGGCAAGCTGTTCAACTTGCCGGCAGTTCTGGAGATCGTGGCCCTTGGTGCGATGGATCTTGCAATACTGCTTGCCGGAGCTTTCCGACTTGTCGGCAGCCGCCAAGGCCTGACAGGAAGGGCACCCGGCAAGATCCTTGCCGGGGTCACCAACCTTGGCCTTCTTGGCGGCGCCGGGGTTGCCGGATTCCTCGACAGCAAGCACGGCCTTGCCTCCGCGTTTCCTGTTCCGCCGCCGGCCTTTCCTTGACGGGGTCGCGGCGTCTTCATCTTCGGATTCGCCCGCCACGCCAACAGCCTCGCCAGGGAGTTTCCTGCCCTCTTCAGCTCGAGCGCATTTATCGGCCAAAGCGTAAAGCTCGGCAATACTCCTGACTTTGTTCATCGCCAGCTCTTCCCGCATTCTGCGGTTACGCATGTTCTGATGAAACGTGCTAATGACAGCGGCAGGGTGAACATCAGGAATATTGTACTGCACCCGGCTGAACCTCTGCAAAAACTTGCGCAGGGACTCACCCTCCTTCTGAGGGATGATATGCAAATCACTCTCTTGGCCAGGAGCTTGGTGGCCTCCAACAAAGGCGCCAACAAACTGATGGCACAGATCTGACCAAGAAGAAATAGAATTCTCTGGCAGATGCATCAACCACGACCTGACGTTGGGCTTGAGCACCAACGGGAAGTAGTTGGCAAGTATCTTGTCATCTCAGCCCCCGGCAGCCTGCACCGCAATGGTGTAGATGCTCAGGAACTCCGAGGGATGGGTCTTACTGTCATATTTCTCCGGGACCTCCGGCTTGAAGGTTCGGGAATTGGGCCACTGGACTTGCCGCAGATCATGGGTATACGCTGGAGTCCCTACCTCATAAGGCAAGTCTCCTACGTCCCCTGGCGCAGGCTCGTCGACAGCCGGCCCTGCGCGCTTATCAGACTGATAGCGCGCTTCCCGTCGCCGCTCGATGGTAGTTCGAGCGTCCTCCTTGCCTCGTTCCTGGAGAACTTGACGCTGATCGCGGTGCATCCGTGGATCGGACGACGCCGTGGAAACTTCTTCACGGCGGTCGACCTGCTGGGTTGTCGGCCGCCACTGGTGCTGCGGAGGGGAGTGCACCATGGTTGCACCACCTCCGGTTTTCTCCACATCAGCTCGCGCCGGATCGATGGGCCTTCGCTGTGAGGGCCCTGCCTCTTGCGGCCCATCTTTGTTGGCGAAGCCGATAAGGCTCTGGATAGTAGCTCGCCACTCCTCCATCTTCTCCGGGGCAGGAGGGAAATCGAGGAGCAGCTGCGCACGTGCCAAGGCTTCCGCTGGTGTAGGCGGCGGCGACAGGTGTGAGGTACGTGAGGTGCTCTGACTCCTAGGCATGTTAGAAGGAGCACCACCACGGTCACGAGACCACGCGCCACCTCCGCCGGCAGCTCGGTGAGCATGCTGGTCCCGCGCATCTTGGGATCGATGCGCAGAAATCTTTTCATGGGGACACCTTGAACCACCAGCGCCATGACATCGCTCATCGTGCACGACCTGGGTAGGTCGTGATGCTTGCGCCGGCACGGGAGCTCCAGCAGGCGCCCTCCGATCTCTGGAATTCGTTGTGCCACCCGTAGGCAACACAGCTCCGTCTCTGGATCCAGCGGCGTGTAGGTTACCGCTGCCACTGTGAACGATACCGCTCGCCTGGCTTGGATCACCAGAACGCCGTGGGGGTTCTAGTCCTCTTCCTACTGCACCCACGCCATCGCCTGTACGCGAAGGCTCAGGTAAAACGGACGTGGATGGTTGCGCCGTCACAACGCTCTTCTTCTTGGGTGGCATGATGATGAAGATGATGAAGAAACTAAGGCGCTGATCACTAGATCAGGTTCACGCAACCTTCAATCCCCCTACCTGGCGCGCCAAAGATGTCGGCGTGCGACACCTATGGGATCCTAAGGGACCCCTTTACGATTCGGCGGGGGGAGAGGTATGCGCAAAGAGTAGAACCAACGATCGACGCGGGGCGATTTTACCCAGGTTCGGGCCGCTGATCAGCGTAAAACCCTACTCCTGCCTTGTGTTGTTATTAGTGTTCTTGTGCCCAGGCTCCAGGAGCGCTCATAGTGAACAGTACGTTCAAGAGCAGCTACGCATGCAGAATGGGCCAGAAGATCCCTCCTCTGTAGCAGTTGCCGTGGGCCTCCTTTTATATCACAAAGGGGTCACCACAGTGGCAAAATGTACATACATTGAGGTGTAAAGTAGCTACAGGGTTACCATACCTAACCCCTGACAGACTAGGACGAATGCATTTAATGCACCGTGAGGTGTCCGTTTAGGTGTCCTTACTTTCTTGGGGATGGAAAAAGGGGTCATCCCATCAGCACCGCTTAAGCTCTCCTCCATTGGCGCGTCGCCACGCACCCAAAGAAGGACCCAGAATGTCGGGTTTGTCGATGTGCTAGAGCGGTGGCACAACAACAAAACCTTGCCGGGCGCCAAGCCTTGCCGGGGGACAAGCCTTGCCGGGCGCCAAGCCTTGCCGGGGGACAAGCCTTGCCGGGCGCCAAGCCTTGCCGGGCGCCGAGCCTTGCCAGGCACCGATCCTTGCCAGGCTCCGCAGGCCACCCCGGCAAGATCTTGCCGGGGAAGCTGGCCTTCGGATTCCAGCTCTTCTTATCTGCTGATCCTCAGATCTCTGACTGGATGATTTCTTTGGTGGCTTGAATCAACCTCGAACTGTTCCCCGGCAAGCCTTACCGCGAGGATGGCTACAACTACCCGTGCACAAGTACGGGGTACTAGTGGCCCAATACTTAGTACACCGACATGGGCTGAACGAATTTTTTTCCTGTCATGCTTATGACACTTCTATGACGATAATTGTGACAAAACCCGGTATCATCATAGATGTGGTGGGCTCCTACTTCTATGACAAAAAATCATGACAGAAAATGGGCTTTTCGTCCTGGGCGGGCCGGAGACGCAGCTGCATGACATTCTTTGGGCCGTCCATGACGGAAAAAATCGTGGTAGAAGCGAGGGCGAGGAAAATATCGGAGAGTTCCCGGTTACGGTGGGTGGTCGGGGCCGAGCGATGCATGAAGGTTTGCGCGTTTCTCTTGTGTACGCGCGTGTGTGCTAGGCGTTGGCTAACTGAACCCGAGCGATCGCATGTTACTGAACCCGAGCGATCGATCCTTGGCTGTTAACTGAACCCGAGCGATTCATTCGCTGCTGACTGAACTCGAGCGATTCCTTCGCTGCTGCTGCTAACTGAACCGAGCGATCGATCACTGCTGCTGCTTACACTAAAGCCGATCGAGCCCCTGTGCGAGACGTAGCTAGCCAGCCAGTGTTGGTTGCCTCTCGATGAACAGTGATAGTTGCTACCGTGCGCGCGGTACGTAGAACGAGTCGAGACGTGGTGAGTCGAGCCGGTTGGTTGGTTGTGGATGAATAGTTCCTGGTGGGGGTTGGATGAACAGGACCCCGTGGTAGTAGGCCGTTGCCGCTAGATGAACAAGACCCCAAGGAGGCCGCCGCACCCCAGCCGGTTGGGGGTGGATGAACAGGACCCCGTGGAGGCTCTATGAACAGCAGCCGGTGGAGGCTGGATGAACAGTAGCCGTGGATGAACAGTAGACCGTGGAGGTTGGAGGAGGTCGACGGTGGATGAACAATAGCCCGTGGAGGTTGGAGCGAGGCAGTAGACGGTGGATGAATAGGACCCCGTTTCGACCGTAGGCGCTCCAACACAAGTCCATTTCCTTCGTTTTGCGGTACGCCACACCCCTCCTGATCTACAGGACCCCATTTCGACCGTAGGCACTCCAACACAAGTCTGTTTCCTCCGTTTTGCAGTATGCCAGACCCTTCCCGATGAACAGGACCCCGTTTCGACCGTACACGGTCGAACAGAAGGCCCGTTTCCTCCATTCTGCGGTACACCAGACCTCGTTTCGGCTGTTCCGTCCAAGCCGGTTGGCTCCCGATGAACACGACATATCCCGTTGCCTCCCGATGAACATGACGCATTCCGTTGCCTCCCGATGAACACGACGTAGTTTCTCCGTTCCGACCCAGCCGGTTGGCTTCCGATGAATAGGACGCCGTTGCTGCCGTCCGTTGCCTCTCCATGTACACAAGCCCTGGCCGTACGCATGCGCGAGTACGCGTTCGAGACCCCGCCCGTATGTACGTGCATGGCCGTATTTTTTGGCATCTGACTGTACGTACGTGTACACGGTTTTGACTGGACTGCCTGAACTGCTACCGCTCCTTACTCGGCCACGGTTCATCGTGGAAGACAGACCGATCAACCGGTATGTACACAGACAATGCTACGTACGCTTCGACCGGGTGGGTCCCAGCTGTCAGGGAGGGCAAGGAGGCACTTCCTTGCGTGCGAAGATATAGCAGGTGGGTCCCAGCTGTCAGGGGCGGAATCATATATTTTTTGCCCGTAATAAGGAGGCACTTCCTTGCGTGCAAAGATGTTGTTGGTGGGTCCCAGCTGTCAGGGGCAGGCATAAGGAGGAACTTCCTTCCTTGCGAAGATATACGTGATGGGTCCCAGCTTTCAGGGGGAGGAATAATTTTATTTTCACGTAATAAGGAGGCGGTTGCATGCGTGCGTCCATGGACCTGGTGTGTACCCACTGTCATGAAGGAAATATGCCCTAGAGGCAATAATAAATTTGTTATTTATATTTCCTTATATCATGATAAATGTTTATTATTCATGCTAGAATTGTATTAACCGGAAACTTGATACATGTGTGAATACATAGACAACACAAAGTGTCCTTAGTATGCCTCTACTTGACTAGCTCATTAATCAAAGATGGTTAAGTTTCCTAACCATAGACATGTGTTGTCATTTGATGAACGGGATCACATCATTAGGAGAATGATGTGATGGACAAGACCCATCCATTAGCTTAGCATAATGATCATTAAGTTTTATTGCTATTGCTTTCTTCATGACTTATACATATTCCTCTGACTATGAGATTATGCAACTCCCGAATACCGGAGGAACACCTTGTGTGCTATCAAACGTCACAACATAACTGGGTGATTATAAATATGCTCTACAGGTGTCTCTGAAGGTGTTTGTTGGGTTGGCATAAATCGAGATTAGGATTTGTCACTCCGAGTATCGGAGAGGTATCTCTGGGCCCTCTCCGTAATGCACATCATATGAAGCCTTGCAAGCAATGTGACTAATGAGTTAGTTGCGGGATGATGCATTACGGAACGAGTAAAGAGACTTGCCGGTAACGAGATTGAACTAGGTATGATGATACCGACGATCGAATCTCGGGCAAGTAACATACCGATGACAAAGGGAATAACGTATGTTGTTATGCGGTTTGACCGATAAGATCTTAGTAGAATATGTAGGAGCTAATATGAGCATCCAGGTTCCGCTATTGGTTATTTACCGAAGATGTGTCTCGGTCATGTCTACATAGTTCTCGAACCCGTAGGGTCCGCACGCTTAACGTTCGATGACGATTTGTATTATGAGTTATGTGATTTGATGACCGAAGTTTGTTCGGAGTCCCGGATGAAATCACGGACATGACGAGGAGTCTCTAAATGGTTGAGAGGTAAAGATTCATATATTGGAAGGCTATATTTGGACATCGGAAAGGTTCCGAGTGACTCGGGTATTTTTCGGAGTACCGGGGAGTTACGGGAATTCACCGGGAGAAGTAATGGGCCTTATTGGGCCATACGGGAAAAGAGGAGGCAGGCCAAAGGGGAGGTGGCGCGCCCCCCCCATGGGTCCGAATTGGACTAGGGGAAGGGGGCGGCGCCCCCCTTGCCCTTTCCTACTCCCTCTCTCTTTCCCTCTTTCCTTCTCTCCTACTCCGAAAAGGGAAAGGGATTCCTACTAGGACTTGGAAGTCCTAGTAGGACTCCATACACTTGGCGCGCCCCTAGGAGGGCTGGCCTCTCTCCCTCCCTCCTTTATATACGGGGGAGGGGGGCACCCCAAAGGACACCAAGATTTGTCTTAGCCGTGTGCGGTGCCCCCCTCCACAGTTACACACCTCGGTCATATCGTCGTAGTGCTTAGGCGAAGCCCTGCGCCGGTAAATTCATCATCACCATCGCCACACCTTCGTGCTGACGGAACTCTCCCTTGTCCTCAACTGGATCAAGAGCTCGAGGGACGTCATTGAGCTGAACGTGTGCTGAACTCGGAGGTGCCGTATGTTCGGTGCTTGATCGGTTGGATCGCGAAGACGTTCGACTACATCAACCGCGTTAAGCTAACACTTCCGCTTTCGGTCTACGAGTGTACGTGGACATACTCTCCCCTCTCGTTGCTATGCATCTCCTAGATAGATCTTGCGTGAACGTAGGAATTTTTTTGAAATTGCATGTTCCCCAACAGTGGCATCCGAGCCAGGTCTATGCGTAGATGATATGCACGAGTAGAACACAAAGAGTTGTGGGCGATAATAGTCATACTGCTTACCACCAACATCTTACTTTGATTCAGCGGTATTGTTGGATGAAGCGGCCCTGACCGACATTACATGACCGCGTTCATGAGACTGGTTCTACCGATGTGCTTTGCACAAAGGTGGCTGGCGGGTGTCTGTTTCTCCAACTTTAGTTGAATCGAGTTTGACTACGGCCGGTCCTTGTTGAAGGTTAAAACAGCACACTTGACAAAAAATCGTTGTGGTTTTGATGCGTAGGTAAGAATGGTTCTTGCTAGAAGCCCGTAGCAGCCACGTAAAACTTGCAACAACAAAGTAGAGGACGTCTAACTTGTTTTTGCAGGGCATGCTGTGATGTGATATGGTCAAGACATGATGTGATATACGTATTGTATGAGATGATCATGTTTTGTAAAAGTTATCGGCAACTGGCAGGAGCCTTATGGTTGTCGCTTTATTGTATGAAATGCAATCGCCATGTAATTGCTTTACTTTATCACTATGTGGTAGCGATAGTCGTAGAAGCAATAGTTGGCGAGACGACAACGACGCTACGATGGAGATCAAGGTGTCAAGCCGGTGACGATGGAGATCATGACGGTGCTTTGGAGATGGAGATCAAAGGCACAAGATGATGATGGCCATATTATGTCACATATTTTGATTGCATGTGATGTTTATCTTTTATGCATCTTATTTTGCTTAGTACGACGGTAGCATTATAAGATGATCCCTCACTAAATTTCAAGGTATAAGTGTTCTCCCTGAGTATGCACCATTGCAACAGTTCGTCGTGCCGAGACACCACGTGATGATCGGGTGTGATAAGCTCTACGTTCACATACAACGGGTGCAAGCCAGTTTTGCACGTGCAGAATACTCGGGTTAAACTTGACGAGCCTAGCATATGCAGATATGGCCTCGGAACACTGAGACCGAAAGGTCGAACATGAATCATATAGTAGATATGATCAACATAGAGATGTTCACCATTGAAAACTACTCCATCTCACGTGATGATCGGACATGGTTTAGTTGATATGGATCACGTGATCATTTAGATGACTAGAGGGATGTCTATCTAAGTGGGAGTTCTTAAGTAATATGATTAATTGAATTTAATTTATCATGAACTTAGTCCGGGTACTATTTGCAAATTATGTTGTAGTTCAATAGCTCGCGTATAGCTCCCCTGTTTTATTTTTGATATGTTCCTAGAGAAAACTAAGTTGAAAGATGATAGTAGCAATGATGCGGACTGGTTCCGTGATCTGAGGATTATCCTCATTGCTGCATAGAAGAATAATGTCCTTGATGCACCGCTAGGTGACAGACCTATTGCAGGAGCAGATGCAAACGTTATGAATGTTTAACAAGCTCGATATGATGACTACTTGATAGTTTAGTGCGCCATGATTTACGGCTTAGAACCGGGACTTCAAAAACGTTTTGAACGCCACGGAGCATATGAGATGTTCCAAGAGCTGAAATCGGTATTTCAGACTCATGCCCGTGTCAAGAGGTATGAGACCTCTGACAAATACTTTGCCTACAAGATGGAGGAGAATAGCTCAACCAGTGAGCATATGCTCAGAATGTCTGGGTACTACAATCGCTTGAATCAAGTGGGAGTTAATCTTCCAGATAAAATAGTGATTGACAGAGTTCTCTAGTCACCATCACCAAGTTACTAGAACTTCGTGATGAACTATAATATGCAAGGGATGACGAAAAGGATTCCCAAGCTCTTCGCGATGCTGAAATCGGTGAAGGTAGAAATCAAGAAATAGCATCAAGTGTTGATGGTTGACAAGACCACTAGTTTCAAGAAAAAGGGCGAGGTAAAGAAAGGGAACTTCGAGAAGAATGGCAAACAGGTTGTCGCTCCCGTGAAGAAGCCCAAAGATGGACCTAAGCCTGAAACTGAGTGCTTCTACTGCAAAGGAAATGGTCACTGGAAGCGGAATTGCCCCAAATACTTGGCGGATAAGAAGGATGGCAAAGTGAACAAAGGTATATTTGATATACATGTTATTGATGTGTATTTTACTAGTGTTCATAGTAGCCCCTGGGTATTTGATACTGGTTCAGTTGCTAACATTAGTAACTCAAAACAGGAGTTGCAAAATGAACAGAGACTAGTTAATGACGAGGTGACGATGAGTGTTGGAAGTGATTCCAAGGTTGATAAGATCACCATCGCACACTCCCTCTACCTTCGGGATTAGTGTTGGACCTAAATAAATGTTATTTGGTGTTTGCGTTGAGCATGAATATGATTTGATCATGTTTATTGCGATACGGTTATTCATTTAAGTCAGATAATAATTGTTGTTCTGTTTAAATGAATAAAAACTTCTATGGTCATACACTCAATATAAATGGTTTATTGAATCTCGATCGTAGTGATACACATATTCATAATATTGATGCCAAAAGATGCAAAGTTTATAATGATAATGCAACATATTTGTGGCACTGCCGTTTAGGTCATATTGGTGTAAAGCGCATGAAGAAACTCCATGCAGATGGACTTTTGGAATCACTTGATTATGAATCATTTGATGCTTACGAACCATGCCTCATGGGCAAGATGACTAAGACTCCGTTCTCCGGAACAATGGAGTGAGCTACTGACTTATTGGAAGTAATACATACTGATGTATGCGGTCCGATGAGTGTTGAAGCTCGCGGCGGGTATCATTATTTTCTGACCTTCACAGATGATTTGAGCAGATATGGGTATATCTACTTAATGAAACACAAGTCTGAAACATTTGAAAAGTTCAAAGAATTTCAGAGTGAAGTGGAAAATCATTGTAACAAGAAAATAAAGTTTCTATGATCTGATCGTGGAGGCGAACATTTGAGTTACGAGTTTGGTCTTCATTTAAAATAATGTGGAATAGTTTCGCAACTCACGCCACCTGGAACACCACAGCGTAATGGTGTGTCCGAACGTCGTAACCATACTTTATTAGATATGGTGTGATCTATGATGTCTCTTACCGATTTACCACTATCGTTTTGGGGTTATGCATTAGAGACGGCTGCATTCACGTTAAAATAGTGCACCATCTAAATCCGTTGAGATGACACCATATGAACTGTGGTTTGGCAAGAAACCTAAGCTGTCATTTCTTAAAGTTTGGGGTTGCGATGCTTATGTGAAAAAGCTTTAGCCTGATAAGCTTGAACCCAAATCGAAGAAGTGCGTCTTCATAGGATACCCAAAAGAAACTGTTGGGTACACCTTCTATCACAGATCCGAAGGCAAAAATCTTTGTTGCTAAGAATGGATCCTTTCTAGAGAAGGAGTTTCTCTCGAAAGAAGTGAGTGGGAGGAAAGTAGAACTTGATGAGGTAATTGTACCTTCTCTTGAATTGGAAAGTAGTTCAGCACAGAAATCAGTTCCAGTGATGCCCACACCAATTAGTGAAGAAGCTAATGATGATGATCATGAAACTTCAGATCAAGTTACTACCGAACCTCGTAGGTCAACCAGAGTACGTTTCGCACCAGAGTGGTACGGTAATCCTGTTCTGGAAGTCATGTTACTAGACCATGACGAACCTATGAACTATGAGGAAACGATGATGAGCCCAGATTCCGTGAAATGGCTTGAGGCCATGAAATCTGAGATGGGATCCATATATAAGAACAAAGTATGGACTTTGGTGGACTTGCTCGATGATCAGCAAGCCATTAAAAAAAATGGATCTTCAAGAGGAAGATGGACGCTGATGGTAGTGTTACTATCTACAAAGCTCGAATTATCGCAAAAGGTTTTCGACAAGTTCAAGGTGTTAACTGCGATGAGATTTTCTCACTCGTATCGATGCTTAAGTCTGTCTGAATCATGTTAGCAATTGCCGCATTTTATGAAATCTGGCAAATGGATGTCAAAACTGCATTCCTTAATGGATTTATTAAAGAAGAGTTGTGTATGATGCAACCAGAAGGTTTTGTCGATCCTAAAGGTGCTAACAAAGTGTGCAAGCTCCAGCGATCCATCTATGGACTGGTGCAAGCATCTCGGAGTTGGAATATACACTTTGATGAGTTGATCAAAGCATATAGTTTTATACAGACTTGCGGTGAAGCCTGTATTTACAAGAAAGTGAGTGGAAGCTCTGTAGCATTTCTGATATTATATGTGGATGACATATTGCTGATTGGAAATGATATAGAATTTCTGGATAGCATAAAAGGATACTTGAATAGGAAATTTTCAAGGAAAGACCTCGATGAAGCTGCTTAAGTATTTGAGCATCAAGATCTATAGGGATAGATCGAGATGCTTAATAGGACTTTCACAAAGCACATACCTTGATTTTTTTTGAAGGAGTTCAAAAAGGGATCAGTCAAAGAAAGAGTTCTTGCCTGTATTCAAGGTATAAAGTTGAGTAAGACTCAAAAGCATGACCACGGCAGAAGATAAAGAGAGAATGAAAGTCATTCCCTATGCCTCAGCCATAGGCTCTATAAAGTATGCCATGCTGTATACCAGACCTATTGTGTACCTTGCCATGAGTTTGGCAAGGGGGTACGATAGTGATCCAGGAATGGATCACTGGACAGCGGTCAAAATTATCCTTAGTTACCTAAAAGGACTAAGGAAATGTTTCTCGGTTATGGAGGTGACAAAGAGTTCGTCGTAAAGGGTTACGTCGATGCAAGCTTTGACACTAATCCAGATGACTCTAAGTCTCAATCTGGATACATATTGAATATGGGATCAATTAGCTAGAATAGCTCCATGCAGAGTATTGTAGACATAGAAATTTGCAAAATACATACGGATCTGAATGTGGCAGACCCGTTGACTAAACTTCCCTCACAAGCAAAACATGATCACACCTTAGTACTCTTTGGGTGTTAATCACATAGCGATGTGAACTAGATTATTGACTCTAGTAAACCGTTTGGGTGTTAGTCACATGGCGATGTGAACTTTGGGTGTTAATCACATAAAGATGTGAACTATTGGTGTTAAATCACATGGC
Source organism: Thinopyrum elongatum (assembly GCA_011799875.1). NCBI lineage: Eukaryota > Viridiplantae > Streptophyta > Magnoliopsida > Poales > Poaceae > Thinopyrum > Thinopyrum elongatum. Next base: position 479,314,730 of record CM022298.1, on the reverse strand, counting down.
GATGTGAAACTAGATTATTGACTCCGAAAAGGGAAAGGGATTCCTACTAGGACTTGGAAGTCCTAGTAGGACTCCATACACTTGGCGCGCCCCTAGGAGGGCCGGCCTCTCTCCCTCCCTCCTTTATATACGGGGGAGGGGGCACCCCAAAGGACACCAAGATTTGTCTTAGCCGTGTGCGGTGCCCCCCTCCACAGTTACACACCTCGGTCATATCGTCGTAGTGCTTAGGCGAAGCCCTGCGCCGGTAACTTCATCATCACCATCGCCACGCCATCGTGCTGACGGAACTCTCCCTCGTCCTCAACTGGATCAAGAGCTCGAGGGACGTCATCGAGCTGAACGTGTGCTGAACTCGGAGGTGCCGTATGTTCGGTGCTTGATCGGTTGGATCGCGAAGACGTTCGACTACATCAACCGCGTTAAGCTAACGCTTCCGCTTTCGGTCTACGAGGGTACGTGGACATACTCTCCCCTCTCGTTGCTATGCATCTCCTAGATAGATCTTGCATGAACATAGGAATTTTTTTTGAAATTGCACGTTCCCCAACATGTCAGCCTCTCCACGTACAGTCCTCTTCCGATGACTCTCGTTTGTTGACCATGTTGACCACACCGGGCCGAGTGCACCAAGGAGGTGGATGACGGCGAGGCCCCGGACGGCAACGAGCCGGTGATGGGAAGACGCGGCAGTGGAGTCGCAGACGGAGAGGTGTACAAGGGTTAACTGGTTCTGGTGCGGCGTGGTTTTGCAGTCGGCGGAGAATAACAGGAGGTGTGGAGGGGTGGAGGGATGGCTTGGCCAGCGGTGGGGTAGCGCTTCGCAGCGAAGCGTGCTAAGCAGAGCTGCTAGCAGCCAGAGGCGGGAGCAGGTGGTCCCGGCGGCGCTGGAGGAAGAAGACGAGAGATTGAAGATGAATGCCGATCGTTGGATGTAAATCCAACGACTATCGATGTCAGAATCATTTGTTGACTAAGTTGACAATGCCTTGCGTTGGCTTCGACCTATTGACCCACATTTCAGCCTCCAAAAATTTCGCACATATTCAACCCGTTTTTTTAGAATTTACAGTCCATTTGCTGCGCTGGGTGAACAAATAATGTAGCGTCCATGCGGCCCATTTATTTATTTTTTGTAAAAAAACTACAGCCCATTTGCACTTTCTAGAAATACACGAATTTGCTGGCCTGGGTGAACAAATAATGTAGCGTTCATGCGACCAATTTATTTTTTCCTAAAAAATTACAGCCCATTTGCACTTGCTCGAAATACACGGTTTTGCTGGGCTGGTTCTAATTATAATGTTGGGTTGGGCGCAGCAATGTTATCAAAAAATAAACAGGGGCTGAGCATTTTGTTATAAATATATTTAAATAATAAGTGCTTTATTTACATTGGTCCTTAAATCTTACCAAGCTTTTATACATAATCACCTGTATTTTGGTTGACCTTAAGTAAAAAAAACCAGGATTTTATTGTTAAACATTTATTTTTATAAGTTCATAATACATGGGATATTTTTTTCTTATATATGTAAGTATCTGTTAAATATATGATGATAATAACAATAATATATAATAACATATAAAATAATTTAAATATATATAATATAGTTAGAAGGGAAACATAAGTTGGACCTGGCGTTCCTATTCTTATATAGAAAAATAGAACAGACCTCTGCGTTTTCTTCAAAAAAATACATAAGTTAGGCTGCGGATATTTAAGAACAAATAAAACCTAGGATGGGAGGGCCATAGGCCGGTCAATACATGGCGTCCCTCAAACAAATACAAACCGGCATGTCGTGGGCTGGACATGTTAAAAAAGAAAGCCTAGACTGGGCAGCCCACAACCCAGCTGCTACTTGTTGGCCTACTGATAATAAATGATACATGCCAGCTCCCTAATGACTAGCTTCGTTGTAAATTTATCTCCTTTAGTAACTACGTTGACAAACCCGTGGCCCCCAACGTCAGTATAGCATTAGGAGAAAGTATTTTTTCAATGAGGCACTTCCTTGCGTACGGCCATGGACCTGGTAGGGCCATAGACGTGCTACAGTAGTGGTAGATGTTGTGCCTAATTTCTAGCGAAAGTACTGGAGTAGCCCAATGGTCAATTTCCACTCCCCAACCACTGCTCCGCCCGGGTTCGATTCCACCTGATGCAGTGAAAATATCCACAAATTTTTGCCTCTGCCTCTGACATGTGGGTGCCCATTGTCATCTACGCACACCACCTCCAACACACTCAACATTGTGTGGGCATTTTGAAAATAGCATATCTTATTGACTGTGCATCATATGAAGATGTGCTATGCATGAATGTTGATCAGCATGATGTTAACTGGCTGGTAGTTCCATTTTAGACCATGAATAAAACTTCCAACATGATGTTATCCCTGTTTGAAAAGGGCGTGTTAATATAAATGCTCTGCCTCAAAAACTTGCAGTTTCTTATCTGAAACTGAAACTTGCAGTTTCTTCTCTGAGAATCACATTGTCTGCACTTTTATATGAAACTACATTTTTTAAAGTGATAAAAATAGATCTCTAGAATTCATTAAATACTTCATATGCTCAATACTGCAAATCTGAAATTCAAAAGACATTCATATCTGAAAGTACTCTCAAATCTGAAACACAAAACACAACCTGCAAATACTGACAACCCTAAGCTCCTCCTCAGACTATTTGGGGGGGGGGGAGTCCCCTCCTATTCCTCAGCGGCAGACAGCCGCCCCGTGGGACGAGGTGAATGGCGAGGGAGAGGATGGCGGGGAAGCGTTGTCGCGCCAACTGTTTTTCTCCTCTTGTAGTTGGGTTCGGTCGACGAAGACTCCACCGACTCGCTCTGCCACGGCACCCTCACAAACGGCACCGTGTAGATGCTCGATCCTTCAATCTCGGGTGGATGCTCCATCTTGGATTGATACTCCCACCATCGCAGCCTCACGATCGGATCAGGTGAATCTGCTTGCTCCATGGCCCAGAGGAGCAGCTCTATGTACTCCTGCGTGACTCCCTCCCGGTGTATCGCCTCCTTCTCGCTCTTTTCCAGATATTTGGCCATCGCTTTCGCCGTCGCCGCTAATTGCTCCGGGTTATCAAACCAAGACTGTATCTCCAACATCCTAGCTAGCTTCACAGGGTAGCTGCCTGTGAGACACACGTATCGGTTGTACTCCTCCATTGATCTACTTCTCCGCAGCACCTTCACTCGCCGGCGGTGGTTTTTGAATGGAAGAGGAGAGGAGCGATGCTGGTTTTGGATTAGAATGGGAGAGGAGCGGTGATGGTTTTGAAATGGAAGAGGAGAGGAGCGGCGCTGGATTTGGATTGGAGCAGGAGAGGAGCGGCGGTGGTTTAAGAGGAGAAGAGCGGCACTGGTCTTGGAAGTATTTTTTTGTTTTGCGTATTTTGGGTCAAAGTTTGACCCCGTACTGTATTTGACAAGCAAAATGTGAATGCATGTCATCAAAAATTATATCGTTTGGTTCATATCTGAATGTACTTTCAAATTATATTATTTTTGCAACGTATAACATATATTTTATTTGTGAAAATCATGGTCAAATATGACCCAGAATACAAGGGAGACTAGTTAATGTGGGGTCGCTTTCTTAATTGAAGGGTAAATTGATTTTGATTTTGATCCAGTCACAGCGCGCCGGCCCTCTCGTCCAATCCTAAATCGCTGCCGCACGCTCCTCTCCCTCTTCTCCTTTGCAAAACCACCCCCTCTCCTCTCCATCATCTCCATTCTAAAACCACCGTCTCGCCTCTCCCTCTTCTCCATTCCAAAACCACCGTCTCACCTCTCCATCTTCTCCATTGCAAAACCACCATCTCGCCTCTCCCTCTTCTCCATTGCAAGACCACCGTCTCTCCTCCCATCTTCCAAAGCTAGCACCGGACCTCTCAGAAGGACATCTATGGAGAGGATGCAACAGCGAATCGGGCAGATCGCCGGCGGCGACCAGGCAAAGTTAGCCAGGTTGAAGGAGATCCTTACTTGGTTTGACAACGAGTGGGAGATTTCGAGGACGGTGAGGGCCATGTGGCAATGTATGCGAAAGAGCGAGACGATGGCGATGAGGGCGGTGATGTACTCCCCGGCGGCAGTCACGCCGCAGTCCTTCGAGTTCATCGAGTATCTCCTCTGGGCGATGGAGCAGACAGATTCGCCCGACGCAAAAATCAGGCGGAGGTGGTGGGCGTACAGGTCAAAGGTCGAGCATCCAGAGGATAACGAATCGATCGAGTACGGTGTGCCGTTCGTGAGGGTGTAGTGCCAGCCGGAGCCACAGGAGTATTCGTTCTCCCACCGCAAGAGGAGGCCGGATGGCGCGACGTCGCTTCCCCGCCGTTCTCCACGGTTCCCTTGCCGCTCGCCTCGTTTCAACAGCGGCGGTAGGGCTTAAGGTAAGCTTCGCACTAACCTAATCTTCCATCTGCTCATGCTTACAATCAGTGTGACGGCTAATGAAAATCATGCTTACAATCAGTCTCCGAGTACTACGCCAATCACCCTAAAAATAGCTCTGGACCAAAAACAAAGTTGTGACACTGTGTACAAATAAAGAAAAATAGATTGGTGCTTCTTTCAGAAAAGAGTACTCCCTAGAAAAGTGCCAATATAAGCTACTAGTATTTGATTAGAGGATTTGCTGCCGAGAAAGATCCATCCACAGAGAGCGCCACCCATCCCACTGGTGGTAGATGCCAATGCTTAGATGGAGCATGGTTGGTGTCGGTAATTTTTACTTGGCACCTCGCACTCTACATATATGCCGATTCCATCCGTGTATTTGTGCAGTTCCACCAAAATGCAGCTGAATAACCCTGTTTGCACAGATAATGAAAAAGCGTGATTACATTATAGTGGCACTAGTTGATGAAACATACACTAATAAATAGAAGAAACTTCATTTTCTTAATGGGAAAATATTGCGATAGTATCACAGTATGCCATGCTGCGAGGGCGAGATGGGCCCTGCGACGCCTCATACGGTAGGCCTCATACTGGAAATCGACATAATTCTTCCCGATACACCTTCTGCCAGTGATGAACATTAGTGTACAGCGGTAGTACAAGGAGGGGCCTTGAGACATTCCAATCTCTATTTTTGTGCAGATCAACTAAAATTAAGTAGCCTAGTTTGCAGAAACACTTAAACATTAACAATGGGACTAGTTGATGAAACATATACTAACAAAGAGAAGCACTTTCTTTATCTACATTGGAAATGAAATGATAGAGAGGACACTCGGTCTATTTTAACTGTATTATTACTTCATTTTATCAGTGGCACTAGGGTCGAGCAGGTGGCAAGTGAGGTGTACCGTGCATCGCAAGGATGGAGGCCGGGGGTGCTTAGACTGGGATGCTGAAGCTGGCTCTTTCAGTCCCTATCTTCCCCCCTGATGTTTTTGTGGTAGCATTTGGGTTGTAATCCAAACTTGGTCGAGCTGGTGCTACGTCTCCCTACCTGCCTAGCTTATGTGGCGAACTTGTCTCCTGCTAGTACTCAGTCCGTTCTAGTAGTAGTTGCATAACTGCCCGTTTACACTGAGATGTTGTCGGATAATGGTTCTCTATGGTTGGGTTTCTTTAATGAAATCGGAGGAAACCCCCCTCTTTCGATATATAAAGAAAATCAGTGGCACTAGCGGTGCCAAAACATTGCCTCAAATTAATAGTGCGACTAGATTAAGGTGCAAAATAATAACATTACTGCTTTTTCATGGCAGTGCCAAAATAGTAGCACAAGAGCAGAGTCAACATACAGGATCTTTGGCAAACGGTCGGACCAAAAAGGAACATACCTCGCGATGGGAACCATATTTGCAGTCAACGCCATCATAGAAGGGATGACACCAGTCACCAACATGGATGATTCAATTCATGGGACCTTTTTGTGCAGTTCACCTAAAATGAAGCAATGTCCCATGAGCTAGCAGCTTCTTCTTCATTAGTTGCAATAAAATTGAGCAACATCAAGGTTGGTCGTGAAGCTCGTGGAATGTTCAACTATAATTTGGATATCATTTGTGTAGTTCAACTAAGATCAAGCGTGAAATGTATATCTTTGTTTGCACAAAAAGGTGGAAAGGAGGGAGACTAACAAGTGATGTAACATACATCAAATGAAAAGAAGCATGCTCCTTATCTGAATGGCGATCCTACAAGGACAGTAGCAATTTCTAAAGCAGCATCATTGCTAGATATTAGTGTGGGCATTAGGATTAACTATGAGAACCGTTAAATACGACATTACTTTATGGTGCCATTGCTTCATTTTACCAGCAACATTACATTAACAGCTGCTAACGAAAAGAAGCAACTTATCTTAATGGGAAATTTAGTAGGACATGAAAAATAGTGCTATTGATTCATATTATTGGAGGCATTACATTGAAAACAACATTGGTTTAACATGTCCTTACTTTTAACAGTGGGACTGCTACATTTTACCAGTGGCATTACATAAGAGGGGCTCGGGTCAACAAACATCAGAACATGATATCTGGGTAACTGGGTTGGTCCCATTTTTGTTCGGTATAGCCACCTTATACTGTGTGAGGCTAGCAAATCTAGTGCTGGACATACTCTGTTGACTTGTCCCCCAGTCCCCACTTTCTTTCCTTTTTCAACCAATAGATCGGTTTATATTGAGTTTGTATTGCATTTCCCTTTATTTCCCTATTAGACCAAGAGACCAGTTGGATAGCCAGTCTCTGCTACTTTTCGCCCCCATTATTTCCTCTTTCGACCAAGTCCTAGATTCAGGTAACAAATCTTCCCCCACCCCCACCCCCTTTCTTCCCTGTTTGAACCAAGTAGTACTAGATTCGACTGCATGAAGTAGTTTTACCTCTTAACAGTAAAAATATAGGTGGCTTTCGAACAGCCAATCGATCCTATCTATGTCGCTAGGTGGGCGGCGGGAGGCCGGATCTGCCCACACCACGGCAGCGAGGAAGAAGGGGTCGGAGGCCCTCCCTAGCCGGCGCTGTGTGGGAGAGAACGACAAGGCACGCTGATCGGGACGCGCCGGCAGTGGGTAAGAGCCATCGCCGAGGATGACCGCGTGAACATTGCACCTTCTCACCTTCACCGGCGGAGGGGATCCGGCCGGATCTGTGACCAGCGGTGAGTAGAGAGAGAGAGTGTGGCCACCGCTGTCGTGTTTAGATCTGGAGAGGACGAGAGAGTGTGAAGAGAGCAGCACTAGCAAGCAAGCGCGGAGGCTCCTGCCTATATAGTGGAGTAGTTTTCTTTTATCTACCGGAGCCAGCTTGACCTCGTCAATGACTGTCGAGAAGTCTTCATGCATGTGCCCCGGAGGCGCAGTTGTCGTCATTTTGATCTGAAGCACCGGATTAACATATACGTAACACAAAAAAATGCCACATGACAAGAAACCATAACCTCACTGCCCCAAGGAGACAACATGAATCCCGACGGACAAACTAGATGAGGATCAAAGCTCAAATTAAAGACAAACTCGTAGAGAAGGGATCAATCGATAGATGTCCTAATTAACATAGCCGGCTTGACCTAGATGGCAGCCGAGTAGTCTTCGTGCATGTGCCCCCAATGACCAGCGCCTTGGAGGAACGCAGTTGTCGCTGTTTAACCCTCGCAGTGATCCGAAGCACATGACACCTAATATTGCGAGATGACAAGAAACCTTTTTTTTAGATTTCTCATCAGAACTACAGCCCTGTACAACACAGCCTGCACGATATGTAGATGATAGCCAATCCAGCCGTCTGCTGGAGTCTGATCACATGCATGGACAAACTGATCTCCCGTGTCGTGCAGGGATCGTCCAGGCACCAACGTGTTTACAACACTTCTCCAGTACTACTATCGCTCGTCTCTCTTCTATTAACTCAGCCAACTTCGCGGGGACGGGGGAGTGTGCCTATGGTCGGTTCTCAATTGCGGTCCCACATGTGTGTGCAAACGCAATATGACACGCGTTCCATTCGGAGAGCGGCGTGCCAGACCGACCGACCGTCTGGGGTGCGACGCGAACGCGACGGGCGTGCTGTATACATGTGTACCGCCGTTTTCTTGAGGCTTTGCTCCATGGCGCAATCCATGGATACAATATTATATTTAAAAGTCGAGGGCGGGGCTTTTCCCACGCGGTAGGCGGGGCAGTTCCGCCTAGTTGGTTCGACAGAGAGGCGAGAAGATGAGGGAGTAGGCTGCTGCAAACGTAGGGCTGTGTGATTTGACGGCTCGTTACTGCTGGACAGGTGGGGCCCTGTGATTTGACTTGCCATTATCATTATTATTGCAGCGCTACGACCGGCGTGAGTCTCCCGATTCCTTACCACCTCCATGGTATACAGGTGCCAAGTACTAGTTCTCCTTACTCCTTGGCAAATGCAGTAAATACTACGAAGAAAGAGATAGAGAGAAGTAAAAAAATACTCTTATAGCCAACCTTATAGCTAACCTTGTTGTATGAGTGACTAAGTGATGACTATGTATGACATGCCAACATCAGATAGCCTAACGTACCTGGACGGAGGAAGTAGTTTCATGCATGCGAAGTAGGCAAAAAATGCTCATTTATAGCCGTCTGAAATCTCCAAGGGCGCGACCACGTGAGCGAGGCGACGGTCGTGGTAGGCGCGACCATGATACGGGCTGCCGACAGCCCTTGGATCTGAGATCGAACGGTCGCATGCTAAGTTGCTGAAAATTTGCTGAATAACCCTCCAGGATAGGATATTCACCCATAGGTCTAGAATCACGCCATGCAACCATTCGATCTCAGATCCAAGGGTTCTCGAAAGCCCGTATCATGGGAGCAAGGAAAGCTTCGTATCACCTGTAATTTTCCCGACGCTTGACGTGCGAACACGCAGATGCATGAAGCCATTTAATCGGGCGTCTAGTAGACATGACATCTAATTGGGCCCCCATAGTACTGTGCATGAATCTATTTATCCACCGGGCAAGCCACTACCATGCCGTTCGCACGACCCACTCAAGCATTTTTACAATCATAAAACCGCTAGCAGTTCGCTCCTACTCGTCCCCAGCCGTCCTTTAACATTACGGCAGTTCGCTCCTAGTTGTCCCGTCCTTTCACATTACATCAGTTCCACTAATCCTAACCCTCCTCCCAAATCCATGGCGTCCCAAATCTCCATGATCGGTGGTGAGTACAAGGTTAGAACCATCACCGGCGATGAGTTCGACGTCATCTACACCCGTTCTTCCGCGACGGTGAAAGGATGCCTTGCTCGCTTCAGACGCATGTTCGAAAAGTCATATGGTGATGAGTGGGTCGCTAGGCTAGATGTTGAGTACACCACAGTCCTGGGAAAAGAGAAGAATCTAAAGGAGGAAGAGAGGAAGAAGCCTGCCGTGATCCAGGTTTGCGTGCATAACTTTTGCTTGGTCTACCACATATGCCATGCCAACGTTGAGTACGAGGATTTTAAGAACTTCCTCGCGGGCGGCAAAGTCAAATTCGTTACTGTAGACTTTACGAACGACAGAAGAGTCCTGAGTCGGATAGGCCTTGTTGTAGGCCAGCCCTTCGACCTCCAGAAGAATGGGCTGGTGCCCTCCCGTCAGCCTTCAATGCTGACCATGGCAGGAGCCATGGTTGATCCTTCGTACGGTAAACTGACGAAACCTCCGCCCGAGTTTCATCTTACATGGCAGTGGAATGTACTAGATAGAGACCACATCCAGTACGCTGCAATGGATGCCTACCTTTGTTTCAATATCTACAAGGGTTGGATGAAGAGCAAGAGCCAAGTGTGCGGTTCAAGCAAAGAAGTATCGGCCAAGAGGAAGAGGGACAAGGACGAAGTCGAGCATGTGAACGAGGAGTCCGAGTAAGGTGGCAGTGTCGTTGCTCATGGTGGTTCTAATGCAGTGTCTACCGGATTAGTTGCTTAGTTTAATTTCAGGGTGCTTAGTTTTATTTGAGGGGTGTGTTGTGCTGAGCCCCCAGAAGAACTATGTTATGTTCCTTCTCGTTACTTTAACTCTTCAGTACATACATACTAGTATTTCTTACAGTTCATCTTGTAGTTGGTAGTACTACCACTCGTTTCTTCACATTATATACGTACAATATATATGGCCAACATCATATAGCCAGCAGTTGGCTATACTATGAACCACGCTCTAAGCATGCCACATACGCAAAACACTTAAATGAGATATGTAATTCTAAAAAAAAACTTAAATGAGAGAAGTTTACCCAAAGCATGAAGGAGTTTAGTTGTCAAAGAATTAAATAGGTATGCTAATTTCTTTAATAGACTTTAGCACCCCATCTAAGCACGTACTAGCTTTTTTAATAGTACTGTATGCATAATTTGGTGACGAGCGCTCTCTATATGTACCACCTTTTTTCTTTAATTTCATCTTGTTAGTTTTGCTCCATGGCGCAGTCCATCGATACTACTACTGTACAAAAGTATACATTTAAAAGGCTAGAGGGCGGAGCAGTCTCGCTTGGTCGGTTTCATGAGAGGCGAGTGCCTTTGTGATTTGACGGCTCATTACTGCTGGAAGGCGGGGCCTTGTGATTTGACTGCTCGTATAAATGTTGCCGATGACCTGAGGAGGAGCAAAGAACCATGCAGTATACTCAAGTTTTCCACTAGAGTACTAGTACGACGGAGGAGCACGAAACACCGCAGCCCAGTGCGATATGGCGATAAAAAATGATCTAATTTGCTAGTCATCGATCCCACGGCGCCGCTCATCGTTAGCATTGTTCTATTCATGCATCGCAGAGAACATGACACGTGCGGCGAAACACCCGAAGCAAAAGAAGAAACACAGGAGCAAAAGAAGAAGGAAGATTATCCCCCCCCAAAAAAGAAGGAAGACGCACACACAAGTCTAGGGCGCTGCTCTCTACTACATGAAGGGTTGATGGCCGCGGAGTCGTAACTGCTTCTTCATCGCCTCCACGACCTCCATCTCCTCGCGCATCTCCTCCGTCATCTTCTTCATTCTGTCCATGACGCGGGATTTCTCGACGCGAGCCTTCATCATCTGTTCCACGGCCGCATTACGTACCTTGACAGCAGCCGTGTGCTCGATGCGGAGCTTCGCCAACTCCTCCTTCTGTTCCATGACGAGGGCGTGCAGTATCTTCACCGAGGAACTACTCTTCTCATGCAGCTTCTTCCAGCCGGCGTTCTCCTCCTTTAGCAGGTCGAGCTCGTGGCAGAGCTTCGCCTTGTCCTCCTGAAGTTGCAGGATTTCACCGGTCGCCTTCTTACCTGAGGCAATGCTCTCCTTCAGCAGCATCACCAAGCTGGCGGTCAACTCCCCCTGCTCATTGAGCTCAGCGGGCATGTCGTTGAGTCTCTCCTTCAGCAGCTCCACCAAGCCGTCGATGAACTCCTTCTGCTTATTGAGCTAATCGGGCATGTCGTCGAGGGATAACGACTCCAGTGCCGCCAGCTCTGCATGTTCGCCTCCGTGGCTAGGGCGCTCCTAGGAGCCTTCGCCTGCCCGTGAGAGATCTTTCGAGGTCTCTGCGAGGCGGCGAGCCCTCTCTCTTTTTTTCGCAGCCTTGGTCGCCGCTCCCTTGTTACGAGTAGTTCTCGACCTAGAGCTCTGCACACCGGCCATGGCAAGGACGGGCAAACAAGAAAGACTTATGAGGAGGAAGGTAGAGTGATTTTCGGCTAGGTTGTTCCCCTTTTTATAACCTAGTACTAGCACTAGCACTATAAAACCTGCATAGTGGTAACACGCTCAGGTTTGATACGTACTAGGTGTGAGCAGGTTTGCACTTAATTATAGCATGGTAGTACTACTTTGGAATGTGATGGGAACAAGCTAAAGATTAATTGATGGTTTTGGTTTCGAGGCCCGAAACGGCTCCCGATGAGTTTCCTGGAACACAAATTTCAAGTACTACTGCTCAAATGCGGTTGCACAAGTCAGTGATGTAACTGGTCGTACATGTCAGACCAAGCCGATGCGTGTCCCTTCGGTGAGACGCGGGTCCGACCGACCGTCTGTTGGTGCGATCGACCTTAAGTATTACGCGATGGAGACTTCTGGTTGTGGCTTCGGGTGATTGTCATGACCAAGCATTCAAAAACTAGTGATAAATCAATTACTACCATCTTTTTCCAAACGACCAAGTATTTTCACAGGAATACAATACATATAGATTGTCACGGTTGCAAACCGCCATGGCGCCGCAAGTTCACTGCAACAGCAACCGAGTAGGTCACTGCATCGCTGGCGGGGAAGGAGGGCAGCTCACCTCGCCTACGATGCATGCCCAGCAGTGCCGCCGCAGCTGGTCCCACGATTTGGCTTCTCCTACCGCCCATTTGAACAGTTGCACCAGCTGCTCTTGCCATTCCGCAGGCATGCGCGTTCTTTCCTCCGCAGTCGACTCCGTGAATATGATCTCTGCCATTAGCCCCAGCTCAAAATCAACACGACGCTGCCAGATGCTGACATCCCTCAGCATCTCTCCCCTGAGATCGACTTGCGCCTCCGCCTTGTGCTTCGCCAGGCGCAGCTCCTTCGAACTTATCTCCAATCGATGCGACACTTCCTCGATCCGATTTGCCCTTGCTGCCCACCACCTGAAACGCAGCCCTAGCATGTCCTCTGGCGCCACCAATCTGTGATTCCAGAGCAATGGATCCCCTCTGAAACACATGTGGGTTTCGCTCAAAGGCAGCAGTGCTGCGGGCCGCAGCGAGAGGGCTGCCCGCGGGATCCTGGGATCTAAGGGATTATCCATGGCGGGATCCGGTGGGTGAGGCGGGGAGGCGAGCATAGGCGCTGGGAGAGCCCTACCAGGCTAAGATAAAGATAGTACTACTCCACTCCGTCCATATTTAAATACAAAGGCCACCAACAGTAACCCAGGCAAAAATTGATCATCCTACCTGCGTCCTGGTTTATTGGCCCCCTTTTTATTTTGTGCCAATTTTTGACCAAAAATTTAACTAAGAAAATGTTAATGCATGTCACCAAAAATTATATCATTGGAATCACATTTGAACATAGCTTTCGATGACATTAATTTTTATGACATGCATAAATATTGTGTTACTTAAAATTATGGTAAAAAATTGGCACAAAATACGAAGGAGACCAATGGAAGTAGCACCCCATGTTTAACTACTCGCATGCATGCAGTGGAGTAGTAATGTCTTTCTCAACTACTTCCTCCCTCACGTCCACTCAATTTGCATGCACTGTATTAATTGACCATCAATGAAGTGAACGACTTTACACGCGTCAAATTATCACATGGGGTGGATCTTCGTACAAAAATGCATCCCACCATGTACCCGCGCGTGCGTGCGAGGGATTGAGTGCGTGCGTGCATGTCATTGCTTCGTGCATGTACTACCAGTGTGCGTGAGAGAGGACGAGTACATTCTTTTGGAACCAGCAGCACGTCACTGTGATCAATCCACACAAGGAGGTCGCGACAACGCCTCCACATGTGCCACGTGGCTTCATGGATGCCCCCACATCATTTTAATCATAATATATTAACTGAAAAAGGGAGAGACACTGTGTAGCATGCTGTTGGAATTCTAATTTACGTGTTTTGCACATACTGGAAGTACTAGTAAGGTATACGTGCATTGCACGCATGAGATTTGGCAACCAAATTATGAATAAATACCACACTATAGCATGTAAGCTTTGAGTCATATATGCATGATGTAGACGTTCGTTTAATTCTTATAGTTCATCTCATTCAAAATTAATTAGTTTTTATAAAAAAGTTAACCTATTTTATGATTCATGAAATTGTGCGTTGTAAAGCATAAAGTAAAAATAAATAATGGCAATTCAACTAGAAAATAAGTTTGGGCAATTATGATACGGAAGATTCTAGAACAAAGGAAGTACTTGTGTTTTGAGGTTTGTGCATTATGCTTAAGTTCAACCATGGAGTCGATCTAGATTGTACATGTGGCAGAATCTGGTGGAATGTAGATGATATCCAATGGCCAGTAGTGCTCGGATTTGCCATCTCTGCACCATCTGATTGGCTTCATCCAATGACCATCTTTCAAATTTATTCGCACTCAATATAGGGGTATAGATATAGATATAGATATAGATATAGAGGTATAGATATAGACTAGTGGCACATCATCTAAAGCCTTTCTACACGCTCATTTTTTGTACAAGTGTGCTCCACCGTGCACCCGCGCGTTTGTATGTGGGAAGGAGTACGTGTGTGCACCTCTTCTCTTTCGCACACGTAGTCCGTGTGTGTGAGAGATACTAAGATATGGTGAGGGAATACGTGTCAATGCAATTTGTGTGAAGGAGAGGCCTATATACATACATGTATGTGCATGGGGCCGGGGTGATATACGAGAAGGGAGGGGAGGGGTCGACCGCGCGAGATATCGATAGAGATAGATAGAGGGAAGAGCTCTACGAGCGTACAAGCACTGGGATATGGGGGGTGGGGTGCTGGAAGATCGTGCGAGGGGCCAAGTGGAGGGAGACTATGAAGGAGTGCACAAGTGCGAGATCGATATTTAAAGAGAGGGGGCGAGAACGTGCGCGGTTGCGTGCAGTGGCGGAGCCATGAAAAATAAATGAGCTAGGGGGCCAAGCATTGCTAATCCTTTACGGGGAGGGCCAATTCATCAACTTAAACCATTTTACCAGCAATTGATCTACTGACCACATTCATATTAGCCTCAGTATATAGTGATGTTAGGGGGGCCAGGGCCCTTGCTGCCCCCTGTCTTCGACACTATGCGCGCGTCTGAGAGATGAAGCGGAAGACATGGATGATGAGAGGGGGACGATGGATAGATAATGTGGGTGTATCAGCTATGTAATCCTATATAGAGAGGTATAGATTGATCGATGTGTACGTGGGAAAGAGGGTGAGACCTGACTAATATATAGATCGATCAGTTTGTGTGGTAAACTGGGAAAGACCTAGCTATATATACACACACATAGAGGAACATCGATCGTTGCGCATGCATGTGAGAGATAAAGAATGCCCAAAGTGATGAAGAGGGGGAGGTGTGTGTGTGTGCATGCATGGGAGACCGACCTGAAGAAAAATATTGCATGTGTGCGATGGATAATGCCGAGTGGTAGTGTGTGTGCATGCATGCACGACAGAAAGTTAGTGGTACAAATATAAAGAGAAGACGACTGTGTGGGTGTAAAAGACTAGGTGAGGTCATAATCAATGTAAAGTTGAATTCAAATATTTGAATAAGAGATCATGATGTTTGAACCCCATGCATGCATGAATATATCTGAGATATGCGTGGTGTGGTTTGGAAATGAGCATGCTATACTATATACACATTGAACAAGGTCAGACTGATTTGAATTTGAGATACCGATGGCAGGCATCGTTTGGCCACATTGCATCCGTGCATTGACACACTATTCAAATTGGAGATGATGGGTGGCTTTCGCATCATATATCTATACCCCTATATAGTGTGCGAATAACTTTGAAAGATGGTCGTTGGATGAAGCCAATCCGACGGTGCAGAGATGGCAAATTCGAGTACTACTGGCCGTTGGATATCATCTACATTCCACCAGATTTTGCCACATGTACAATCTAGAAGACTCCATGGTTGAACTTAAGCATAATGCACAAACCTCAAAACACAAGCACTTCTCCTTTGTTCTAGAATCTTCCGTATCATAATTGCCCAATTTTTTTTCTAGATGAATTGCCATTATTTGTTTTTACTTTATGCTTTACAACGCACAATTCCATGAATCTTAAAATAGATTAGCTTTTTTATAAAAACTAATTGATTTTGAATGAGATGAACTATAGGAATTAAACGAACATCTACATCATGCATATATGACTCAAAGCTTACATGCTATAATGTGATATTTATTCATAATTTGGTTGCCAAATCTCATGCGTGCAATGCACGTGTACCTTACTAGTCTAAATGGTGTGTGTGTGTGTTAAACACATTGTACGTAGTATCATACATGGTTTAGATTTCGAACATCTAGCTAGAGCGTACATGTACTATATATGATTTGAATTCAACATAAAATGGATACATATATTTGAAATCGAGATTGTATGTACATGTAGTTCATATTTATATGGGAATTTACTACTCCTATATTCATGTCATGTGTTGTGAAGATAATATTTAGATGGTTGTATAACTAACCCGAGTACAATCCCATTCAAACAGGGAAAATGTACTCAAATTTAGTCCATATGCTAGACAATACGAATTGTTTTTTTATTGTTGAGGGAAGTGCAAATTGATTTGGTACTGTACACGTTAAGTTTGTTGTCCCGATTTTTTTAGTTTTTTGTTGTTGTATTTGAATGCATTTCTAGTAATATAGTAAAACGGGACATGGCTCTCTCTAGTGAGGTGCGAGTTGTCTTTTTTTGTACACGTTAAGCTTGTTCTCCCGAAATTTCAAGCCGCGCCTTGTTATGCCGAAATTTCAAGCTAGCATCTCTGTCTATCGTGCTGCGAAACTCCCACCTCTTCAACCCGCGCCCTGTTACCCCAAAATTTAAAGATATCTCTTTGTCTCGTTGTGCTCCGAAAACTCCCTCCATCTCAACCCGTGCCTTGCTATCCCAAAATTACAACGCGCGCGAAAACTCCCACCTCCTGCGAAATCACGACACGCGAAATGCCCGTGATAGCCCTGAACCGAAAGAACAGCCTAGCTCAAACCAGTGGGGGTACTTTCGTAACTTACCCCACATTTCGGACAAGCGCGTCCTAAGCCACGGTTCCCCCTCCCATCCCCTCCGCCCTCCATTCGTACACCGTGGCTGTGAAAACACACGAAGCCCCACACCCTCCTCCGTCCGCCCACCCGGCCGGAGCCTCTTCCCCGACGACGTCGTCCACAGCAACATCTCGACGTCCCTCATCCACCGCACCGGATGAGGATCCGTCGTCGATCTCGTCGTCCCGCAGGTTCAGCCACCCCGTCCTCCACCTCCAAGGAGCTGCCCCGATGTTCCCCTCGTCTTTCACGCCACCTCCATTCCCACACCGCCGTCTTCACCTGCACCACCAAAAGAGCAGCATCATCACCGATTCCTCGAATGAAGCTAAGGCCTAATCGGTGCCACCAAAGAGGTTCTACACTAATCGCTGCATTTTCTTCTTGATTCGATCTCACGGTGCTACCGGTGCTCGGTCCCGAGCCGACATGGCGCGACTCCATCTACGGCGGCGTCGCCAGCCACTTCCTCCACGGCGTCGCTCCCTCGGCGGCGACGTCCACATCAGTTGGAGTTGCTGCTGCATTGGCTCTCACTCGCGCTGCTGCTCTGCTCTTGCTCTCGGTCCCCTGCCTGGTCTGCTCTTGCTCTTGCTCGCGCTGCTGCTCTCGCTCTTGCTCTTGCTTGCACTGCTGCTCTACTCTTGCTCGCGCTGCTGCTGCACGAGCAGCAGATCCTGCTCTCGCTCGAGCCCCTGCAGCTGCTACCCGAGATGCTGCTACACGACCAGCTACCCCGGCTCTCGTAGCGCTGCTGCTCCAGGCGCTGCTGCTGCTACTGCTTTTCTGCTACTAGTGCGTTCAGTTTCGACAGTAAAATTCAGTTTCGACAGTTAAATTCTGTTTCGACAGTTAAGTTCAGAGATGAGCGGCTGATGTATTTTACATCTAGCACTTTGTGGTTATGTATTTTAATTCATCTATTGGAGATTCTATTAGAATTCTACTCAGGTTAATGTTGTCTCTCTTGTCCTGCTTCAGCCTCGCCGTCGTACAACTCACCGGAGCTGCTCCAACGACGAAACCCTCCATCACAGCGGAGCAGTACCCCCGGCTCCATCTCCAGACACGTAAGATCTTCTTCCCCTCCTCCGACAGCCAAATCAGTCGGAGCATCCTCACTGACCAACCCAATCATGCTGAGATCAACATGGCTTCGCCAAAGAGGTTGTACACTTGTTGCATCACTTTTTTACTCTACATGTTATATATATTGTCCACTGAGCACACGTAGTAACGTGAAATACGATTAGTTTCTCCAACTATATGACAAGCAGTGAGGTACCAGGCAACTTAGCTATCCGTGATGGACTCTCTTGAACGCCATCATTATTTATTTCTGCGCGTTTGAGCTGTGCATTTGTAGATGGGCCTGGGAGTTGAGCTAGTAGGGCAGTGGCCTGGGTCCAAAGTAGTAGAAGTAGCACAAAAACATTTTTTGAGTGTAGGCTTTTCCCTGTTCAAGCCTGCCTACTAGAATCACCAGTGCTTGAAAGGAAAAGTGAAGGAAAAACATAGGAATTGGAAAGTTTCCTATGGTACAACTATTCATGCATTTGGTACAAAGGAATGGAGGAAAGGAAAACTGTAGGATTTGTTCCTTTAGTGTTTCCTTGAAAGAAAAACCGTAGGAATTTTAATATCCACTTGTCCTCGTTTTCAAATTCCTATTGATGAAGCGCAAGACTAAGAGATAGTAGCATAATAGCATTATAACCGTACATTTTCTTGTGGTTTGACTTAATCTCACCATGCTTCTTTGCATCCTGTGATCTTCCAATTCTTGTGAACCAAACACCCAGATTGGCAGAAATCCTGTGTTTTTAAATTCTTTGTTTTGCACATGCATTCCTATCCTATTCCTGTGTATTTCCTATCCCTGCATTGTTAGAATCCTCCAATTCAAACAAGCCCTTACAGAATTACTTCTGTTACAGATATGTGTCAAAGAAAACCTTGTGTGGTTTGTCCCGCTCCTGCTGCGCTGTGGTCCACCCCAGCTCAGCTGCTCCAACGACGGACGGGTTCACCACAGCAGGGATCTGCCCTCCAAACTGTCTTTCGCCGCCTCAGATCTTCTTCCCCGCCGCCGGCAGCCACGACAACTGCATTACCATCATCAACTGAGCAGATGACCTTGAGGACTACACGGGTCCGCAAGAGAGGTCGCACTCTTTTGTGTCTGCTTTCGTTATGCATCGCTTAATATGATGACATGCTACTTTATTGTCCTGTTCATCGATTAGACTCCGAGTCAGGTCCAAACTAATGCTCAAACTTGAGTTTTTAAATGGTTGTGGGGTACATATTGGGGCAGCAATCAATACTATCTGTCTACTATCTGGTTAATCTCGGGTGTCTACTATGAGTTTCATGTTGGGTGGAAACAAACATTAAAGGAGCCATTATCTGTATTTTTTAATTGGAGCTATTATCTGCCTGCTATCATTGGTTTTGGGTCTATCCACAGTTTGCTACCATCACTCTGGATTTGTGCATGCACTCCTTACATATCTCACTATGTTTTATTCCTATGCATTTCAGTTATTGTACACAATGGTACTGAACATGTAGAGCAAAAGAGACGAGTCTTGCGTGGCAATAAAATTTCATGCAGACGTCGCTCCATGGTTGGCGCAAAAGCAACCCCCTCCCCCCATTCCAGACTGTAATCAAGAGGAAGATAACTGTTCAGAGGGGGATTCAGAGGTAGAAGACCACTCCTATTTACCCCCTGAGGTCTTTTGCTCTAACTTGGCATGCTGATGTTGGTCATATCATGCATATGGTGCCTTGCATTGCTTACTTTATACATAAAATATGTCATCTGCTTAGTTTAGACATGCATTGTGTGAATGTCATCTGTTTAGTTTCTATATCATATATGTGAATCATGCAATGCCATCTTGTTTAGCCAGGCATCATATATGTGAATTTTGCAATGCCATCCTGGTTAGCCAGTCATCTTATATGTGAATTATATCATGCCATCCTTTTTTATTACGTATTAAATTTGTCAACAATTTTAGTACATTCAATTACTCTTCCTGTGCATCAGCCATTCGACACGGTCATGGAAAAATCTAGAGTGAAAACAAGGTCTTCAGAGCAGACAATGCTATCTGACGAAGCGCATGTCTTGTTGGTTATGGATAGCTCCCCAGAGGAGGATTCAGAGACAGATGACCAGTCGTATTCCTCCCCCCCAAGGTGCATGCTCTAACTTGGCAGGGTTATATTGCTCATATCGTGCATATGGTGTCTTGCATTGGCATGTCATTTGCTTAGTTTAGACATGCTTTGTGTGAATGCCACCTATTTAGTGTCTAATTATCATATATGTGAATTTTGCAACGCCATCTTGTTGCAAGACATTATATATGTGAATTATGCAATGCTATCTTGTCGCAAGGCATTATGTATGTGAATTATGCAATGCCATGTTGTTTAGCCAAGTGTCATATATGTGAATTATATCATGCCATCCTTTTTTTGTATTACTCATTCCATTTGTCGACAATGTTTGTATATTCAACTGCTCTTTCCATGCATCAGCCATTTGAATTGGTGATGGAGAAATCTAGAGTGAAAATAAGGTCTTCAGAGCAGACAATGCTACCTGCTCAAGCAGATATCTTGCTGGTTACAGATAGCTCCTCAGAGGAGGATTCAGAGGCAGATGACCGGTCCTATTTCCCCCCTGAGGTGTATGCTCAAACTTGGCAGGGTTGTATTACTCATATCATTCATATGTTATCTTGCAATGCTTAGTTTTTATATCATATACACAATATTGAATGCCATCTCCTTAGTTGACACATCATATATGCGATTGCCCTCTGCTCACTTGCTTAGTATATAAATCATATATTTGAATTATATCATGCCATGATGTTTAGATAGACAGCATGTATCTGAATTATGGCATGCCAACCCATTTTCTAAAGACATAATATAGTTATATCATCTCATCCTGTTTACATAGTCATCATATTTTGAATTATGTCATTCTATCCGTGAATTATATCATGCCATCATGTTTCCATCAATGGCATGTTTGTGAATTATGGCATGCCAACCACTTTAATAGACACATCGTATAGTTATATCATGTCATCCTGTTTACATAGTCATCATATTTTGAAGTATGTTATTCTATCCTGTTTAGTTAGCCATCATATATGTGAAATTGTGTCATGCTATCCTGTTTAATTAGCCATCATATATGTGAAATTATGTCATGCTATCCTGTTTGGTTAGACAACATAGATGTGAATTATTTCATGCCCTGTTTTCTTCCCTACTATCCGTTGCACCTGTCTATCTTACAATGTCTGTACATTCAATTACTTTTCTTGTTTATCAGCCATTTGAATTGGAGGGGGTGATGGCAGTATCTATGGGAGTAAAAAAACGGTCTTCAGAAAAGATCGTGCTACCCGTCGATGCAGATAGAACCATGGTTGTACTTGCCCAAGAACCAGCCCCACCACACATAACCTAGACTCACGCAGATTGTACCCTACCCAGTTGGACAGAGAACCAGCTACACCCCTTCTAACCCCAACCCCAGTAGATAGTAACCCAGTTCCAGTTGACACATCACCATCTCCACCACAGAGCACCCAAACACGAGCAGTTAGTAAGGCAACTACAGTGCCCAAAGCACGAGGACCACCACTCCGAACCCCAAGTCAACACTTAAAGCAGAAGAAGAATTGTTCTCAGGTCAGGTTCCGTAGCTATGGTTCATACTCCTTTGCTCTTGCATCACTGTATTTACTCATACCAACTAATTTCAAATTTGAAGGATGCAATTGAAACTCCAATGGCGCAATAGGTATGTTTTAAACCTGTTTGTTTAACGTGTTTGCTGTTGTAACTTGCTCTATGTTGATTTCAGTTTCAATTGAATAAACAGTTATGTTCTCATGCCATGCACATTACAAGTGTTGTTATTGCTGTGTAGTTTCCCACACTTATATTCTGTCTATGCTGTTTTGTCTTAAACAGATATGATTTTAACTATCTCTATCTTCATTTGGCAACATAAACTAGAATGATATAGACCATACAGTGACCATACTACATAGATATATGTTTGTTTCATGCTGTTATCCTGTCCACCTTACTACTGAATTGGTTTACCAAAATGAGTTTCATATACAACATGGTAAACCTGTGATCTGTCTGCTTGTTTCTCTTTTAGAATGCGGACAAAATATTGGAGAAGAGTACCCCGTTATGCAATGGTAAAGGAAGTAATGCAGATAAGGTTCAAGATTGTGAGACATCCCTGTTGGTCTCCAAGAAAGCTGATAAAAAACTATATTGAAGACACTGAGACAACCCCAAAGTCCTGTCTTGATGTAGTGTTCGAGTTACTGGCCACTACTGCTGGCACCAGCTCTTCGAACTCACTGCCTGAATCAGTTCCGCTTCTTGAGTCTCAACTTCAAGTTGAAAGACATCGATCAGATGTGCTGCGACAGGAAGCCGAAGGACTGAGGAAGTCCCTGCAGAATTCAGATGCATACTTTCTGGTGCAACAGCAATCGCTGGAGGATTTAAGCGCCAAACAAGAGAAAGCTAATAAGCTTGCTAAGTGTCTTGCCAGCATGGTGGATACCCAGGATATTGTTTCTTGAGCTCTTGTGAAGTGGTTTCAGTGCTGGACTTGTTTTGCTGCGGCGTTTATTTGCACTGGTCGCCAACTTTGACAACCAGTGTATGTAATATGCTGCTTTGTTCCCCATATTTGCACTGGTGGCGAACTTTGATGCCCAGTGTATGTAATATGTGTAATAGCCGTGAAAGCCTAGCGTAAGTTGCTTGCTTATTTATTTCCTTGTTGTCTTGTTTATTTGTTTGCTTGTAGTCAGTGCAGTTCTTTTTCCGCTGTTTGCTAGTGGAGCAATAACCTATTTTTTAAAACTAGGCCACAATAACCATGGGCTACATATTTACTGTGGTGACCATGGGCCTCCTACGGGCCGTAGAAACAATGGGCCTTCTACGGGCCGTAGAAACAATGGGCCTTCTACGGGCCGTAGAAACAATGGGCCTTCTACGGGCCATAGCATCAATGGGCCTTCTACGGGCCGTATTATCGATTGGCCAAACATGGGCCAATAACGGACCGCATTATGGGCCATAAACGGGCTAGAGTTGGAATCGTCCATTTATGGGCCGACCATAATGGGCCGTCGTTAATCGACCATATTTGATGACGCTATGAAAACGGCCCAACGGATTAACAGGCCACAAACGGGCCGACTTTAACCACGGGCTGAATTTGGCCCACAACCGAAACAGGCCAGTAATGGACCGTAAGTAATGGAATGCTGCAAATCAGCCCAAGAATAAATGGGACCTGAGAAGGCCGAAAGATAGCACGGGTTGGAAACGGCCCAATGGAATAATGGGCCGTTAATGGGTATAAAGCGATACACTGTTCATTACGGGCCAGTTTCACCACGGGCCGTTAATGGGACAAGAGTTACAAAGGGCCTCATATGGGCTGAAAGACGTCATGGGCCATACATGGGCTGGAAGTTACAATGGGCTGGAATCATATTAGACGGCCCAGATGACGTTACTGGGCCTAATTCGGATAGACCGTAATGGGCCATGAGTTAGCGGGCTGTAAATGGGCTATATGCGAACATGCCGTTAACAGGCTTTCCGTGGGCCGGCCCTCTACCTTTTGACCAAGTCAAACAGGCAGACCTTTTCACTGGAATGGGCCTCTGTTGGGCCATGCCACGTGTCGACGTATCATAGGCGCCTCCGGTCCAATGAGTGGATGACATCTGTCCCAACAGTGAGCCGACACGTGGTTCCTCCGGCCAATGAGAATTTTACACGTGGCAAATCCCCATTGGTCCGGGTTGTTAACGGGTTATCGGATCCAAAACCAGACCCGATAGCTTAACGGCGACCCATTACGGTGGATGCCACGTGTCGGTTACCCTTGACAAAAGCACTTCCATGACGCGTCATTTATCGTCATGGAAGTGAACACTTCCGTGGTGATAATTTTGGTAATGTCATGGAACACTTCTACGACAGCGCAGGTATGACTATCTTGATTCTGTCAT
This sequence comes from Thinopyrum elongatum, assembly GCA_011799875.1. NCBI lineage: Eukaryota > Viridiplantae > Streptophyta > Magnoliopsida > Poales > Poaceae > Thinopyrum > Thinopyrum elongatum. The sequence goes on along the minus strand of CM022298.1, from coordinate 479,290,850 downwards.
AAAATCGTCATGGATGTACATGCATGACAGAAAACGTGACCTACTGTGACAAGCACGTATCATTACGGAAGTGCATTTTTTTTGTAGTGCATGCTCTTGCTCTAAATTTAGCTTCTCGAAGCGTAGCTTCTCATGAGTTCTTAGGAGCTCTCTATGATCCTCTAGAGTTATTTCATGAGCTAACTTAAGAGTGTTTAGTTCTTTAGTTAGACGGTCAATCTCCTTCTTATCACACTACAAAAAAAAGACACATCCGTGACATTTTGGGCCAAACGAATTTTTTTCTGTCATGCTTATGACACTTCTATGACGATAATTGTGACAAAAGCACGTATCATCATAGATGTGGTGGGCTCCTACTTCTATGACAAAAAATCATGACAGAAAATGGGCTTTTCGTCCTGGGTGAGCCGGGGACGCACCTGCATGACATTCTTTGGGCCATCCATGACAGAAAAAATCGTGGTAGAAGCGAGGGCAAGGAAAATTTCGGGGAGTTCCCGGTTACGGTCGGTGGTCGGGGCCGAGTGATGCACGGAGGGATTGCGCGTTTCTCTCGTACACGTACGCGCGTGTGTGTGAGGCGTTGAGCTCTAACTGAACCCGAGCGAGGAGTTCGCTTACTGAACCCAACCGATTGCACTAGCTACGTTACTGAACCCGAGCGATCGATCCATGGCTGTTAACTGAACCCGAGCGATTCCTTTGCTACTGCTGCTAACTGAAGCCGATCGAAACTGCCTCTTGATGAACAGTCCCCGGTGGGGGTTGGATGAATAGTCCCGGTGGGGGGTTGGATGAACAGGATCCCGTGGTAGTAGAGGCTGTTGTCGCTGGATGAACAGGACCCCGATCGAGGAGGTGGGGGTGGCTGAACAGCAGCCGGTGGAGGGACCCCGTGGAGGGCTGGTTGAACAAGACCCTATGGAGGGCTGGTTGAATGAGACCCCATGGAGGGCTGGTTGAACAGGAGCCGGTGGAGACTGGATGAACACGACCCCGTGGAGGGCTGGTTGAACAGTAGCCGGTGGAGGCTAGATGAACAGGACCCCGTGGATGAACAGTAGCTGGTGGAGGCAGGAGGAATTCGACGGTGGATGAACAGTAGCAGGTGGAGGCTGGAGGAAGTCGATGCTGGATGAACAGTAGCCCGTGGAGTCCCGTTTTGCGGTACGTGATACGTCTCCGTCGTATCTATAATTTTTTATTGTTCCATGCCAATATTCTACAACTTTTACATACTTTTGGCAACTTTTTATACTATTTTTGGGACTAACATATTGATCCAGTGCCCAGTGCCAGTTCCTGTTTGTTGCATGTTTTTTTTGTTTCGCAGAAAATCCATATCAAATGGAGTCCAAACGGGATAAAAACTTACGAAGATTTTTTTTGGAATATATGTGATTTTTGGGAAAAAGAATCAACAGGAGACGATGCCCGAGGGGGCCACAAGGATGGGGGGCGCGCCCTGGACCCTTGTGGCCACCCTGTAAGGCGGTTGGTGCCCTTCTTCGGCCGCAAGAAAGCTAATATCCGAATAAAAAACGTGTTAAAATTTCAACCCACTCGGAGTTACGGATCTTCGGGAATTTAAGAAACGGTGAAAGGCCAGAAACAGGGAGTGCAGAAACAGAAGGAAACAGAGAGAGAGATCCAATCTCGGAGGGGCTCTCACCCCTCCGTCACCATGGAGGCCATGGACCAGAGGGGACACCCTTCTCCCATCTAGGGGGAAGGTCAAGGAAGAAGAAGAAGGAGGGGGGCTCTCGCCCCCTCTCTCCCGGTGGCACCGGAACGCCGCCGGGGCCATCATCGTGACGGCGATCTACACCAACAACTTCGCCGCCGTCATCACCAACTCTCTCCCCCTCTATGCAGCGGTGTAACACCTCTTCTCCCGCTGTAATCTCTACTTAAACATGGTGCTCAACGCTATATATTATTTCCCAATGGTGTATGGCTATCCTGATGTTTGAGTAGATCCGTTTTGTCCTATTGGTTGATTGATGATCGTGATTGGTTTGAGTTGCATGTTTTATTATTGGTGCTGTCCTATGTTGCTCTCCGTGTCGCGCAAGCGTGAGGGATCCCCGCTGTAGGGTTTGCAATATGTTTATGATTCGCATATGGTGGGTGGCGTGAGTGACAGAAGCACATACCCGAGTAAGTAGGTTGTTTGCGTATGGGAGTAAAGAGGACTTGATACCTTATAATGCTATGGTTGGGTTTTACCTTAATGATCTTTAGTAGTTGCGGATGCTTGCTAGAGTTCCAATCATAAGTGCATATGATCCAAGAAGAGAAAGTATGTTAGCTCATGCCTCTCCCTCATATAAAATTGCAATAATGATTACCGGTCTAGTTATCGATTGCCTAGGGACAAATAACTTTCTCGTGACAAAAAGCTCTCTACTAAAACTAACTTAGTTGTTTTCTTTATCTAAACAGCCCCTAGTTTTTATTTACGTGCTCTTTATTATCTTGCAAGCCTATCCTATCACACCTACAAAGTACTTCTAGTTTCATACTTGTTCTAGGTAAAGCGAACATTGAGCGTGCGTAGAGTTGTATCGGTGGTCGATAGAACTTGAGGGAATATTTGTTCTACCTTTAGCTCCTCGTTGGGTTCGACACTCTTATTTATCGAGAAAGGCTACAACTGATCCCCTATACTTGTGGGTTATCAAGACCTTTTTCTGGCGCCGTTGCCAGGGAGCAATAGCGTGGGGTGAATATTCTAATGTGTGCTTGTTTGCTTTATCACTAAGTAGATTTTATTTGCTGTTCTAAGTTGTTCTCTATCTTTAGTTATGGATATGGAACACGAAATACCAAAAAAATTAGGTGTACTTGCTACTCATGGAGATGGGGAACCTCCTAAAACCCTCGATGCTCATTATGTGAAAGATATTATGCACTACTTTAATAATCATGAGAAAACCCCATTCAATTATATAATGGGAGACACATTGGATCAACGTGAATACTTTAGGGATTATCGCTTGACTCAAAAAGGGAAACTCTTATGGGATCAAATTCATATGTTGCGTTGGCATGCTCGGAATTTATGCTTGAGATATGATTATACTTGTTGCTCTAGGATGAAGGCTCCACACCTTCCCTTTTCATGTAAATTTAATGATAATAAAACCTTGGCTTCTTATGCTAATGGTATTTATGATTACTATGCTGTGGAACGAATAGAAGAATTCGTTGCTTTTAAGGGTGCTTATGAAATTGAATCTTTGTTTGAAAAGTATGAAGCTTTTGATGATGATGTTTATAGGCCTGAAAATTTTGCTATACTTAAATATTGCTATGAGAATTATGAATACAATGCCGATATTGATGCATTTATTGAGAAAGTCTCCGCTGTCCAAGAAGAGACTAATATTTTGCAGGAATCTATGGAAGAAGAAATTGCTGAAATTGTGAGCTCATTGGATGAAAAAGATGATGAGGAGAGCGAAGAACAAAAGGAGGAAGAGCGGATTGATTACCCGTGCCCACCTTCTAATGAGAGTAACTCTTCAACTCATACATTGTTTAATTTCCCTTCGTGCTTACCGAAGGATGATTGCTATGATAATTGCTATGATCCCTTGGATTCGTTTGAAATATCCCTTTTTGATGAACTTGATGCTTGCTATGCTTGTGGCCATGATGCCAATATGAATTATGCTTATGGAGATGAACTTGCTATAGTTCCTTATGTTAAGAATGAAATTGTTTCTATTGCACCCACGCATGATAGTCCTATTATCTTTTTGAATTCTCCCAACTACACTATATCGGAGAAGTTTGCGCTTATTAAGGATTATATTGTTGGGTTGCGTCCTACTATTGCACATGATGATTTTGATAGATATAATATGCATGTGCTTGCTGCTCCTACTTGCAATTATTATGAGAGAGGAACTACATCTCCGCCTCTCCATGTTTCCAATACAATAAAATTGCAAGAAACTATTTATACTATGCATTGGCCTTTACTTGGTGTGCATGAATTGTTCTTTTATGATATGCTGATGCACAGGAAGAGAGTTAGACTTCGTCATTACATGATATATGTTACTTTGTGCTCACTACTAAATTACAAATCATTGTTAATTAAAATTGGCTTTGATATACCTTGGGATCCGGGTGGATCCATTACTTGAGCACTATATGCCTAGCTTAATGGCTTTAAAGAAAGTGCTGCCAGGGAGACAACCCAGAGGTTTTAGAGAGTCATTTATTTCTGTTGTGTGCTTTTATATAGTTTAAAAACAAAAAAATAAAGTGGGGAACCTAAAACTTTTCAAAAATAAAAGTGAAAGTAAGAAAGACGAGCACCGTTGAAGTGGGGGTGCTCCTTGAACTTTGTTCATGCCCATGGAAACTTTGCAAATCTTGAACTACCGAAACTTTTCAACAAAAATAATTATCCCCTTGTATAAATCCATTGTATTATAAAAATAATGTGCCAAGATTTGCCTTTAGGATGATTAGATTGCTTGTTTGGTTTGTGCGGTGCAAAAACAGAAACTTTGGCTGTAGTGCTTTATTTTACATTTTTTACTGGAAGTCAAATGCTTCTGAAACTTTTTGCACAGTACTTCTATACAAATTTTTTATTTTGTCCTAATTTTTCAGAATTTTTAGAGTTACAGAAGTATGGTAGATTTTCAGATTGCTACAGACTGTCCTATTTTTGACAGATTCTGTTTTTGATGCATTGTTTTGCTCGTTTTGATGAAACTATCGATTGTATCGGTGGTATAAGCCATGGAAAAGTTATAATACAGTAGCTACAATGCAAAAATAAAATATGAATGAGTTTTCAACAGTACTTAAAGTGGAGATTTGTTTTATTATACTAACGGATCTCACGAGGGTTTTGTTAAGTTTTGTTTGATTGAAGTTTTCAAGTTTTGGGTGAGATCACGATGGATGAAGGAATAAGGAGTGGCAAGAGCCTAAGCTTGGGGATGCCCGAGGCACCCCAAGGTAATATTCAAGGACTCCCAACCAGCTAAGCTTGGGGATGCCCCGGAAGGCATCCCCTCTTTCTTCTAACGACCATCGGTAATTTTACTTGGAGCTATATTTTTATTCATCACATAATATGCGTAAATCTTGGAGCGTCGTGTGCTTTTTATTTTTCTTTTAGTAATGCACCATGCTAGTATGAGATAGTCCTTGGTTGATTTGTAGAATGCTCTTTTGCCTCACTTATATTTGTTAGAGCATGTGCATATCTTTTGTAGAAAGAATTAAACTCTCTTGCTTCACTTATATCTATTTAGAGAGTTGACAGGAATTGGTCATTCACATGGTTAGTCATAAAATGCTACATAAAACTTGTAGATCACTGAATATGATATGTTTGATTCCTTGCAATAGTTTTGCGATATAAAGATGGTGATATTAGAGTCATGCTAGTGAGTAATTGTGGATTGGTAGAAATACTTGTGTTAAGGTTTGTGATTCCCGAAGCATGCACGTATGGTGAACCGTTATGTGATGAAGTCGGAGCATGATTTATTTTTTGATTGTCTTCCTTATGAGTGGCGGTCGGGGACGAGCGATGGTCTTTTCCTACCAATCTATCCCCCTAGGAGCATGCGTATAGTACTTTGTTTCGATAGCTAATAGATTTTTGCAATAAGTATGTGAGTTCTATATGACTAATGTTGAGTCCATGGATTATACGCACTCTCACCCTTCCATCATTGCTAGCCTCTTCGGTACCGTGCATTGCCCTTTCTCACCTCGAGAGTTGGTTCAAACTTCGCCGGTGCATCCAAGCCCCGTGATACGATACGCTCTATCACACATAAGCCTCCTTATATCTTCCTCAAAATAGCCACCATACCTACCTATTATGGCATTTCCATAGCCATTCCGAGATATATTGCCATGCAACTTCCATCATCATCATATACATGACTTGAGCGTTCATTGTCATATTGCTTTGCATGATCGTAAGATAGCTAGCATGATATTTTCATGGCTTGTCCATTTTTTGATATCTTTGCTATGCTAGATCATTGCACATCCTGGTACACTGCCAGAGGCATTCATATAGAGTCATATTTTGTTCTAGTATCGAGTTGTAATATTGAGTTGTAAGTAAATAAAAGTGTGATGATCATAATTATTAGAGCATTGTCCCAGTGAGGAAAGGATGATGGAAGCTATGATTCCCTCACAAGTTGGGATGAGTCTCCAGACTTTATGAAAAATAAAAGAGGCCAAAGAAGCCCAAATAAAAAAAAGAGGCCAAAGAAGCCCACCAAAAAGAAAAAAAATAAAAATGAGAGAAAAGAGAGAAGGGACAATGTTACTATCCTTTTTCCACACTTGTGCTTCAGAGTAGCACCATGTTCTTCATATAGAGAGTCTCTTGAGTTATCACTTTAATATACTAGTGGGAATTTTCATTATAGAACTTGGCTTGTATATTCCGATGATGGGCTTCCTCAAATGCCCGAGGTCTTCATGAGCAAGCAAGTTGGATGCACGCCCACTTAGTTTCAGTTTGAGCTTTCATACACTTATAGCTCTTGGTGCATCCGTTGCATGGCAATCCCTACTCCTCGCATTGACATCAATTGATGGGCATCTCCATAGCCCGTTAATTAGCCACGTCGATGTGAGACTTTCTCCTTTTTTGTATTCTCCATACAATCTCCACCATCATATTCTATTCCACCTATAGTGCTATATCCATGGCTCACGCTCATGTATTGCGTGAAAGTTGAAAAGGCTTGAGAACATTAAAAGTATGAAATAATTGCTTGGCTTGTCATCGGGGTTGTGCATGATGAAATACTTTGTGTGGTGAAGATGGAGCATAGCAAGACTATATGATTTTGCAGGGATAACTTTCTTTGGCCATGTTATTTTGAGAAGACATGATTGCTTTATTAGTATGCTTGAAGTATTATTGTCTTAATGTCAAATGATAGACTATTGCTTTGAATCACTCATGTCTTAATATTCATACCATGATTAGATTATATGATCAAGATTATGCTAGGTAGCATTCCACATCAAAAATTATCTTTTTTACCATTTACCTACTCGAGGACGAGCATGAATTAAGCTTGGTGATGCTGATACATCTCCATCGTATCTATAATTTTTTATTGTTCCATGCCAATATTCTACAACTTTTACATACTTTTGGCAACTTTTTATACTATTTTTGGGACTAACATATTGATCCAGTGCCCAGTGCCAGTTCCTGTTTGTTGCATGTTTTTTTGTTTCGCAGAAAATCCATATCAAATGGAGTCCAAACAGGATAAAAACTTACAGAGATTTTTTTTGAAATATATGTGATTTTTGGGAAAAAGAATCAAGGCGAGACGATGCCCGAGGGGGCCACAAGGACGGGGGACGCGCCCGAGGGGGTAGGGCGCGCCCTGGACCCTTGTGGCCACCCCATAAGGCGGTTTGTGCCCTTCTTCAGCCGCAAGAAAGCTAATATCCGGATAAAAACCGTGTTAAAATTTCAGCCCAATCGGAGTTACGGATCTCCGGGAATTTAAGAAACGGTGAAAGGACAGAAACAGGGAGCGCAGAAACAGAAGGAAACAGAGAGAGAGAGAGATCCAATCTCGGAGGTGCTCTCGCCCCTCCGCCGCCATGGAGGCCATGGACCAGAGGGGAAAGCCTTCTCCCATCTAGGCGGAAGGTCAAGGAAGAAGAAGAAGGAGGGGGGCTCTCTCCCCCTATCTCTCGGTGGCACCGGAACGCCGCCGGGGCCATCATCGTGACAGCGATCTACACCAACAACTTCGCCGCCGTCATCACCAACTCTCTCCCCCTCTATGCAGCGGTGTAACACCTCTTCTCCCCGCTGTAATCTCTACTTAAACATGGTGCTCAACGCTATATATTATTTCCCAATGATGTATGGCTATCCTATGATGTTTGAGTAGATCCGTTTTGTCCTATTGGTTGATTGATGATCGTGATTGGTTTGAGTTGCATGTTTTATTATTGGTGCTGTCCTATGGTGCTCTCCGTGTCGCGCAAACGTGAGGGATCCCCGCTGTAGGGTTTGCAATATGTTTATGATTCGCTTATGGTGGGTGGCGTGAGTGACAGAAGCACAGACCCGAGTAAGTAGGTTGTTTGCGTATGGGAGTAAAGAGGACTTGATACCTTATAATGCTATGGTTGGGTTTTACCTTAATGATCTTTAGTAGTTGCGGATGCTTGCTAGAGTTCCAATCATAAGTGCATATGATCCAAGAAGAGAAAGTATGTTAGCTTATGCCTCTCCCTCATATAAAATTGCAATAATGATTACCGGTCTAGTTATCGATTGCCTAGGGACAAATAACTTTCTCGTGACAAAAAGCTCTCTACTAAAACTAACTTAGTTGTTTTCTTTATCTAAACAGCCCCTAGTTTTTATTTACGTGCTCTTTATTATCTTGCAAGCCTATCCTATCACACCTACAAAGTACTTCTAGTTTCATACTTGTTCTAGGTAAAGCGAACGTTAAGCGTGCGTAGAGTTGTATCGGTGGTCGATAGAACTTGAGGGAATATTTGTTCTACCTTTAGCTCCTCGTTGGGTTCAACACTCTTATTTATTGAGAAAGGCTACAACTGATCCCCTATACTTGTGGGTTATCAGTACACCACACCCCTCCTGATGAACAGGACCCCGTTTTGACCGTAGGTGCTCCAACACAAGTCTGTTTCCTCCATTTTGTGGTACGCCACACCCCTGCCGATCAACAGCACCCCGTTTCGACCGTAGGAGCTCAAACACAAGTCCATTTCCTCCGTTTTGCGGTACGCCAGACCCTGTTTCGGCTGTTCCATCCAGGCTGGTTGGCTCCCGATGAACACGACGCATTTTGACCCAGTCTGTTGCCTCCCGATGAACACGACGCTGTTTCTCCGTTCCGACCCAGTCGGTTGGCTGCCTATGAATAGGACACCATCGCTGTACGCGTTAGAGACCCCACCCGTATGTATGTACGTAGCCGTATTTACTTTCTTGCAGCATAGCTGTACATACGTGTACATGATATAGATGGGACTGCCTGAACAGCTACCGCTCCTTACTGGGCCACGGTTCATCGTGGCAGAAAGACCGATGGACCAGTATGTACGTACACGTTTGCGACCAGAATGACAACGCTACGTATGCTTCGACCAGGTGGGTCCCGTCTATCGGGGAGGATAAGGAGGCACTCCTTGTGTGCGAAGATATTGATGGTGGGTCCGAGCTGACAGGGGGAGGATTCTTTTTTTTTTGCGCGTAATAAGGAGGCACTTCCTTGCGTGCGAAGATGTAGCTGGTGGGTCCATCTGTCAGCCTCACCGCATACGGTCCTCTTCCGATGGCTGTCGTTCGTTGACCATGTTGACCACGCCGCGCGGACAGCACTAGGCGGTGGACGACGGTGAGGCAGGGAACGACGCGGAGCCTGGGAACACACGGAGGGTAGTACGAGGGTTGACTGGTTCGGCTGCGGTGTGAGGCTGTCGTCGCCACAGAATAACATGGGGTGTGGGTGAGTAGAGGGATGGCCTGGCCAGTGGTGGGAGTAGTAGGGGGCGGTGAGGCCTGCACGGCAGCACAGCCGGCCATGGGAGGCAGGAGCACGCGATGGTTTTGACGGCTGGAGCAAGAAAATCAGAGGTTGAAGAAGCAGGACGACCGTTGGATGTTAACAATCCAACGGTCACTGGTGATAGAATCGTTTGTTGACTAAGTTGACAAAGCCCTGCGTACGCGTCAACTTAGTAGGGCCACAAGTCAGCCTCCATATCTGGTGGGCCCCAGCTATCATGGGGAGCACTCGTTATTTTTTGCTTAATAAGGAGGCACTTCCTTCCGTGCCAAGATATAGCTGGTGGGTCCCAGCTGTCATTGGGAGGATTCATTCGTTTTGGCGTAATAAGGAGGTACTTGCTTGCGTGTGGCCATGGACCATGTGGGTCCCAACTGTCAGCCTCTCCATGTACATCCCTCTTCCGATGTTATCGTTTGTTGACAATGTTGACCACGCCGTGCCGAGAACACCAACGTGATGGACAACGGCGAGACCCAGGAAGGGAATGACCCGGAGGCGGCGAAGCCACAGCAGTGGAGGGATGCGGGTGAGTAGAGGGATGGCCTAGCCAGTGGTGGGAGTAGTAGGGGGTGGTGAGGCCTGCGTGGCAGCACAGCCGGCCACGGGAGGCGGGAGCAGGCGGTCCCGCCGGCGCTAGATTTGGCGGCTGGAGCAAGAAGATCAGAGATTGAAGAAGCACGACGGCCGTTGGATTGACATCCAACGGCCACGTCTGCTAGAATCGTTTGTTGACATATATAATAAGTAAAAAAATCTTGCATACGCGTCAACTTAATAGGCCCACAAGTCAGACCATTCCCTATTTTTTTAATAATTTACAGCTCATTGCAACTTCTTATGCAATTTATTGCAGTCCATTTTTTTGTTGGCCAGGGCCAGGGTTAAAAATTTAAACAAAATTTCGCATATTTCGGTGGGGTCCAAACTATTTTTAATACCAAAATGTCGAGCCAGATTTAAAGTACTTTGAAGATATATTTAAATTAGGTTAAAGCCCAGTAAAATTGGAATCTGAAAATGTGAAAAAATTCAGAAATTTGAAAGTAATTGCCAATTTGTCGTCTGATTTTTATATTTATAGCCCATTTCATATTACTTTCAAGATTTGCAGCCGTCTTGAAAGAGTTGCAGCCCAGCAGGGCGTAGAAAAATAAGTAGGCCTGGATTGGGTATTCTTCAGAAAAAATAAACTGGGCTCATTTTCACAAAGAAAAAATAGCTGGGCTGGTCATGTGGTGAACGTAAAATAGAAGCCTGGGCTAGACGGGCCATAGCCCAGTTGAAACCCTGCTCCGTCTCAACAATAACCAAAAAAAATACTGCTCGAGCAGCTACGTCCCAGGTGCCAGCCGATCTTGTGTTGTTCTCTTGTCTATTGACTATATGCTGACAATGTCGTGGGTCCCAGATGTCAGCAAACCACTAGGAGGAAGCATTTTCTTTTTCTATACGCTGACAATGGAGTATATAACAAAAAATGAGGAAATTGCTTGCGTACGACCATGGACATGGTGGGCCCCTACTGTCATCCTCTCCATGTACGGTCCACTCCTGATTCCTCTTGTTTGTTGACCATGTTGACAACGCGAGAGAGCGGCGCCACGGCGAGCGCACCAAAGCACGCGGAGGATGACGGCGAGGCCTCGGACATCAGCGTTAATGATTTAGGAGACGGTGGGACGGCGATGCGTGCGCTGAGGCGCAGCCAGCTGTGGGAGGCGGCCCCGCCGGCGCTGGTTTGGTTTTGGCGGCTGGAGGAAGACAGGACTGAAGAAACACGACAGACTGTAAAAGCAGCAGGAGTACTTAACAACCTTAACTGAAACCAGCAGGGGCACTTAACAACCATAGCTGAAAGCAGTATGAGTACTTATACAGATTCAACTGTACAAAGCACGCCTCAAACAGTGCTACTTTGCCTACAGTTAACCAAGGGTGAGGCCACCAAGCCCCAGGACAAGGCCCAGGCGCCACCCCGCGCATCCACAACCTTCTGAAAGCGGCTTCATCTCGCAATGTGGTCAATAAACGGGATATTTGCTTTAGAGACATGGAAAAGCATGAGCATAACCTTCTGTCCTATTCTCCAAGATGGACAGGCCTTCATTATTTGAGACCACCCATGAATAAGTATCTTTTCACCTCCAAGGGAAATGGAGTAGGTCGACATAAACATCATGTTGTGATCAAGCGCAAGTCTGACCCGACCATGGTCAGGCATTTGTATAGGAACAATAGAACTGGGCAGTTTCTGTTTCAAGAAGATCACAGCTGTAAAACTGTGTATAAGGAAGAGTTTATGAACAACATATATAATAGAAAACAGCTCGTACCATAAGTTTCTCGACATAGTTGGACCTGTTCAACGTGTGCAGCAGTGGCACACATATCCCACGTGGCCTTCCACCATTGAAATGCCCCACAACGACCTCAAGACGATCAATAAAGTGTAGGAACTGATGGATGTCGTCCCAGTGAACTTCAGTGCCATCAGTAACAGTCGAGTTCTTATAGAATAACAAACGAGTAGCGTGCTTAACTTTGAAATAACCTACACGTGCCACCAATTATAAGAAATATTAGTTAGAAGTAGAATCTTCATGAGAGAAGGGAATCACAAATCGTTGCTACTTCTAAAGTTAAATTGTGATTAGTTAGACAGAATAGGTGGATTAAGAAGTAATCGAGGCAACATGCAAGAACCAGATACAAAACTAACATGGATGAACTACTGGAACGACGTCGGGGTGGAAGATCACAGTGAAGATGAGACCAGGTTCTGCTATTTCCATCAACATTCATGCGCCAACTTTCAGTCCGTAACACTTGAGAAAGTTTATCCAAGTTCGGCCATAAAAAAAGCAGCGATCTTCTTGGTTCATGAACCCAACTCAGAATTATATCCATGGCTTGTCTTCAATGTGACCATTAAACTGGTGTATTCAGTTATGGCAAGGCCGACCATCTTGAGTACATGTGTTCTGGAAGAGCAAGGAATGCACTGCAGGAAAAATAATATGAGAACACAATGTATTCGCTATCGAAATCTAGAAATAATTTCCTCCTTCACGTCAGTGTTGACCATGGTACTAGTACCTTTTATCCAAATATAGCAATCCAAATTTCCAAATTAAACGACAGCATGTTCAAAAACCCCACCCTCCCGGATAGAAAAGAGGATTCTAGGAACATACTGTGCGTGTTTTAAAATCCCGTGTTAGGATGAGAAGGAACAAGTGTGGCGTCTCGCCGAGGGCGCATAAACCTGTAGGGTCCTCGCACTTTGGGCACCGCAAATGAAACACACTAGATTCAGTAGGAAGAAAAATGCATCAACGGTGGCGGCTGCCATCCTAGGATTACCCGCGACCAAGGGACTAGGATTTATCAGGGATGGATGAAGAATCCGTACCTGGTTCTCCATGAGAAAACCCTACGCAATCGCCGAGAGGGGGTTTTCTCTAAACAAGCAGACGAGGGAGAAGGGGATTCAGGCCCAGTGAAATATTGCTGCTTCGTCCATCCAGTCGTCCGTCCAGCTTACTGCTAAAGCTGGAAAGGTGGGGGCTTTCATGATTTGACGGCTCATTGGGCATTACTGCGGCGCTACGACCGGCGTGAGCCTACCGTGCAGTTGTGCACTCTAATTTGGTGCATGGCACGTGGACCCCGTTGCTGGATGCCCCACATATTAGCGAAAGGAAGTAGAAAGGCAGGAGTAACTAGTTACACATAAATATATTTTTGACAGAGAGATACTCCCTCTGTAAAGAAATATAAAAATCTTTTATATCACAACTTTATACATAAGAAAAATCAAGGGGAATATATATAACAAAATATGGGGGTTCAGCTGAGAATATAATACTCAGACAGGCTCACGGTTCTGGACTTTGGGCCACAGGTCGGTGGGCCTGCATGTTTGGGGGCCCATTGATAACCCACAAGTGTAGGGGATCGTTTGTAGCCTTCTTCGATAAATAAGAGTGTCGAACCCAACGAGGAGCTAAAGGTAGAACAAATATTCCCTCAAGTTCTATCGACCACTGATACAACTCTACGCACACTTGATGTTTGCTTTACCTAAAACAAGTATGAAACTATTTTGCAAGAATAAAACTACAAGTACTTTGCGAGAATAAACTATGAATAAATTGCAAGGTAATAAAAGTGGATAGCTTTTGTCAACAAGAAAGTCAATTGTCCCTAGCCAATCGATAATAAGTACCGGTAATCATTCTTGTAATTTTATATGAGGGAGAGGCATGAGCTAACATACTTTCTCTACTTGGATCATATGCACTTATGATTGGAACTCTAGCAAGCATCCACAACTACTAAAGATCATTAAGGTCATGAAACCCAACCATAGCATTAAGTATCAAGTCCTCTTTATCCCATATGCAACAACCCACTTACTCGAGTTTAAGCTTCTGTCACTCTCGCAACCCACCATAAACGAATCATGAACGTATTGCAACACCCTACAGCGGGGGCCCCTCCGTTTGCGCAACACGGAGGGCACCGTAGGACAACACCATAAATAAAATATACAATCATACCAACCAAGATCACGATTAACCCATAGGACAAAACGGATCTACTCAAATATCATAGGATAACCATAGATCATTGGGAAATAATATATGGAGTTGAGCACCATGTTTAAGTAGAGATTACAATGGGGAAGAGAGGTGTTACACCACTGCATAGAGGGGGAGAGAGTTGGTGTTGATGGTAGCAAGATTGTTGATGTAGATCGCCGTCACGATCCTAGCCCCGGCGGTACTCCGGCTCCCCCGGGAGAGAGGGGGAGAGAGCCCCCATCCTTCTTCTTCTTCCTTGGCCTCCCCCCTAGATGGGAGGAGAGTTCCCCTTCTGGTCCATGGCCTCCATGGTGGTGGAGGGGCGGGAGCCCCTCCGAGATTGGATCTCCCTCTCTGTTCTCTTCTGTTTCGCGTTCCCTAGATCTGGCCGAAAACCGTTTCTTATATTCCCGGAGATCCGTAACTCTGATTGCGCTCTTAACATGATTTTTTTCCGGATATAAGCTTCCTTGCGCCCGAAGTAGAGCTCCAACCGGCATCCGAGGAGGGCACAACCCACCAGGGCGCACCCTGGTGTCTTGTGGGGGCTGTGGGCCCCCGTTTGCGTTGATTCCAAGTCCCAAAAATCACATATATTCCAAAATAATTCTTCGTAAATTTTTATCGCGTTTGGACTTTGTTTGATATGGATTTTCTGCGAAACAAAAAACATGCAAAAAACAGGAACTGGCACTGGGCACTGGATCAATATGTTAGTCCAAATAAATCATATAAAATGTTGCCAAAAGTATATAAAAGTTGTATAATATTGGCATGAAACAATCAAAAATTATAGATACGATGGAGACGTATCAGCATCCCCAAGCTTAATTCCTACTCGTCCTCGA
This sequence comes from Thinopyrum elongatum, assembly GCA_011799875.1. Lineage (NCBI taxonomy): Eukaryota > Viridiplantae > Streptophyta > Magnoliopsida > Poales > Poaceae > Thinopyrum > Thinopyrum elongatum. Next base: position 479,275,826 of record CM022298.1, on the reverse strand, counting down.
GTAGGTAAATGATAAAAAAGATAATTTTTGATGTGGAATGCTACCTAGCATAAACTTGATCATATATCTAATCATGGCATGAATATTAAGACATAAGTGATTCAAAGCAATAGTCTATAATTTGACATAAAGATATCAATACTCAGGCATCCCAACAAACAATCGTGTCTTTCAAAATATCAACGCTAAAGAAAGCTATCCCTACAAAATCATATAGTCTTGTCATGCTCTGTCTTCTTAACACAAAGTATTTATCATGCACAACCCCGATGACAAGCCGAGCAATTGGTTCATACCTTTTAACGCGCTTCAGCTTTTTCAACCCTCACACAATACATGAGCGCAAGCCATGGATATAGCACTATGGGTGGAATAGAGTATGATGATAGGGGTAAATATAGAGAAGACAAAAAAGTAAGAAAGTCTCACATCGAAGCAGCTAACCAACGGGCTATGTAGATGCCCATCAATTGATATCAATGCGAGGAGTAGGGATTGCCATGCAATGAATGCACTAAGAGCTATAAGTGTATGAAAGCTCAATATGAAAACTAAGTGGGTGTGCATCTAATCCTATAATGAAAAATTCCCACTAGTATATGAAAGTGACAACATAGGAGACTCCCTATATGAAAAACATGGTGCTACTTTGAAGCACAAGTGTGGAATTAGCATGCCCCTTCTCTCTTTGTTTTTTTTCTTTTTTTCCTTTTTTCTCTCTCTTTGTCCGGAGTCTCATCCCGACTTGTGGGGGAATCATAGTCTCCATTATCCTTTCCTTACTGGGGCAATGCTCTAATAATGAAAATTGATGATCATCACACTTCTATTTACTTATAACTCAAAAGAAATAAAAATTACAACTCGATACCTAGAACAAAATATGACTCTATATGAATGCCTCTGGCAGTGTACCAGGATGTGCAATGATCTAGCATAACAATGATATGAAAAAAAGGACAAGCCATGAAAATATCATGCTAGCTATCTTACGATCATGCAAAGCAATATGACAATGAATGCTCAAGTCATCAAAACGGAAGCGGTGGAAGTTGCATGGCAATATATCTCGGAATGGCTATGGAAAGGCCATAATAGGTAGGTATGGTGGCTGTTTTGAGGAAGATATAATAAGGCTTATATGTGATAGAGCATATCATATCACGGGGTTTGGATGCACCGGCGAAGTTTGCACCATGTCTCGAGGTGAGAAAGGGCAATGCACGGTACCGTAGAGGCTAGCAAATTACGGAAAGGTAAGAGTGCGTATAATCCATGGACTCACATTAGTCATAAAGAACTCATATACTTATTACAAAAGTTTATTAGCCCTCAAAGCAAAGTACTACTACGCATGCCCCTAGGGGGATAGATTGGTAGGAAAAGACCATCGCTCGTCCCCGACCACCACTCATATGGAAGACAATCAATAATAAATCATGCTCCAACTTCATAGCATAACGAGAGACTATACGTGCATGCTTCGAGAATCACAAACCTTAACACCAATATTCTTACTAACCACAACCGTTTACTAGTACCTCCCACATATTCCATCTCTATATCGCAAAACTATTGCAAGGAATCAAACATATCATATTCAGTGATCCACAAGTTTTATGTAGGATTTTATGACTAACCATGCAAATGACCAGTTCCTGTTGACTCTCTAAATAGATATAAGTGAAGCATGAGAGTTTAATTATTTCTACAAAAGATCATGCTCTAATAAATATAAGTGAAGCAAAAGAGCATTCTACAAACAATGGTTTTCTAAGTGAAGAGAAACAGGCAATCCAAACTTCTAATGATATAAGTGAAGCACATGAAGCATTCTATAAAGCCATACTCAAAGGATATAAGTGAAGTGCAATGAGCATTCTATAAATCAAACATGGACTATCTCATACCAGCATGGTGCATAAAATAAAAAGGAAAACTAAACAAAAAGACGCTCCAAGATTTGCACATATCACATGAACGAAACGAAGACGAAAACATACCGATTCTTGTTGAAGAAAGATGGGATGCCTTCCGAGGCATCCCCAAGCTTAGACGCTTGAGTATCCTTGAATATTTACTTGGGGTTCCTTGGTCTTCCCCAAGCTTGAGCTCTTGCCTCTCCTCCTTCTCCTCATATCGAGACCTCCTCGATCTTTGATCACTTCATCCACACAAAGTTCAACAGAAAGCTCGGTAAGGCCCGTTAGTATAATAAAGCAAATCACTACTCTAAGTACTATTTCAAACCAATTCATATTTTGTTTTTGAATTGTAGCTACTGTAATATAACTTTTACATGGCTTATACCACCGATAAAAATCGATAGTTTCATCAAAACAAGCAAAACAATGCATCAAAAACAGAATCTGTCTTAAACAGGACAGTCTGTAGAAATATGAACATATACCACACTTATGTTACTCCAAAAATTCTGAAAAATTAGGAAAAAATAAAAAATTTGTATAGCAATACTCTGCAAAAAGTTTCAGAAACTTTTGACGTTCCAGTAAAAAATGTAAAATCACGCACTACAGCCAAAGTTTCTGTTTTTGCACCGCACATACCAACAAGCAATCTACCCATCCTAAAGGCAAATCTTGGCACAATAATTTTAAAATACAATGGATTTTTACAAGGGGATAATTATTTTTGTTGAAAAGTTTCTGTAATTCAAGATTCACAAAGTTTCCATGGGCATGAACAAAGTTCAAGGCATGCTCCCGCTTCCATGGTGCTCGTCTTTCTCACTTTCACTTTTCTTTTTGTGAAGTTTTAAGTTCCCCTCTATGTTTTTTTGTTTTTAAACTTCATAGAAGCACTCAACAGAAATAAATGACTCTCTAAAAATTCTGGGTTGTCTCCTTGGCAGCGCTTTCTTTAAAGTCATTAAGCTAGGCATAAAGTGCTCAAGTAATGGATCCACCCGGGTCCCAAGGTATATCAAAGCCAATTTTAATTAGCAATGATTTGGCATTTAGTAATGAGCACAAAGCAACATAAATCATGCAATGACGAAGTCTAGCTCTCTTCCTATGCATCGGCATGTCATACAAGAACAATTCATGCACATCAAGTAAAGGCCAATACATAGCATAAGCAGTTTCTTGCAATTTTTTCGTGTTGGAAACATAGAGAGGCGGAGATGTAGTTCCTCTCTCATAATAATTGCAAGTAGGAGCAGCAAGCACATGCATATTATATTCATCAAAATTATCATGTGTAATGGTAGAATGCAACCCATCAATGTAATCCTTAATAAGTGCAAACTTCTCTGATATAGTGTAGTTTGGAGAATTCAAAAAGATAGTAGGACCATCATGTGTGGGTGCAATAGCAACAATTTCATTCTTAACATAAGGAACCATAGCAAGTTCATCTCCATAAGCATAATTCATATTGGCATCTTGGCCACAAGCATAGCAAGCATCAAGTTCATCAAAAAGGGATATTTCAAACGAATCCAAGGGATCATAGCAATTATCATAGCAATCATCCTTCGGTAAGCACGAAGGGAAATTAAACAATGTATGAGTTGAAGAGTTACTCTCATTAGAAGGTGGGCACGGGTGATCAATCCGCTCTTCCTCCTTTTGTTCTTCGCTCTCCTCATCATCTTTTTCATCCAATGAGCTCACAATTTCAGCAATTTCTTCTTCCATAGATTCCTGCAAAATATTAGTCTCTTCTTGGACAGCGGAGACTTTCTCAATAAATGCATCAATATCGGCATTGTATTCATAATTCTCATAGCAATATTTAAGTATAGCAAAATTTTCAGGCCTATAAACATCATCATCAAAAGCTTTATACTTTTCAAACAAAGATTCAATTTCATAAGCACCCTTAAAAGCAATGAATTCTTCTATTCATTCCACATCATAGTAATCATAAATACCATTAGCATAAGAAGCCAAGGTTTTATTATCATTAAATTTACATGAAAAGGGAAGGTGTGGAGCCTTCATCCTAGAGCAACAAGTATAATCATATCTCAAGCATAAATTCCGAGCATACCAACGCAACATATGAATTTGATCCCATAAGAGTTTCCCTTTTTGAGTCAAGCGATAATCCCTAAAGTATTCACGTTGATCCAACGTGTCTCACATTATATAATTGAATGGGGTTTTCTCAGGATTATTAAAGTAGTGCATAATATCTTTCACATAATGAGCATCGAGGGTTTTAGGAGGTTCCCCATCTCCATGAGTAGCAAGTACACCTAATTTTTTTGGTATTTCGTGTTCCATATCCATAACTAAAGATAGAGAAAAACTTAGAACAGCAAATAAAATTTACTTAGTGATAAAGCAAACAAGCACACATTAGAATATTCACCCCACGCTATTGCTCCCCGGCAACGGCGCCAGAAAAAGGTCTTGATAACCCACAAGTATAGGGGATCAGTTGTTGCCTTTCTTGACAAATAAGAGTGTCGAACCCAACGAGGAGCTAAAGGTAGAACAAATATTCCCTCAAGTTCTATCGACCACCGATACAACTCTACGCACACTTGATGTTTGCTTTACCTAAAACAAGTATGAAACTATTTTGCAAGAATAAAACTACGAGTACTTTGTGAGAATAAAACTACGAATAAATTGCAAGGTAATAAAAGTGGATAGCTTTTGTCAACAAGAAAGTCATTTGTCCCTAGGCAATCGATAACAAGTACCGGTAATCATTCTTGTAATTTTTTATGAGGGAGAGGCATGAGCTAACATACTTTCTCTACTTGGATCATATGCACTTATGATTGGAACTCTAGCAAGCATCCGCAACTACTAAAGATCATTAAGGTCGTGAAACCCAACCATAGCATTAAGTATCAAGTCCTCTTTATCTCATACGCAACAACCCACTTACTCGGGTTTAAGCTTCTGTAACTCTCGCAACCCACCATAAACGAATCATGAATGTATTGCAACACCCTACAACGGGGGCTCCTCCATTTACGTGATATGGCGGGCACCGTAGGACAACACCATAAATAAAATATACAATCATACCAACCAAGATCACGATTAACCCATAGGACAAAACGGATCTACTCAAACATCATAGGATAACCATAGATCATTGGTAAATAATATATGGAGTTGAGCACCATGTTTAAGTAGAGATTACAGTTGGGAAGAGAGGTGTTACACCGCTGCATAGAGGGGGAGAGAGTTGGTGTTGACGGTAGCAAGATTGTTGATGTAGATCGCCGTCACGATCCTAGCCCCGGCGGCACTCCGGCGCTACCGAGAGAGAGGGGGAGAGAGGCCCACTCCTTCTTCTTCTTCCTTGGCCTCCCCCCTAGATGGGAGGAGAGTTCCCCCTCTGGTCCATGGCCTCCATGGCGATGGAGGGGCAGGAGCCCCTCCGAGATTGGATCTCCCTCTCTGTTCTCTTCTGTTTCGCGTTCCCCAGATCTGGCCGAAAACCGTTTCTTATATTCCCGGAGATCCGTAACTCCGATTGCACTCAGATTTTATCACGATTTTTTTTCGGATATAAGGTTCCTTGCGCCCGAAGTAGAGCTCCAACCAACATCCGAGGAGGGCACAACCCACCAGGGCGCGCCCTGGTGTCTTGTGGGGGCTGTGGGCCCCCGTTTGCGTTGATTCCAAGTCCCAAAAATCACATATATTCCAAAATAATTCTTCATAAATTTTTATCGCGTTTGGACTTCGTTTGATATGGATTTTCCGCGAAACAAAAAACATGCAAAAAACAGGAACTGGCACTGGGCACTGGATCAATATGTTAGTCCAAATAAATCATATAAAATGTTGCCAAAAGTATATAAATGTTGTATAATATTGGCATGAAACAATAAAAAATTATAGATACGACGGAGATGTATCACCCATGTGTTCTAACTCAGCGCATTTCATATTGCAAGCGATCGGTACGACGCTGGTTTTAGATGCTGTCGCAAGGCGAATACAGAAAATTAAATAAAGCATGTCAGCTGTTAGAATGAAATCGAACGACAGTTCCTAACCAACAATCAGAGTTGCAATTCTTTCACGATATCCTACGTGATAAATAATACTATCATACAACTTATACACACAGGACACTTGTTTCACCATGCCATATTATTACATCAAAATCTCTCAGAGGATAGATCAGTTCGGCAGTTGCGTGCTGCTACTAAAGAATTTCAAAGTTGATTTGGACCAGCTCTCCTTGCCGAGAAAGTTTGATTTTGACATCATCCCCTACCGCAAGATTTGATAGAATTTTGAACCTTGACCATCCTTTAGCATCAATCATCATGCGACCATCCTTTGTACTTATGGTATATTGAGCAGGTTCATTCACACCAAGGCTGCACATGGTAAGAGAAACTTGGCCACGGTCGCCCGGATTATTTAACGACTCCCTCATTGCTCTAGGAATTCTCTGTTTGCAAACAAGAAGACATACACAAATAGTTAGATCAACACAGTGAATCATGTGAAACAACAAGGAAAGAAAAAAGAATGAAGCACTTGGGCGGCCAATGCTTACCAAGAAGGTGGAGATGTTGGTTTCTGTAAGGACTTTGGTATATGCAGTGCGAACTACAACCCAGTCTGTTGCCGGTGCAACTGCTGGTTCCGTTGCCGTTGCACGGGCCGGAGCAGATGCAAGTGCAACTTCAAGTGTTGGTGCAGGTGTCGAAGCCATTGCTGGTGCTCGTGCCGGTACGACTGGTAGTGCCGCTGGTGCTGCCGGAGATGGTGCTCCTTGTGGAGCTGGTGCCGGTGTCGGAGCAGGTGCCCGTGTCGGTGCCCGATCCTCTGGTAGATCAGCCTGATCTGCTGACGCGGTCGGTGCCCAATCCTCTGGTCGATCAGACTGAGCTGCTGCCGCTGTCAGTGCTAGAGCCAGTGCCGTCTGAGAAGGTGCCGGTGCTTGATCTGATGTTGAAGGTGGTACCGATGTGCGAGATAGCAGCGATCGTCTCTGGTCTGCTACGATTTCATACTTCAGCTTTCTAACTTCACTAGGCTCCGTGACCTTGATCCAGTCTTTTTATTCATTTCTTTTAAACGCGAGAAGGACTAATTGTGGCGTGTTTGTTAAACCAAACTACAGTTCATCATAGGGCTTCAGATTGTACCCAGACAACAGACTGATCCAATTGTGTCCAGTAATATAAGTGATGGACAGTGCCTTCGTTACTGACATGATATAAGAAGTGAAACCTGCAAAAATAACCATCATAGGGCAAACCGAACGGTTTATTCTGTAACGAATGTCACATGGCAAAACCTGCGTCGTAAAATTGCAGCAAAAGTAAGAAAACATGACAGTAAATCAATAAGATTTACTTGATGTGACACGAGTGAATCCTTACCAGGAAATCACTATGTTCAAGTTCTAAACAGAAGGTTGATCGTCCAATTACGGGTGGCATGCAGGGCCCCCGCTTACTCCCACAAGCAGGACAGTCCAAAGGTCGTGACAAATCGTATGGACCGAACATCCATGGGACTGGAAATCCTTGTGGGTGCGATAAACCCTGCAATGCATACAGATATTGGAGTGTAACCATAATTGATAAACTGTCCTCACAAAAAAGATGATCTGGATACTTCAAAATATACAGACTGAATTGAGTGGACAGACATTAACATAGACTGTTCTCAGGACTCACCACACAACAAAAGCAGCAGTACTAAACAATACAGGGTTCACACACACAAATCAAGTACTGAACAATAGTACTTACTACAGACAAGCAAAGTTGCACTAATTAAACTCTGCAGGCTATTTCTTGCCACCGACCTACGGGATGTACCCCACATAACTGACTAGGCCATGGACTTTGTGAGAGATGTCTACCAGCACCATCGCCATCTCGTCAACCTTGGAGAACCTAACAGAGTGGTCTTTCCATTCATAAACCTCATAAACATGACAATGAAGACAGTCCGCATCAGATTTGTCGGGAAGCTTTACAAGAACCACACCCTTCATAATCGAAGGCACAGCTAGGAAATTGTTGTGGTGAAGTACACCCTCGTGAACACGCCTGACAACAATGCTACAGGAAAAGACTAGTTCACGACACATGGTGACAAGGACACATCAGCTGGATAGTTTAGTAGTAGAACTCATCCTCAGGTCTTCCAGTTCACACGGCATGACTTTGAGAACTTCATCTCCACCGCGGACCTGGTTCTAATTCAAACAGAAACCAAATATTTTATTACTACATCCGTTCAGAAATATAAGATGATTTTTGATATTTTACTCCATATAAGACTACATATACGCACAGAAATGAGTGAACAAAGACACTAGAACATGTCTTCAAAGGCATGAGAGCAGAGGGATTACTTGCAATATCCATAACACAAGTTACTGAGGCTAATATACTCTCTTCAAAGGCATGAGAGCTAAAATCTTGCATTTCCTACAGCTAGCATTGATGTTCATAAAGTAGTTGAAAGTAATCTATAAGAAATCAGCGTTATGTGCAATAATCATATGTATATATGTCAACCTCTCGCATGTTTTGGCCAAAAGAGCAATTTAGAACCATCATTTGGCACACAAAAATCACATGCAAGATCACCCAGAAAGTTGTACTACTAGTACTAGTACTGCGTGTTAGATGAAAAAGATCGCCAAAAAGATCGTCAAGAAGAGATATTACCTGGACTTGCTTAATGAGGGATCCCGGAGAGGGGGGCTTGGACAGGGCGATGGCCTTGAGCTTGTCTACGGTAGTCTCGGTGGGGTGCTTGCGCTTCTTCGTACCCTAAGCCTCGATGGTTTTGGCCAGAGCCATAGACATCACTTCGGCCGGTGCTCCAGGGTCCATCAAGAAACTGTCAAATAGAAATAAAAGAAAAGAAACCATAATCACAAACCCAAAAGACGAACAGAGAGGGAGTTATAGGATCAGTCTCGGGGTTGCAAGACCGGGCCTTGGCCAGAATCAACACCATTGATGCGCTCACCTTTCCTTCTTTGGGAGAGAAGAACAATGGCAGAAGCGCGTCGGGGTTTTCTTGAAGAAATGAGGAACAAGATGAGGGAGAAGCGAGTTGGATTTTTCTTCAAGAGAGGAAGCTGAGGGAGAAGAGTGAAATGATGGTTGCTTCATCCGTCCAACTTACTGCTAGAAAGGTGGGGGTTTTGTGATTTGACGGCTCATTGGGCATTACTGCGGTTCCTCGACCGGGGTAGTCTACCGTGCAGTTGTGCACTCTAGTATGGAGTAATTTCATGCATGGCAAGTGGACCCCGATGCTGGCTATCCCACACGTCGGCGAAAGTGAGTAGCAAGGTTCCCGATGACCATCGAGGAAGATCCGCACGATAGAGCGTGTCCACTGTTTCTGAAGAAAAAAATGATTACAGCAAGCGTTTCCACTCTTATGACGGAGGAGTGCGAAACACGGCAGCCACTTGAACTTACATAGTACTCCTACTACTAGGCATGTGTAGTGGTTCATACGTCAGTACTACATAATCTTGTTGCTAGTGTAGTAAGATATGACGATAACAAATGATGTTGTGCGCATGTCAACTATATGAACAATAATGTAACATACCCCTTTTTTTACTGTCCGGTCGAGAATGAACGGTGAGGTCAATGTTAACAGAACTAGGTCTACAGCACACGGAGAGTACAGTGCTACAGTACTCCACGGAACATGAACCATATGAAGCACGAATCAGTGTTAGGCAGGGTGTATGAAAGGTGAATGGGATGGGAGCAGAAGTTCCCTTCTCGACCCACTTTTGGGTGTTTAGCAGAGTGCATGAAGGGTGCATGAGTCCACACTAGTAGGTTAACACAAATACACAAGGAGCATGCATGAAGAGGGGTGCTGAGATGAGCATGCATGAAGAGGGAACAACTATATTGAGATGAGAATGCAACCAAATACACCCACACGCTTTGTGCTATAGTGACTGATCTGCACCGTCTGAGTTTGATCCAACGGTCATGTTGCGCCGAGACATGGACATGCCCATGCAGATGACGCCTAAACACTACTGAAGTCCCTCTGCTTCTCGAGGTGCATGACATTGGTGATGCAGGGTGCCACCGCCCATAGAGCCCGCTCCCGGTCGATAGGAGCCAGCTCGTCAAAGACGGCGTCCAATGGCACGAATGGATTCCGGTGACAAAGCCTTGAGAGGATTCGCGCGACAACGGCGATAGCAGCCCACAACCCCTCCTTGTCCAGCTCCGCCCCCACCATCACGCGGAGACGGCTCAGCTCCTCGGAGATATAGGTGAAGAAGGAGACCATGTCAGGAAGCCGCAGCTCGTTGAAGTCGACGGGGTGGTCGAACGGGTTTAGCCCGATAGCCGGCATGGTCGCGCTGGCACGACGGTAGGCATCGAGCAGCCGCAACATGTGCGTGGCAACATGGTCCACCAAGTGGTTGAGGCAATCCTGGACCTCGTCATGATCGGCCCGCTCGCACTCCAGCTGGCTCGCCTGACCGCCTATTGTATCTCCCGCTTTCTGCAGCAACGCCGTGTCGGGGCCGGATTTCGAGGACACAACATCCCAGAAATTAACCCCTCGTGTTATTACCAGCCCCAGGATTTCTGTTACTGGTGGACACGTCCTTGTTATAGATTACCAAGCTATTACAAGAATGGGATACAGGACCATAAAGGTCTAATGATACAACAATGATATCTGGTGAGGGGTGACGGAAATGACTCGTGGTCTCCAATGTCGATGGGTCTCCATTCCCACAGGAACAGCTGACCCGGATAATTCCTATCCCGCGTGGCTGCTGTCCTAGGCTTCGCACAGATGTCGCGGTGGTACTCCGCGTAGAACTCCTGACCTGGCCAAGTAAATAGCCAGGGACAAGCTTGTGAGTACGTTTGAATGTACTCGCAAACATGATGAACAAAAGATATACCGAATGCATATGCTCATGATGGATTAAATGCCATGCTCATGCTGACTGAAAATTTAAATCATGACAGGTTAAATATAATATGATGCAAAGAACAAATATAACAAGTTAGTGACCAGTAATAAAAAAAAATTAATAGAAAAGAAATGCCAAACGGGTGTCCACAAGAGTAGTGGCGTGACAGACCGCCTGAGAACTCGAGGGACGCCACGGAGAGGTCTTGAAAAGAAATACCAATCGGGTGTCCACAAGAGTAGTGGCGTGACAGACCGCCTGAGAACTCGAGGGATGCCACTGAGAGGTCTTGAAAAGAAATGCCAATCGGGTGTCCACAAGAGTAGTGGCGTGACGGACCGCCTGAGAAATCGAGGGACACCACGGAGAGGTCTTGAAAAGAAATGCCAATCGGGTGTCCACAAGAGTAGTGGCGTGAAAGACCGCTTGAGAACTCGAGGGACGGCACGAAGAGGTCTTGAAAAGAAATGCCAATCGGGTGTCCACAAGAGTAGTGGCGTGATAGACCGCCCGAGAACTCGAGGGACGCCACGAAGAGGTCTTGAAAATAAAACCGAATGCCCGGGGTAGTCTAGCCAGCCCCTGAGAGACCCAGGAAAATAAAATAAGAGAAACGGGTTAGTCCACAATAATATGCATAACCACAATAATATTAATATGCATAGCAAAAATATTCATGGTAGCATCAGGGTGACAATAATTATCCTGTAAAATAATTCAGGCACATTTTGTTTATTTCCTCTGAAGACCGACACTAAGACTGACACTTGACCAACCCAGACTATAGTCCTTAATCGCGGACATGGCTATTCGAATAGGTTTAAACTCTGCACAGGGTGTACTCTTTACCCACAAGTAAAGGATTTCTTTGGCCAACACCGAGACGCTGGCTAATTCCCATTACGACCTTTAGGCTGAAAACACACCTAACCAGCACACACCAGATTAACCATCCGGACGCCAGGAATCACCCAAAGCATCGTTCCAGAAAAACTTTAAGTTGGGAAGACAACAATCTTGAATAGCATGGGATCACTATTATTACGCGCGGATTCCAAGGGGTGGCCCCCTCTCGGATACAACCGGTAACACCCATGCCCCCTGACCCGATGACCGGATTTAGTCCATGGCCGTGGAAACCCTCATCGTGGCCCTCTATACGGTGTGTGCACAGAGAGGGGTTAACAACTTACTAAACCATACCCTACCTGTGGCAGGGACATGTGGTAGCACGAACAAGTATGGGGGTTACCGGAACAAGACTTGATCTACGGTCGACTCAGGAGGCTTAAGTTTCGTGCAACGGTTAGCACAACAAAGTATTCTTTCAACATCAATACCAACAGGGCCACAACCCTTGCATGTTCCAACATGCCCACACTGAATATTCTCGTCACAACGAGTTTTCAGTCTCACGGTCACTTTTCTCGTGATTGATTCTTCCTGCAGATTAGTCCGGACCGGCACAGGCATATGTGACAATGAAAATAGCCATGCTTACTCATACTTCATGCCTAAATGAAGGTAAAATATTTTCATGGGGTCATACATGCATAACTATCAATATGCAAACTTTATATGAACTCAACATAATCATGTTGCAAATATTAACTACGCAATTCACCATATCAAGTGTTCAAAATGCCTGCCTTGGGCATGCAGAAGTATTGGGTGCACTCCAAAAGTTTTGAAAAGTTTCTTCCCTCCATTTTTCCTATTTTAAGAATATAGTAATTACCACATAAATAAAAAATAGTACTAAAAAGTTGTCTGGAATTTTTTTAAAATAAATACTAAAATAAACTAGATGGAAAGTTAGGAATATCAGAAAAAGGATCAGATTATTTGGAGTTCATATGATTTACTTAGAGTATTTCTAAGTTGAAAAGAATAAAGAGATGGATTATTTAATTGATCCAGTAGACACTGAGTTTAGGAAAAAAAATGTTCACCTAGGCTGGAATAATAGGGCATGATTTTAGGAATCTACAGAAATTTGAATCATCAAATTTGGGTTTGAAAAGGCCACTGTAGGATTATTTGAATCTGTAGAAAAAGGAAAAAGGGAAAAAGGGGTGGAGGTGCGCCTTGAGCGCGTTTTAGTCGGATGGCGTCACTGGGCTGGGCCCAGCTCCTAGCCCACGGGGGTACGGCGGCGTCGAAGGCATACCACAGGAGTACGCTTCCCAGCGGGGAAAGCGCATGCGCTTCTGGAGAGGGTGTGACACACCGACAGGTGGAACCCACCTGTCGGGTTTGTCTCCTTCCTCGCACGGGAGCTGGTCGGCGGAGCAGGGGCGGCGTCCGCGGTCGCTTGCCGGTGTTTGGAGACACCGTTCCCGGCGCCCGGTACACCGTTACTCTCAGGGGAGTGGACCGCATCCGCTGGAGGTGGAGATGGTCGCCGGGGAGCACGGGATTGAGCAGGGCTTCGGTTGAAGCGGAAAGATGGTGACGGTGGAGTCGGGAATCTTCCCTCTGCTGCGGGGAGAAGGAGATGGAGCGCGGGGTGCCTCTGTGGTGATAGGAGGGCCCTTTGTCAAGGAGATTTTTTCGTGGAAGGAGACTGGGTGGCTCAAATTTTGGAGGAGGTCAGTGGCGGCAATGGCGGACATAGGTGAAGGGGACGGGCACGGAAGCTCAAACTACTCCGGGAGGGGGATGCTGAGGGGTTGAGGCGGGGTTGCCCGAGCGTAGGTGAGCTCGGGAGAGATTTATATAGGCGGGAGCGACGCGGGTCCGCGGCTTCCCGAAGAAGCCTCGACGGCGGCGGCCATTCGTGGCACCGTCGAGGTAGTTGGCGAGGTAAGCGTGGCCGGTGAGGGTCGGTGAGGACGTTAGAAGCCGCAGTTAAGTCCGGGAGGTGCTGGTTGGCTCATGGACGCGCCACGCGTCTTGGGCGGTGGCGTGCCTGAGCAAATGACGGCGGTAGTGGCTCGGGTCGGTGCTGAACGACGCCAGGGGGTGAGCTCCGGGGTGGGAGAGGTCGTGGCAGGTGTGGGTGGTCAGTGGAGCGTGCGGGGCAAGCCAGGGAGGGCAGCAGCGGGGCAGCAGGGCACGGCAGTGGCTCGGGCGCCGGCGGCTGTAGTAACTGCGCTCTGCTCGCGCTCCGGACATGCCCCTGAGGTGCTTGACGAAATGCCAATGGTATATAGAGTGACCCGAATGAGCTGCAAATTAGCAGGGTGACCCAAGCCTGGATGGTGGTGATGGTAGACATTCTGGTTGGGTCAGGTGCTTAAGTGCCCAATGCAATTTAGGAAGTGGCAAAATTTCTGTCATGCACACAAGGTGCTTGACAAAATGCTATGGCTATCTAGGAAGCTTTGCTGGGTGTGAAAATTTCCAGGATGGTGTCTCCTTATATGATAGTGATGATGGTGGAGTTGGTTTGGCAAAAATAAATACTTGCTAGTGCAATTTTTACTGAAATTCATTTCTGGACAGAAACTTGGAGAATTTATTTGGTGGACTAAAATGAGGTAATTGGATATGATCTTCTGTAATTAAGGGTTTAGTTGGAAGGACTATAAGATGGACACGTTTCAGAATTTTTGGAGCAAGGAAAAATGGGGTTGTAGTTATAACCTAGAAAATGGACAGAATGGAAAAGAGGGAGTTTCACTCAAAAATTTCAAAAGACCAGGTGGGTTCTTTGCATAGAAGTGATTTATAGGCATCACCTGACCTCTCCAATTTTTTTTGGAATTTTAAAACAATTATTTGAAATAATTGTAGTGTAACAGAAGCATTTCAAGTATTGAAATTGCCTTTAAAAGAATTGGTTTGGGCAAAATTTTATTATGAAAATATTTCCTACTATTATTAAAATATAAAATAAATGATTTAATAAAACTACCAAAGCCAGTAATATTAAAAAAAATCTATACAGAGGGAAGAATTTTGGAAAACAGAAACAAAAAATACTCTAAAAATAATAAAGGACTTAATATAATTCAAAATTTTATTTCTGGCCAAAATTATACTTAATAAAAGTATGATTAAATTTTTGGGGTGTTACACGCCGCCGACGCCTCGAGCATCTTTGTGGTGGACACGTGCCGCTTTTGAAGCTCCGTGAACTCCCGCACATAAAGGAGGAGCATGGCACTCATCTCCTCCTTGAGCTCACGGAGCTCCATGTCCTTGGCCCTGAGCTCCGCATCCTTGGCCTGGAGCTCCTATGTCAGGCGCCTCACCTCAGACTCCGTGATCTGGTGCGCTGCCATGGAACCAGGTAGAAGCAATGGGGAGAGGAAGCAAAGGGGGCGAAACGGCTGAAAGGCAATGCAATATACGGGAAGGCGGAGGGAGCCAGCCAAGAAGCGGGGTGAATATTTTGGTTTTCACCATGGGAAAACACCAGTCGACGACTTTTCACATCCGGGAGCAGTGGGTTTTACAGGCGGAGCCATCATGACTAATTGCTGCCGCGCCTGCTCCCGTCAATCAAAAAATAAAAATCCTACCGCGCCTGCCGCACCCAAAGACCAGAGCAACACCGCGGTGGATATTTAAATTTACCTACCGGCAATGAGAGAAAAAAGGGGTGAAAAAACAAATGTGGCGGCGGCCTAGCTAATCGGTCGCACTAGCCCAACTAGCTAGCCACCGTGCTTCACTAATGTACTCGGCGGGAAAGGTGGGCTTTTGTGATTTGATGACTCATTTACTTGCTTCGGCGCTACGACCGAGGAGGACCCAGAAAACGCGCTGTAGGGCGTCCCACGTCTCGGCAAGGAAGAAAATATGCGTGCACCACCCGGGAGGACCCAGAAACCGCGTGGTAGGGTGTGCCACGTCTTGGCACGGAGGAAAAATGTGCGTGTAAAAATATACTGTATCAGACGTACTACCTATGGTTCGACCTCGGGACCCAGCCAGTCGGTCGAAAACATCCCACTAGCCACACAGCTTCATCATGCTAACATGGCACGGAGGATAGGTGTGGTTAGCTCCGTCTCGACCAGCCACAACGTCTCTTGTTCTAGGCGATTCTTCTATTTTCCAAGCATTTTTTTAGTTACTAGCAATGTGCCCGTGCATTGCAACGGATCCAAAATAGAATAGTACTTGTTCACAAACTTGAAAGAAAACACTCTTGTTTTGATATACATATATACCACTAAAAATATATTACTTTTCACTCAAAATATATTTCTCAGGCTGTTTTGATGAGGTGAGGGAGGGATGTGGTTGCTTATAAGATAATAAGGGATTTTCTGCAAATTGGAGCAGAGAAGTGGGCTATTGTTGCAAAAATGCCACAACTTACCTCACAGCTGTTAGATGCAGATCTAATGGTCAGAAATGACGGATGGCAGACACACCATCATCACCAACTGAGTCTTTTATAGGAGTAGAGATAATAACACCACGGCAAGCTCGCGCCGCTCTTCGTGTGTGCCCGTGCGTCTAAAGGTTAGACGATGGAGAGGAGAGAGAGATCGCAGACATGGGACCCACCAGTAAGTAAGTCAACGGTCATGCACGTGTTGACGAGCCACTCCCTCTACTCTACTCAACATAATACTGTATAAAATCAAGTTATGCGACAAAGCCAACAACCGTTGCTGTTTCAGGCTACCGACTTAAGCTTTGTAGTCCAGGTTGCCAGTTCGAATCTCATCTTTCAGATTTGTTAGTTTTAGGTCCAAATTTGATCAATGACAAGTGGGACCCCCGTGTGTTGTTCCGGTATTTCAGTGTAGGATGTTTTTTTTGCACAAACACTTTGCGCGGTTAGACAAGTAATGGCACCAGTTACACGTATTTTGCAAGTTTAGGAACAAAAATGACAGAGGCATAGAATATCACATCCACCCCGCAGCTTAGATGCTATGGTGATACGAGTTTTTACGTCGTTGGACCTGAGATCCAATGGCTTGGGAGTAGTCTTTATAATTACATGCAATTTCCAAACTCTCCAAGGTTTTTTTTTTGCAATTAAAACATTCAGGCCTCGTGTGTGCCGCTGCATCTTGGATCCAACGGCTCCCAGTAGCTCATATTAGGTGCTCCCGGTAGCTTAATTAGCCGCTACGGTGATACGAGCATCTAGGTCGTATGATCTGTGATCAGATGCCACATGCGTAGTACTTGTACTTTCTGCGCAATTCCCAAACTCTTTGAGGCCTATATTGCAAAAACATTCAAACCTCCTACTGTGAGCCGTTAGATCTCCCGGGAACTCGTATCACCATAGAATCTAAGGTGCGGGAGCACCTCATATTCTCCCATGCGAGAAAACATCAGGTGCTCTCGCATCTTGGATGCTACGATGATACGAGCTTCGAGATCGTTCGATGTGAGATCCAATGGCATCTGAGTAGTCTTTGTGCTTGTAAGCAGTGGCCGAACTCTTTGGGGGCTTTTCTGCAAAAAAATATTCGAACCACCAAGGAGTTGTTGGATCACAGATCCAATAGCTCCAAAGAGCTTGTATCACCAAAGCATCTAAGGTGTGGTAGCACATGATATTCTTACATACAGGAGAATATGAGGTCCTCCTTCATCTTAGATGCTACGGTGATACGAGCTTCAAGGTTGTTGGATATGGGATCCAAGGGCATCTGAGTAGTTTTTTGTACAAATTGTGTGCAATTCTGAAACTCATTAAAGTTTCCTGTAAAAATATTAAGACATCCTGTGAGCTGCTATATCTCAGATCTACAAGCTCCAAGGAACTCGTATCAGCATATAGCATCTAAGGTGTGGGGGCACCTGATATTCTCCCGGGGAGGGGGGGGGGTGCACAACCAATCGGTGTTTGGGAGGGTGGGGACAAATATAATGTTCAAAAAATATAATCTAAACAATCCTAAACAGAGCTTCACAGTAACCCCCGACAATCTACATAGCTCCGCCTATGCAAGAGGTGTAGTGCGAGCGTCTATGTGTGAGAGAGACAACGGGAAAAAGTGAGGTCAATCGAGTCGTTTATGGAGGGAGAGACCGAGGGAGTGTGGCCTAGTGTACACTCGAATGTTAAAGACGATACACCGAGATATTATGCGGCGAAGCTGTGGTGAGGGCTGGAGGGAGATAGTTACCGAGAGAGTGGCCTAGATAGACTTTGTGTGTGCGCGCACGGTGAAGGTGTTTTACAAAGGCAGCACATGTGTCTTTAGAGAGAGAGAGAGAGGGATCGTTTGTCATGGAGGGCACGACGAGGTTGTGTGTGAGAAATACATTTGTTGAGAATGTGACGGCGGGAATGACATAAATGGAGATCGAAACGTCAAGAGCAATAATGAGCGCGCGTGTGTCGGATACCAATAGCTCTATTATCAAAGAAATGAACATCAATCGATACATGAAGTATGTGTGTGTGTGCGTGGGGGTGGGTGGGGGGGGGGTCGATGGAGAGACCTAAACACAACATTCGCATGTATGTAGTATTAGACTTAATATTCATGTTTCAGTTTCCTGTTCATTTTAAATATTGAATTGAGGACCATGCATGGCTTACATTTTACTCCCTTCGTTCCTAAATATTTGTCTTTTTAGAGATTTCAAATGGACTGCCACATACGGATGTATATAGACATATTTTAGAGTGTAGATTCACTCATCTTGCTCCGTATGTAGTCACTTGTTGAAATCTCTGATACGTCTCCAACGTATCTATAATTTTTGATTGTTCCATGCTATTATATTATCTGTTTTGGATGTTTTATATGCATTAATCTGCTATTTTATATTATTTTTGGGACTAACCTATTAACCTAGAGCCCAGTGCCAGTTCCTGTTTTTTCCCTGTTTTTGAGTTTCGCAGAAAAGGAATACCAAACGGAGTCCAAACGGAATAAAACTTTCGCGATGATCTTTCTTGGACCAAAAGGAAACCAGAGGACTTGGAGTGCAAGTCAGGGAAGCCACGAGGCGGCCACAAGGACGGAGGGCGAGCCCTGGGGGGTAGGGCGCGCCCCCCACCCTTGTGGGCCCCTCGTGCGTCTCCTGACCTAATTCTTTCGCCTATATATACTCTTATATGCGGCGGCCACAAGGACGGAGGGCGTGCCCTGGGGGGTAGGGCGCGCCCCCACCCTTATGGGCCCCTCATGCGTCTCCTGACCTAATTCTTTCACCTATATATACTCTTATATGCCCAAACCACCAGAGGCATCCACGAAAATACTTTTCCACCACCGCAACCTTCTGTACCCGTGAGATCCCATCTAGGGGCCTTTTCCGGCATCTTGCCGGAGGGGGATTCGATCATGGAGGGCTTCTACATCAACACCATTGCCCTTCCGATGAAGCGTGAGTAGTTTACCTCAGACCTACGGGTCCATAGCTAGTAGCTAGATGGCTTCTTCTCTCTCTTTGATTCTCAATACCACGTTCTCCTCGATGTTCTTGGAGATCTATTTGATGTAATACTTTCTTGCGGTGTGTTTGACGAGATCCGATGAATTGTGGATTTATGATCAGCTTATCTATGAATATTATTTGTATCTTCTCTGAATTCTTTTATGCATGATTTGATATCTTTGCAAGTCTCTTCGAACTATCGATTTGGTTTGGCCAACTAGATTGTTTTTTCTTGCAATGGGAGAAGTGCTTAGCTTTGGGTTCAATCTTGCGGTGTCCTTTCCCAGTGACAGTAGGGGCAGCAAGGCACGTATTGTATTGTTGTCATCGAGGATAAAAATATGGGGTTTTCATCATATTGCTTGAGTTAATTCCTCTACATCATGTCATCTTTCTTAATGCGTTACTCTGTTCTTCATGAACTTAATACTCTAGATGCAGGCAGGAGTCGGTCGATGTGTGGAGTAATAGTAGTAGATGCAGAATCGTTTTGGTCTACTTGACACGAACGTGATGCCTATATTCATGATCATTGCCTTAGATATCGTCATAACTTTGCGCTTTTCTATCAATTGCTCGGCAGTAATTTGTTCACCCACTGTATTATTTTCTATCTTGAGAGAAGCCTCTAGTGAAACCTATGGCCCCCGTGTCTATTTTCCATCATATTACTTTCCGATCTACTATTTTGCAATCTTTTATTTTCAGATCTATAAACCAAAAAACCCAAAAATATTTACTTTATCTTTTGTTTAGTTTTATCTATCTCTATCAGATCTCACTTTTGCAAATAACCGTGAAGGGATTGACAACTCCTTTATCGCGTTGGGTGCAAGTTTGGTGTTTGTTTGTGCAGGTATTCGGTGACTTGCGTGTTGTCTCCTACTGGATTGATACCTTGGTTCTCAAAACTGAGGGAAATATTTACTCTACTTTGCTGCATCACCCTTTCCTCTTCAAGGGAAAAACCAACGCAAGCTCAAGAAGTAGCAGGAAGAATTTCTGCCGCCATTGTCGGGGAGATCTATGCCAAGTCAAGACATACCAAGTACCCATCATAAACTCTCATCTCTTGCATTACATTATTCGCCATTCGCCTCTCGTTTTTCTCCTCCCCCACTTCTAAAACGATTTTCGAAAAGATTTGCCTTTTTATTCGCCCTTCTTCCATTCGATATTTTGTTTGCTTGTGTTACCATGTGCCTTCTTTTTGCTCGCATCTTCGCTTGCTAAAAGTTTATGGATCCTCATCCACTTGCTAATATTTTTAAGAGATCCAATTATGATGAACCAATTTCTAGTGATTTGAGTGCACTAGATTATCTTTATGAAGTTTTGCTTGAAATTCGTGAATCTAAAAATTGTGATGAAGTGTTAAAAGAAGAAACCTCTGAAGTGATTCACGATAGCTCCTTGAATAAAAATCATGATTGCAATGATGTTATTATAAATTCTATTAATGTCAATTGTGTTGATGATATGCAAAACCCTAAGCTTGGGGATGCTAGTTTTGCTAGGTACACTACTTGTTGCAATGATCATGATTGGGGTGATTTTTCTTATGATCTTGAAAATTTATTTAAGCCTCATGATGAATATGTTTGCAATAATATTGAAAGTGGGTTTGGAAGAGTGTCAACTTTAGGATATAATGATCCCACTACTTTGGAGTATGATCAATCTTATGAAATTTTTGATAAAAGTGGGTTTGGAGCGGTCATGAGTTTAGTTAATGTTAATCCCACTATTTTGGAAGAGTGTCAACTTTGCATGCATGTGGATCATGTAGAGAATATTTTATGTGATAGCTATATTGTTGAATTTGATTATGATCCTACATGTAATTATTATGAGAGAGGAAAATATGGATGTAGAAATTTTCATGTACAAATTTTCATGTCACTAAATTGCCTCTCGTTATGTTGAGATTGCTATTGTTTCTTTTTTCTTCCTTGCATATGCTAGTTTTTGCTTTCCTTGATAATTTGTTTGCCTATAAGATGCCTATGCATAGGAAGTATGTTATACTTAGATGTGTTTTTCACATGCTACATGATGCTATTTTCGTGTTTCAATTGCTATCTTTCATGTGAGCATCATCAAAATTATCAACGCCTAGCTAAAAGGCTTTAAAGAAAAGCGCTTGTTGGGAGACAACCCAATATTTTTCTTTTCTGTTTTTGAATAAATAATTCATCTAGCCTCTGGTTAGATGTGGTTTTGTGTTTTAATTAGTGTTTGTGCCAAGTAAGACCTTTGGGATGGCTTACGGTGATAGTTGATTTGATCTTGCTGAAAAACAGAAACTTTGCGTCCAGTCCCAGAATTTTAATAATTCACTGGAGTGTTTAAAAACCCTGATTTTTTTATACGAGATTTATATACAAATTGCCTCTGTTTTCCTTTTTTTCAGAATTTTTGGAGTTACAGAAGTATTAGAAAAATTCGGATCTTCGCAGACTGTTCTTGTTTTTGACAGATTCTGTTTTCTTTGTGTTGTTTGCTTATTTTGATGAATCTATGGGTAATATCGGGGGGGGGGGGGGTATGAACCATGGAAAAGTTGGAATACAGTAGATATTACACCAATATAAATAAAGAATGAGTTCACAACAGTACCAAAAGTGGTGATTTATTTTCTTATACTAACGGAGCTTATGAGATTTTCTGTTGAGTTTTGTGTTGTGAAGTTTTCAAGTTTTGGGTAAGGATTTGATGGACTATGGCATAAAGAGTGGCAAGAGCCTAAGCTTGGGGATGCCCAAGGCAAACCAAGGTAATATTCAAGGACAACCAAGAGCCTAAGCTTGGGGATGCCCCGGAAGGCATCCCCTCTTTTGTCTTCGTCTATCGGTAACTTTACTTGAGGCTATATTTTTATTCACCACATGATATGTGTTTTGCTTGGAGCGTCTTTTATGATTTGAGTCTTTGCTTTTTATTTTGCCACAATCATCCTTGCTGTACACACCTTTTGAGAGAGACACACATGAATCGTGATTTATTAGAATACTCTTTGTGCTTCACTTATATCTTTTGAGCTAGGCAATTTTGCTCTAGTGCTTCACTTATATCTTTTTAGAGCACGGCGGTGGCTTTATTTTATAGAAATTGATGAACTCTCATGCTTCACTTATATTATTTTGAGAGTCTTTAAAACAGCATGGTAATTTGCTTTGGTTATAAATTTAGTCCTAATATGATAAGCATCCAAGAGGGATATAATAAAAACTTTCATATAAAGTGCATTGAATACTATGAGAAGTTTGATTCCTTATGATTGTTTTGAGATATGAAGATGGTGATATTAGAGTCATGCTAGTGAGTAGTTGTGAATTTGAGAAATACTTGTGTTAAGGTTTATGAGTCCCGTAGCATGCACGTATGGTGAACCGTTATGTAACAAAGTCGGAGCATGAGATATTTTTTGATTGTCATCCTTTGTGTGGAGGTCGGGATCGCGCGGTGGTTAACTCCTACCAACCCTTCCCCTAGGAGCATGCGTCTAGTACTTTGTTTCGATGACTAATGGATTTTTGCAATAAGTATGTGAGTTCTTTATGACTAATGTTGAGTCCATGGATTATACGCACTCTCACCCTTCCACCTTTGCTAGCCTCTCTAGTGCCGCGCAAATTTTCGCCGGTACCATAAACCCACCATATACCTTCCTCAAAACAGCCACCATACCTACCTATTATGGCATTTCCATAGCCATTCCGAGATATATTGCCATGCAACTTTCCACCGTTCCGTTTATTATGACACACATCATCATTGTCATATTGCTTTGCATGATCATGTAGTTGACATCGTATTTGTGGCAAAGCCACCGTTCATAATTCTTTCATACATGTCACTCTTGATTCATTGCACATCCCGGTACACCGCCGGAGGCATTCATATAGAGTCATATTTTGTGCTAGTATCGAGTTGTAATTTTTGAGTTGTAAGTAAATAGAAGTATGATGATTTTCATTATTAGAGCATTGCCCCATGTGAGGAAATAAAAAAAAATAAAAAAGAAAGAAAGAAAAAAAGAAAGAAAAAAAGAGAAGAAAGAAAAAAAAGAAAAGAGAAAAGAAAAAAAAGAAGAAAGAAAAAAAAGGGAAGAAAAAAAAAGAGAGAAAAAGAGAGAAGGGGCAATGTTACTATCCTTTTTTTTCATACTTGTGCTTCAAAGTAGCACCATGATCTTCATGATAGAGAGCCTCCTATGTTGTCACTTTCATATACTAGTGGGAATTTTTTATTATAGAACTTGGCTTGTATATTCCAACGATGGGCTTCCTCAAATTGCCCTAGGTCTTCATGAGCAAGCAAGTTGGATGCACACCCACTTAGTTTTCTTTTGAGCTTTCATAAACTTATAGCTCTAGTGCATCCATTTCATGGCAATCCCTACTCACTCATATTGATATCTATTGATGGGCATCTCCATAGCCCGTTGATACGCCTAGTTGATGTGAGACTATCTCCCTCTTTTTGTCTTCTCCACAACCACCTTCTATTCCACCCATAGTGCTATATCCGTGGCTCACGCTCATGTATTGCGTGAAAGTTGAAAAAGTTTGAGAATACTAAAGTATGAAACAATTGCTTGGCTAAAACTGGGGTTGTGCATGATTTGAGTATTTTATGTGATGAAGATGGAGCATAGCCAGACTATATGATTTTGTAGGGATATGCTTTCTTTGGCCATGTTATTTTGAGAAGACATAATTATCTTATTAGTATGCTTGAAGTATTATTGTTTTTATGTCAATATTAAACTTTTGTTTTGAATCATACGGATCTGAACATTCATGCCACAATAAAGAAATTACATGGATAAATATGTTAGGTAGCATTCCACATCAAAAATTCTATTTTTATCATTTACCTACTCGAGGACGAGCAGGAATTAAGCTTGGGGATGCTTGATACGTCTCCAACGTATCTATAATTTTTGATTGTTCCATGCTATTATATTATCTGTTTTGGATGTTTTATATGCATTAATCTGCTATTTTATATTATTTTTGGGACTAACCTATTAACCTAGAGCCCAGTGCCAGTTCTTGTTTTTCCCCTGTTTTTGAGTTTCGCAGAAAAGGAATACCAAACGGAGTCCAAACGGAATAAAACTTTCGCGATGATCTTTCTTGGACCAAAAGGAAACCAGAGGACTTGGAGTGCAAGTCAGGGAAGCCACAGGGCGGCCACAAGGACGAGGGCGCGCCCCCCACCCTTGTGGGCCCCTCGTGCGTCTCCTGACCTAATTCTTTCGCCTATATATACTCTTATATGCCCAAACCACCAGAGGCATCCACGAAAATACTTTTCCACCGCCGCAACCTTCTGTACCCGTGTGTCGGCGTGCGACACCTATGGGGCCCCAAAAGACCCCTTTACGATTCGGCAGGGAGAGAGGTATGCGCAAAGAGCAGTACCAACGATCGACACGGGGCGATTTTACCCAGGTTCGGGCCGCTGATCAGCGTAAAACCCTACTCCTGCCTTGTTTAATTATGAGTGTTCTTGAGCCCAGGCTCCAGGAGCGCTCGCAATGAACAGTATGTTCAAAGAGCAGCTACGCATGCAGAATGGGCTAAAAGATCTCCTCCTCTGTAGCAGTTGCCTTGGGCCTCCTTTTATACGCTCAAAGGGGTCACCACAGTGGCAAAATGTACATACATTGAGGTGTAAAGTAGCTACAGGGTTTACATGAGGTGGAAAGTTGCTACAGCATTTACATGCTTATCACTGATGGCTCAGGACAAGCGCATTAAATGCTCTGTCTAGGTGTCCCTTAGCTTCTTGGGGATGGAAAAAGGGGCCGTCCCATCAGCACCGCTTATACCCACCCGCCGTTGGTGCCTTGACACGCATCCAGGAGGACAAAACCCATCTGACAGGTTTGGTCGCTGCACTGGAGCGGTGGCAGCTTGGCGGGGTCATCTTGCCGGGATCATCTTGCCGGGGCTCATCAGCAAGAATCTTGCCGGGGCTCACCAGCAAGAATCTTGCCGGGGCTCACCAGCAAGAATCTTGCTGGGGCTTCGACCTTTGGTCTTCTGCCTTCCAATTATTGACTCGAATGCTTTTTGGATAGTCTTGTGCTTGTTCCTAGTTGCCTTCTCCCAGGAAGGCTCACTCCCCTGCCATGCCCTTCCCGCCTGGGGGCTGCAACTCGCCGGTGCATGTCCAGGGGTAATGAACACCCCCTGTTCACTACACCGACAGGAGCCCCCGGGCCTGGGCCGGACAAACGCGCACAGTGTTTGTCTGGGCTAGGCCCAAAAACATGCACCGGTACACGCGCGGTGAGAAGTAACCATTACTCTTGACTTTTAACTGCATGCTGGTGATGACGCAAGAGAGCTTGCGGTTTGCCGGGCCTTGGGCTTGCCGGCAGCGTGGGCAGACAGAGCAGGACGACAACATGAGTCGTGTGCCCGAAAGGAAGTGCCACACTGTGCGACGAGGAGCCAGTCCCCAAGCTTTCCCCATATAGGGTACTGCGGGTGCGGTGCTCGATCCATATAGTCACCCCTGCTGCCGCAGCCGTCTACCGCGAATGTCTCACTGCCGTCTTGCCGGCCTGTTGCTGCAATGGCGCATATAAAGAAGCAATTTATCTTAGTTAAATCAATCTTTATGCATGCAATGCATGTTACTTTATGCTGAATGAATGTATGCTTCCCCCTTGATTAATTCAGTCCTTGCACTTATTTTAGTCCCTACGCTGTCTGGAAACCTTGCCGGTGCGCACGTTTGCCGCGAGCGCTAGATGCGGGTCTTTAGCAGCCTGCTGGAAGCGCCGTCGCCGGCAAGGCGACTTGCCGGGCTAGAACGCAGCTGCTAAGCTTGCCAAGCGGACTCGAGGCGAAGCTAGAGCGCGGGCTAACCACGACAAGGTTCCTCCGCGTGCAGGTTGATGTACAAGGACAAAGAATTAATCAAGGCGACCCACGCTCGCCGGAAAGCTTTCCGGTGCGCATGCTCCAGTCGGCAGTGCTTGAGGAACGGGTCCTAAGCAACTTGCCGGGAACGCCGCCTCCCGGAAAGGTTTACCTCCTCGGTGCTTATGCAGCCACCTAAATTGTTGAGCGGACTCGAGACAACTAGGGGCGCAATTAGCCCCGAGAGGGCTCCTTCGCGTGTAGGTATAAGAAGCAAGTGAGGATAGCAAAATGAATGTAATAAATCTTGGCAACTTAGCTTTTCTTGCGAGGGCGCTGCCAGCCCCCAAGCTTATTTTTTGCTCAAAGGGTGGTTGTCGGGAAACTTTTGACTTTAGCGGAGAACTTTGATATTCTCGATGCTAGCTTCCGGCAAGGAGTTGCTGGGAAAGCTCATGACGGAGGACTTCGTCGTTCTCGACGCTGGCTTCCGGCAAGCTTGTTGCCAGGAAGGCTTATGGCGGAGAACTTCGTTGTTCTCGACGTCGAGAAGATTTGTCCAGAGGACGCTGCCAGCCCCCGGGCCACAACTGCGTTTAAATACGACAAGTTAATTAGCATCTTAAAAGCATTTTAACTTGTGCGTAACTTTATTTAGAGCTCTTCTCCACATGTTTTTGTTTTTGCACAGTTGTCCCCTACGCTTGCCGGAATGCATCTCGATCGCGCACGTCCTAGTCAATGGCGCTTAGGAATGGATCCTAGTTAGCAGCCTATCGAGGACGCCGCCTCCTCGAGAGCTTCACACTCCAAGAACAAACGCGGCTGCACAGGTGTTGCTAGGCAGACCCAAACAACCCGGAACGCAGAATGTCTCAAGAGTGCTCCTTTGCGCACAGGTTATGTGCAAAGAACATCATCATGGATAAAATCAAATCAGCAAAAAGCATTAAAGTTTTAGAACTTAGCTTTCTGTATGTGGAGCGAAGTCGCCATGGACGATGAAGCTGACGCGCCGACCGCTGGATCAGGTTCGCGCAACCTCGATCCCCCTACCTGGCGCGCCAAAGATGTCGGAGTGCGACACCTATGGGGCCCCAAAAGACCCCTTTACGTTTCGGCAGGGAGAGAGGTATGCGCAAAGAGCAGTACCAACGATCGACGCGGGGCGATTTTACCCAGGTTCGGGCCGCTGATCAGCGTAAAACCCTACTCCTGCCTTGTTTAATTATGAGTGTTCTTGAGCCCAGGCTCCAGGAGCGCTCGCAATGAACAGTACGTTCAAAGAGCAGCTACGCATGCAGAATGGGCTAAAAGATCTCCTCCTCTGTAGCAGTTGCCTTGGGCCTCCTTTTATACGCTCAAAGGGGTCACCACAGTGGCAAAATGTACATACATTGAGGTGTAAAGTAGCTACAGGGTTTACATGAGGTGGAAAGTTGCTACAGCATTTACATGCTTATCACTGATGGCTCAGGACAAGCGCATTAAATGCTCTGTCTAGGTGTCCCTTAGCTTCTTGGGGATGGAAAAAGGGGCCGTCCCATCAGCACCGCTTATACCCACCCGCCGTTGGTGCCTTGACACGCATCCAGGAGGACAAAACCCATCTGACAGGTTTGGTCGCTGCACTGGAGCGGTGGCAGCTTGGCGGGGTCATCTTGCCGGGATCATCTTGCCGGGGCTCATCAGCAAGAATCTTGCCGGGGCTCACCAGCAAGAATCTTGTCGGGGCTCACCAGCAAGAATCTTGCTGGGGCTTCGGCCTTTGGTCTTCTGCCTTCCAATTATTGACTCGAATGCTTTTTGGATAGTCTTGTGCTTGTTCCCAGTTGCCTTCTCCCAGGAAGGCTCACTCCCCTGCCATGCCCTTCCCGCCTGGGGGCTGCAACTCGCCGGTGCGTGTCCAGGGGTAATGAACACCCCCTGTTCACTACATCGACACCGTGAGATCCCATCTAGGGGCCTTTTCCGGCATCCTGCCAGAGGGGGATTCGATCACGGAGGGCTTCTACATCAACACCATTGCCCTTCCGATGAAGCGTGAGTAGTTTACCTCAGACCTACGGGTCCATAGCTAGTAGCTAGATGGCTTCTTCTCTCTCTTTGATTCTCAATACCACGTTCTCCTCGATGTTCTTGGAGATCTATTCGATGTAATACTTTTTTGCGGTGTGTTTGCCGAGATCCGATGAATTGTGGATTTATGAGCAGCTTATCTATGAATATTATTTGAATCTTCTCTGAATTCTTTTATGCATGATTTGATATCTTTGCAAGTCTCTTCGAACTATCGATTTGGTTTGGCCAACTAGATTGGTTTTTCTTGTAATGGGAGAAGTGCTTAGCTTTGGGTTCAATCTTGCGGTGTCCTTTCCAGTGACAGTAGGGGCAGCAAGGCACGTATTGTATTGTTGCCATCGAGGATAAAAAGATGGGGTTTTCATCATATTGCTTGAGTTAATTCCTAGACATCATGTCATCTTTCTTAATGCGTTACTCTGTTCTTCATGAACTTAATACTCTAGATGCAGGCAGGAGTCGGTCGATGTGTGGAGTAATAGTAGTAGATGCAGAATCGTTTCGGTCTACTTGACACGGACGTGATGCCTATATTCATGATCATTGCCTTAGATATCGTCATAACTTTGCGCTTTTCTATCAATTGCTCGGCAGTAATTTGTTCACCCACCGTATTATTTTCTATCTTGAGAGAAGCCTCTAGTGAAACCTATGGCCCCTGGGTCTATTTTCCATCATATTACTTTCCGATCTACTATTTTGCAATCTTTTATTTTCAGATCTATAAACCAAAGAACCCAAAAATATTTACTTTATCTTTTGTTTAGTTTTATCTATCTCTATCAGATCTCACTTTTGCAAATAACCGTGAAGGGATTGACAACTCCTTTATCGCGTTGGGTGCAAGTTTGGTGTTTGTTTGTGCAGGTATTCGGTGACTTGTGTGTTGTCTCCTACTGGATTGATACCTTGGTTCTCAAAACTGAGGGAAATACTTACTCTACTTTGCTGCATCACCCTTTTCTCTTCAAGGGAAAAACCAACGCAAGCTCAAGAAGCAGCAATCTCTAAAAGACAAATATTTAGGAACAGAGGGAGTATTTTTGAATTCATGTCATGCATGCATGGTTTGGAAAAAATAGGTGCACTATACTTACTGGATTGTTGTTGTATTCGTGTGTGTGTGTGTGTGTGTGGTCATATGCTTGATACATACAAAGTTTTCTCACCACCGTACTGTTCGTCGTTTAAATTTGAATTTGCAATGAAAAACTTACTGGGGATACCATGAAATGTGAAATCCACGTTGAGATCACTATATCACAAACTCACTCTAATTCAAGAACTCGTCATAAATCAATTACCGTGCCTTTTGGGATGACCAGTAATTTGCAAGGAAAATACGGGCATTGTAATACATATAGATTCGTTCGGCAATTTAAAAGATTCCTTTCGTATTCTCGAATGGTAGCACCCAACGGCGTACCAGCCAGACCCGGGCTCGTGTTGATCCTGAAAAAAAAAACCCAGGCTCGTGTCCTTCTGGTGGCATGCGTGGTACGCACATTAGCCAACCCCAACTACTCGAGCCTCTGCGTTTTGAGTCGAAATATCTGGCGGCCAGAATTCCAGCCCTAGGAAATTCCCCTCATGTCCCCGGTCCATAATGACTACCAATGAACAATGGAGGGATGCTTTAGTAACTAGACAACGTTACCTACCGTGCCGAGCACGGTTCAATTCCCTCGGTCGCCGCTACCCAAGGTCACCCGTCAACTCCATTGCCTAGTACTAATAGGAGTACTACACCAGGATGAGCACAGAATTGAGCCCCGTTTGTTCGTGCCTAGTACTTGAGTTAATATATCAAGCAATGCACTGGTACAGAGGGATTATCCTTTTACTCTGCCTATATAACTTGTCTGAAGTCTAACTAAGCAAAATGTTTGACCAAATCCTTTCTTAAGAAATATTAACATCTACAACAGTAAATATGTATCGCTTGAAAATTTATTGCATGATGCAGGTTATGATATTGTTTCGAATCCTGGATTTTAAATTTCAGAAAATCCAAAAGTGACATGAAATTCATGAAACTGAGCATGGTCTCGTGATATGGCACAAATATGCTGTCGTATTTTTTTTGTTCAATTTGAGACAAGCTGCTTATGAAAAGTTGCACAAATGAAGAGTCAAGGTATTTTGGAACAAAGACCTGTCACGTTAATGCGAACGCTTTCACTATTCAAACCGTGGGCGTTTACGTGCCGCCACGAGTCCCGCTTCTCATCGGCAGGTGCCGTCCGAGCAAGCGTGTGAGTCAACGGGAGGCGTGCGAGCAGACCTTTGCACCGGCTGACCGGGAGGCGTGCGAGCAGGCCGCTGCGCAGGCTCACCGAGAGGCGAGCCCTTTGACCAGGCTCCGCCGCCACCTTCGTCCCAACTGCCCCCACTTTTAATGGCGCCGGCGCCGCAGTTTAAAATCATGCCCGCACTACCCGGTATCGCTACAATCTTCTCTCTTCCTCTCCGATTCTCCTGTCGTCTACCTCCAACCAGCCCGACCTAACCGTACGCCATGCCGCATCACGATGGTCTGCCCTTAGTCTTCCAGTTTCCTGAGGAAGACACCCAGCCTGAGTCTCAAGAACATAAGGCGCTTTGGGACGAACTTGAACTGGCCTTGCGGGAAGACGCCACGCCTGTCCCCGCTCCCATTCCAGCTCCCGTCGCCCCGACTACGCCAGCGCCCATCCCCGTGGCATTGATGGGCTGGGAGCCGCACATTGTCGCCAAGCTTGATGCCACGGGGTTCCACGAGGTCCCCGCCGACTTTCACGCGCCCGTGCACCTGCCAGCGCATGCGCCCGTGCCGGTGCCCGTGCACCTGCCAGCGCATGCGCCTGCGCGTGCACTGACGCGCGCGCCGGTGCCGGTGCCCGTGCACCTGCCAGTGCATGCGCCTGCGCGTGCACTGATGCGGGCGCCCGTGCCGGTGCCCGTGTACACGAATGTCTCCGCCGCGCCGTTGCCAGCGCCTATCCCCGCGTGGGTGCCAGTGGCCCCCCTCAGCGGCATGGATCACCGCCGTCGACCGCTTCCTTGCACCAACGCCAGTCGGCTCCTCCCGCCAGTTGACCCGTTCCTGGAGACCAAAGTCCAGAACATTCTGGCCTTCCTTGAAGCTAGGGCCAATGTCCAGGAGTACGCCAACAACGGCGCAAGACGCCGCCGTCGCCGTCGCCGTCGGTCAGTGGCCCGACGGCACACAAAGTACGACAGAGGAGCCGCTTCCCACCGCAAGACGCCCCCGTCGCCGCCGCGTAATCTAAATTTGCCATGAAAAACATTCGGATTGCCATACTTAAAATCCAAACATTTGGGATTTATCATTTCCGTTTATTTTAGTTCGATCATCATATGAATGTAAAGTCGGAGTCAGACTGAATGAAATCTATGGTTTGATCAATTGAATGTTCTGCTAGAGCCGTATCAAATTAAATATAAAACGTCATCAAGCCACATGTATTCCTTCTGATCGCAAACATTTCATATTAAATACCACGTCAATTCCAAATATTTTTTTAGGGAAGTCAATTCTAAATACTTGTAGGGCGCTACTAGTCCCCTTGTTCGAGCCCTAGGTGATACATCTATTTATCCACACATTTAATTATGATGGAGTAGTAGATAAATAGTACTACAACTAGCCTAACTTGTCCGTCACGGTCACTTTTGTTCCTAAACTTGTTACATGTATAATACTACTAGTACGTGAAACTGGTGCCGTAACTTGTGAACGCGTCCAGATATGGTCAACGGCAACATTGCCCGCGCGTTCTTCGTGTTTGCCCGTGCGTCTAAACGTAGAAGGGGAGGAGAGAGAGAGAGAGAGCAGACATGGAACCCACCAGTAAGTAAAGGCAAATAGTATGTGCTAACGAGCCGGTCCCACTAATGTACTAAAATTAATATTAAAACATGTTATCCATTAACTAGGCTGTGGTAATATAAAAACATTATATCAACAAAGGGGGGTACAACAAACATTGCTACTATGTTGCCTATTGACATGCGGCTTGAAGGCCTTGGTCGCATGTTCGATCCTCGTCCTTTTTCATTTTTAATTTATATATGGGTCCAAATTTGTTTCATGACAGGTGGGCCCCTCGATGTGTAGTTTGTAGCACTTTAATTTGTTGGTCGAAATTTGTTCCATTACAGGTGGACTATCGGTGTGTAGTTTGTAGCTTATTTGTAATAATTAAAGAGAACAACAGAGTTTTTTGCAAAAATACCATGGTGCGACATGGAAGGTGAGAAAGGACATGCGAGAGAGCAGTGACCGAGCCAGAGGGAAATCAATTGGGGGAGGTGCGGGGTTACAACAGTGTTTGGAGTAGTTGTGGGCCGAATGCTACGAAAATATAATCTAAACCCACCGGAATAAATGCCTTCGCAAATTAATCCAAGGTTGGAGTCCCCCTCGCAATGTAAATAGCTCCGGCTCTGCGAGGGATGGAGAGGTAGCTTCAATGTGTGGAAGATACGGCGTGAGAAAGCAAGGTCAATCGAGACATAGATAGATAGAGAGACAAAGTGAGTGTGGTTCGCCATTCGTTGAAAAGATATGTGTGCTCTGGAGAGATATTGTTCGATTGAGCTTTTGGGAAGGGTGATGGCTGTAAGATAGAGCTTGAGAGATGATCCAGTCACAGACATGTAGATATATTTTGTGCGTGGGAGGAAGCAAGGTTAATTGATACATAGATAAAGGGAGATAGATTGAGCGAGTGTGGGTCGTCATGCGATCGAAAGAGTGAGACGGGTTGGAGAGAGTGACCTAGATAGACAATGTGCGTGAGAGAGTATACAATATGAATATGTCAAATTGGGCTCAAACATGGAGATATATCGTTTGTGTCTGAGAAAGAGCGGGTCAATCGAGACATACACATAGAGAGAGAGAGAGAGAGAGAGAGATTGAGCGAGCGTGGCCCGCCATGAGGTCGAAAGAGTGGGGGCGGCTTGGATGGACTGACCTAGATAGACAATCTGTGTGAGAGAGTATAGAGTGTGTCGATCGAGGCCCGAACAGGGAGATATATCATTTGTGTGTGAGAGAAAGCGAGGTTAATCGAGACTTAGATAAAGAGAGCGAGATTGAGCGAGTGTGGGCCGCCGTGCGGAAGAAAGAGTGAGACAGTCTCGAGAGAGTGACCTAGATAGACAATGTGCGTGCGTGCGCACGAGAGGGGGGGGTCTAGATAGGCAATGCATGTATCCAGCGAGAGAGGGTGGGAGGGAGAGAGAGAGAGAGAGAGCTCGACATGGAGTGCAATGGCGGGTGTGTGAGAGAGATACATTTGGTAACAGAGTGGAAAAAGGGGGTTGTGTAGTTGAGAGAGTAAGAGATCGAAACATGGAGAGAAAGAATGAACATGTGTCAGAAACCGATAGTTTTCTAAGGTGGTTAGGAGAGGAAGATTGATCGATACAGGAAGTATGTAGCGTGTGTGCCGAGGGGGGTGGGGCTAAAAACAACATTTGAATGTAGATAGTACGAGACTTAATATTGACATTTCAATTTAGTGTACATTGTCAGATTTGAATTGAGGACCATACATATGGCTTCCGTAATTATTTCGAATTCGTGCCATACTAGGTTTGGAAAAGTTGACATTGACTCGATTGTTGTGCTATTTTGTAGGTCATATGTTTGAATCCATCCAAAGTTTTCTCACTACCATGGTGTTCATCTTATACATATGAATTTGTATTAAAAAAGTAGCGTGGATACCGTGAAATGCGAAATCCACGTTAGAATTGGAGATCGCTATGTAACACACACTCTAATTCAAATAACTCCTCATTAATTAATTTATAGTATCTCGTTTCGAATGACTAATTATTTGCAAGGAAAACACGGGCATGGTAATACATACAGATTCGTTTGCAAATGAAAGAAGATTCGTTTGCATTCTCAAATGTAGGCGCACCAGGCAGACCAGGGTCGTGTCGTGGTGGTCGCGTGTGTCGTACGTACGCTAGCACCCAGCCACCCACCCCCTCCCTCCCTCCCCCCGACCCCCCAAAAGAAAAAGAACGACAACAAAAAAAGTTCAAGCTTCCACGTTTCGGATTGAAATATCTGGCGGCCCCAATTCCATCCCTGCAAAATCTCCCTTCTCCACCGTCCCCTTCCGCGCCCAGAGCGCTCAAATCCCTAATTCGCCGCCAACCCAAGCAAAGTTCGAATCGCCCCTCGTCTCGTCTCTTTCCCCACCTCTGTGCCGGATGACGACGACGAAGATGACGGTCGCGCTTCACCACCACACCAGAGCTACCTCATCTACGCCCTCATCCACCGCACCGGGTGGTCCACCGACAACGTCGGCCGCTGCAACCGACGCGCCTCACAGACACCGACTTCCACCGCATCAGGTGCGCTTCACCAACGTTGTCTCCCACCTCACCGGGGCTACTTCACCGAGCACATCGTCACACCTCCACCCCCCGAGGCCGTTGGGGCTTCACCAACGGTCTCATCCACCGCATCATAGCGCTCCGCTACCGCTCAAGATCTGCATCTGTGCGCGGCCAGCCAACGCCAGCGCATCACCCTCAACGGCTCTGAAGTGACCCACACTCTAGCTAGGCGAGCATGCCCAAACGCCGGCCCAAACTAGGTATCCACATATCACTCCCTTGTGCACTGTTCCGACGATGTTTGGATATCCTTTACTGCTCTCTTAGCTTACACGCCTATGCAACTCTGACTTTAACTCTTATTTCTTCTAGAGATATCATCTGAAACAAGAAAAACCATTTTTTAGCAAAGCATGACGGCGCTACGGGATCTGGTGCACATCCTGCACACCGGTATAACCTTGTAAGTACCTGTCCTCCGGTACAACAGTAAGGTCGATTCCTCTTATTTGATCAACCATTTGCCGTGTCAAAAATGCAGAGGGGGATGCAAGGAGCACAAGGCCTGCACATCCAAGCAAGTGGTAACCTGGACTTGTACATGGAACATCCCAAGCACAAGCAGAGCTGCAGTGAGCCTGTACAACGAGCTAGCGTAAGTCCCTGCATTTCATTTAATTCATACTGGTCTGCGTGTATGATTTGTGCGCAGTGGCGGATCCATGAATTCAAGTTACCAGGGGCGAAAATTTAACTTAAAAAATATGAAGGCACTTGCACTCCAGAAATCAACATAACTTGAGAAATGTGAAGCTACATGCACTTTGAAAACCAGCTAATGATCCAAAGTAGTTCCAGATTATAAAACACTAAATGATGTAAGCACCAAAAAACACAAAATGCAACATGGTGTACAAGGACTACTAACATGGACTGTACCTGCTTGAATTATTCGTTCTCTGGCTGAAAATATCAAAGTGTAATTGCACCTATAACCAGTGCACAAACTGCATATCAATATATCTATCCTGCACAAGTATGCCAATAGTTTCAAAAAACAGATTAGAAAAGTATTTATGCTGCGTTGTCATGATACGGGGACTTTCTAGTAGATGGCCTCGACATTTCCTCAAGCCATGAAAATGTACTATAATTTGCTTGTCATCAATTCTTGCAAATCTCTATCTCTCTCTCAACATAGCAGATCATCATTAGACACTAAATCCTTCAATGGGAGCTTGCAAAATGCTTGCATTAGATCCCTCATTAGACACTATATGTTCATCACCAGGAGCATGTAAAATGTTTGCATCAAATCCTTCATTAGCAGTCTATTCATTAGACACTTCAGGCTCAAGAACAACATGAGCTTGTATGTTTGCACCGGAAACTTGATTAGACACATCAGGTTCAGTCAGTTCAATATTGATTGGGGGAGTTATAAAATAAGCAGAAATTGGTTTCATTTTCTTATAGATTCCCTACATACAAGCAGTTTTACAACACCGTCAGGTTTAACTATTGGCCAGAAATTGAACAGTTGAATTAGATATAATCAGTGATGTACCTGCTCGTTGCGCATGCTGCTCTTGCAAGCTGTGACTGTCCGTTTGCGCAAGCTCGATGCCATGCCCGTGCTGCCGCCGCTGCATCCCACGCAGGGTACACCCAGGGTTGGATCTTCATCTTCTTGTCCTTCCATTCGCTTGAAGCCCAGCGACCGGCGTCCAACGTGGGCGCGAGGAAGTGCTGTGTCAGTCTGTCCAGCGGTGGCTAGGTTAGGAGCGAACCAGACTGGAGGCTAGAGCGAACGAATTGGGATTTTTCCTGCTGTCGATCGATATGGGAGGCGCTCGTTTGGGCCGCGAGCCTGCTATAGGGCCTGCCTTGCACTTACATTATTGGCCCATCCAAATTGAATTGTTTTTCTTTATTTTTTACACTGCCTGCTCATGCGCTGGGATGAACAAAACTAGCCTGGGCCAACCTAGATGACTCAAACTAGGTGCACACTTTCCAACCACCCGAGGCGGCCACCCATACCAGCCCCTATGGTGGCGTTGCCCCTTTTTGCATGTATGATTGGGGTAGTGAAAAATATTCTAGTGATGCTTTTGATTTACCCACAGAATGGTTGAATTGCTTGTTTCTATGAACTGAGTTCGCCAATAATGTGAAGGATGCCAGTCTTTTCATCCTATTGTAGATTGCTTAGATCTCGATATGCCAAATGTAATCGCATGAAATATACAGTAAAAGCCAGTGTGATGTGTGTTGCTACAACTAGTTTGACAACCCGTCCTCATATAACATATCAAGGATGCACCATCTTATCAGATTAACCATTCGACTTACCAATGCAGTGTGGGAAGAAAGAAGTATTGGGACTGCGTATCCAAGCAATTCATGCCATGGACTCTTTCGTAGAACCTTGTAAGCGAAAAACAAGTTGCAGTGTGCCTGTACAAAGAGCTAGCGTAAGTTCAGTTACCTGCTTCTCGGAATTTTAGTTAGCCACTTATTCAAAATTGTTCAATTACGTTGCTTGGCTTAATTTAGTTTGCTACTGATTACATAATGCCATAGCCTGTTAATCCTATTATAGACTGCGCCTATCTATGTGTTTGATACTTCCTGTTAAGAATTACCTGTTTGCCTGAACTTAAATAGCTACTTAAGCACGTATATAGCTGGTCATATGTACTTCTAGGGTGCAGCAAAATTCACGTGTAATTTACGTTCTGATACCCTGTTTGTTTAAATGGTTTGCTGTTATCACTTGTAGCACTAGTAATGTTTGCATGTCCATAGATAGACAACTGTGAAGTTCATATGAGGGACACCGTCTTTTTAACTTATATATATATGTGTGTGTGTGTGTGTGTGTGTGTCGGAATCATTTTGCTTACATCAAAGAAATTTACAAATGTCTGTGTTGCTGGTAAACGGTACCGACTTGTTACTTTAATACGTTGCCAAGAACTTGTTAGTTTTACTAGTTCATGTGTAATTAAATATGTTGCCAAAACTGGTTAGTTTTACTAGTTTGATGTTAGTTTCTTATGGCTCTTGCAACACTTTATTTATGATTGCTAACATTCAAGTTTGCAGGATCCAACTGAAACTCCATTGGCACAACAGGTATGTTTTCAGAAACTTCCTTGTTTACCTGGTTTGCTGCTGTAATCATCTTACCAACTTCAAGTTTTCAGGATCCGATTGGAAGTCCAATTGCACAGCAGGTACATTTTCAAAAATATATTTGTGTAATAGGTTTGCTGCTGTAACTTGTTGCTCTAATCAAGTTACTGACTACTCAACTTTTCAGGATCCAAGAGAAACTCCAATGCCAGAACAGGTTCCTTTTGCAAAACTTGTTTGTTTATCTGCTTTGCTGCTGCAGCCGGTTGCTCTAATCACGTTATTGGCTACTCAACTTTTCAGGATCCAAGAGAAACTCCAATGCCACAACAGGTACCTTTTGCAAAACTTGTTTGTTTAACTGCTTTGCTGCTGCAACCGATTACAATGATGTTAATAACTACTTTTCAGCATCCAATCAAAACTCTTTAATTCCTTGTTTGTTTAACTGGTTTGCTGTTCTAACTCCCAGTTGAGATGTTTTGCTAACTTCAACTTTTTGGAATCCAATCGGAATTTAATGGCAAAACAGGTTAGCCCAAGATCAAAGTGCGAGGTCCCCATGGACATTGTATCATCCCACAGCAGTGGCACCGGCCCAATCGTGCATCATGAATTGCCGACTACTGATGCTCTAGAGGCTAAACTATTGGTAGAAAGAGATTCTGCTTCTGCACTTAGAGATGAAGTTGACATGTTGAGGAAGCAAATAGCACAATCACAAGCAGTACTCAAGACAACCATTAAATATTTGGTGGATTTCAAAATGAAGCAAGCTGAGACTGACCGCATTGTTAAGGTCCTGAAGGAAAACAAGAAATTAAATTCCCAGTTGGTAAATCATAGGTGAAATGTTTTTTCCATCGTTGAATAACCTTTGTGTTGTTTGTTCATGTAATCGATCAAACCATTTGTTTTAGAGATCATGTAATAATTGTTTTTTGTTTTTTGGTTTGTAATTTTTTTGAGCACGAGTCTGTATTAATTGATAAGACTCTGAGACATTTCATTTTGATTGCTGTGCCAGACCTACAAATATGCCAATCAGGCTGAATGTGCATTCAGCAATAATAGTAGTATAGATGGTACTTAAGTGGCACGCATCTGAAAGAGCCAAAATGTTGTACTAGCTTCGCTAAAAAAATGATGCTCTTCTAGCAAAAAAAGTACAGCGGCCTGGCTTATGTATGTTAGTTGATATTATTGATCCATATACTCTATAAGTGTTTATATGTCTATTAGTTTTGTACATTATTGGTTGATTGACTCGGTATTTTGAATCTTGAGACATCGCTTGTGTACATATCTAAATGGGAGTACACATTATGCTGCGTGTGACACTTGAGTTGGACATAAAGTGGTTTCAAATATTCGAATTCACCTTAAACTGGATTCTAGCTTCTGAATTTGAGTATCGGCGTTTGTAAATCATATTCATATATGACAGTGGAATACATCTTTGTTGTGCTTTTGAAGATATATAAAAACAGATAGAAAGATTTATAAAGATTTGTATAAGAATACAAAATGGATTCGAATTTAGTTGCCAGGGTAAACGTGGATGCTTATTGTCCCAAAATTCGAAAGAAGCGGCAAAATATCCACTCCCACGTCGGCTGCCCGAAGCCAGTGTTTGCGAGATGGAAATTACTGTCTACCCCTTACACAGACAATCCATCGGCTCGATTTCCACTGCTCTCAATAGGGGGTAGGTTAGTAACTTCAATTAGACGTGACACGACCGCCTCTGAGCCCATTCAGACACGGTAGGCGCCAAACGTGGGCGGCAAAACACATTTGATTCAAGCTCGCCCGAAGGACCTCTGTCTCCCCCTCCATTTCCC
This sequence comes from Thinopyrum elongatum, assembly GCA_011799875.1. Classification (NCBI taxonomy): domain Eukaryota; kingdom Viridiplantae; phylum Streptophyta; class Magnoliopsida; order Poales; family Poaceae; genus Thinopyrum; species Thinopyrum elongatum. The sequence continues at coordinate 479,236,291 of CM022298.1, read as the reverse complement.
CATTCATACACGATGGGCGGCAAAACAAACTCGACTCGGCCGAAATCAATGTAGGCAAATATTTTCAATAGGGGCAGGTTTGTAACTTCACTCAGATGTGACACAACCGCCCTAGCTGTCAGCCCCGTTCATACATCGTGGGTGCCAACCGTGGGCGCCAAAACACCCTCTCGTCGTCCAAAATTGCTCTGGGCAAATATTGGGGAGATGCGAGATTACCGTCCTATCCCCAACCGACGAGACGTCCAAATTTTAAACGGGGGCTAAGTTCGTAACTTTCCCATATTTCAGACAGGCGCGTCTCAAAAACATGGTTCCCCGTACCTCTCCCTCCATTTTCCTATTCATACACCGTCCGCGCTAGAACACCATCCCCACATCAGCCTCCTTCGTCCGCCACCCCATCCATCACCACCGTCCTCCACCCCATCCATCGCCGCCGTCCTCCACCATGCCGGAGCGCCTACCAAGACTGCATCGTCCACTGCTAGAGATGGACGTTTCTCATCCATGATGACGGACCAGGAGCCTTGCATCGCGTCCTCTCGCTTCATCGGCGCCGTCGTCCTCCTTGCCGGGGCCGCTCCCACGACCTTCTCTTCCACCGCAACGGGACTTATCCCCCGATGCACCCGTCTACCATCGCAGATCTGCTTCAACGCCACCGACAGCCATAGCACCCCCGATGCCTACACGGCGCCGCAAGAGAGGTGGTACTACTTCATATCTGCTCAACTTTTTGATCTCAACCAGAAAATAGATCGTAACTTGGTTACTGTACTTTCTTTTCATCTCTTAGAATTTAGTTCTTAGTTCGAAGCAAACAATGGTTGCTAAATAGCATTTTTGCGGTTTACAGCTTCAAATCTGCCATGGCACAGTCATAATAGGGTTTAATTGATCATGCTTAGGGTTTCCCCCCTTTTATGATCACTATACGATCAACATACGTGCTTCGTGTCATAATAGCACTGCTCCACCCATCAAGCTAAACAAACTTAGTTGTTCAAATACGAATATGATATTATTAAAACAGAGTCATTTAATTGGTCAGCTAAATGTTCCTAATTTAGTTTCGAAAATGCATGTACGCCGCTCCCCTGATTCCCCTCTGTTCTGCTGCGCTTCCGATCTCTACTCGCCCCCAGCCGTCTGCCTTGCCGACAACTTGCCGTCCCCGGATGACATGACTCTAGGAGGAGACGCCGGACTAATAGGAGGTCAGGAGCCGCTCGCCCAACAGCGTAACCACTGCCCGGGTGCACCACCGTCCCTACCTTCCCAGTCCGTTCAGGGCTCAGGTGTGCATCAACCACTAAGCCAACCCGATTTATCCTGAGATACGTCCTCAACACTCAGCAGCCACTCCTCATCACCCATTTTCTAATTGATTCATTACTCATTAGGCAGGACTGTCATTAGGGTTTGTTGTGTACTGAGTGCTACCTACACTTAATGGTTCAGATGTATTTCAGTAATCTTTAGTACCTGTAAAGTTCACAGGGTTTCAAAATTCCGGCCCTAGGAACAGACACTAGTCATTTTGGATTGTTGGTCATAGTGACATTGACCCAGATTACTACAGCAGGCCAGGTTTGTTGACAATTTTACTTGTCTTTCTTACTCATTCGATATGATATCCAATTATTCATGTCGATTAGTTGCAAACAATAAATGCTAGACCAACTTCTTGATTCAGATTTTGGACGGTCTCTTACTGCAGTTACAATTCTGCATACTTGTCCTAGTAAGCTCACAAGTAATGATTGATTCACTACCTCTATGCTTGCCTTGTCATATTTGTTGTCAATATTCTTTTAGGGTGGACCACCCTGTTTCAAAATACTGGAACCACAGACATGAGTGAATAGTATTTCTCTCTGTGATCTCTTCCATCATGTGTGGGCAACGAACACTGCATTGTATAGAAAGAAAATGTCATTTCCACCTTTTACATAGACTACGATCTTTTACATGGAATACAATCTGCCTACTTGCTTTGTGTCGCACTACCAGCACTCCACCGTTGAAGCTAAACATTATGCCACTCATAATTCCTTAGTTTATTTGTTCAAATACACATTTGATATGATTCTAATGTTCCCACTTCAGTTTTGAAATGTGTGTCTGCCTGTTATAGAGACATAAGAGGTTTGTATTTATGTGTGTGGTCTGGTCAGCACGGTTGGGGGGTGAACTTTGCATACGCAGGGGTTTATAGGGAGGCACTCTTCGAGTTGAATCCGCAATGCATTCCATAGATAATCTGACTACTTTTTATGTTTTCATGAATCTCAGATACTGAACAGCATCATAATGATTATGAGCTTGCACGCATGAAAAGAATAAAGCAGAACAATGCCATGGCTGTCAAACTTGGCATTAAGGGACTGAAATCAAGTCTGGATGCAATGCAATGCAAATGCTCTCCACCTACAGATTCATGCTCAGAATATGATCCTAACAATGATTCTGAGCTAGAGGGAGACCTAAGTCAATGTAGCTCCCTAGTGGAGGAGTCATAGGCAGATGCCCTATCTTATTCACCCATCAAGGTGCTTGCTCTAACTTTCCAAGGTTATATTGGTCGCACATATCTTGCAACTGATGCTTTGCATTGCTTCTACTTTGTTGCACTGCCATTAGCTTAGTTTACACATCGTGTATATGAATACGCCCTGCCTATCCATTTTCAGTACATATTCCATCTGTCATCATACCATATTTATCCATTCAAATGCTATTCTTGTGTATCAGACGTTCAAAAGGAAGAGGTCAATTGCTGATCGCAGAGGAGCACGAACGAAGTATTTGGAAAAGGTAGTGACACCTGATAAATCAAATAGCCCATTAGGTGTAGTTGCAATATCACCAGACCCAGAAAACACGGCCACAACTCTAGCAGACTCTAGCCCTACTACACTGGCCATCTCTGATGCCCCAACTTAGCAGACCCCAACTGCCGCAAACAGTATGATGATGCCAGTTGACATAGCACCAGCTCTACGACGCAAAACCCCCATTCCAGCAAAGAGTACACCAAATCCAGTTGCCAAATCCCTTTTCGAACGATAGAGAGCCCCAATTGCATCAAATAGGACTCCTGTTCCACTTCTTCCCAGTTTAGAAGACGAAGCTTATACTGTTGTCAGGAACTTTGTGCGCATCTTTCCTTCATGGAAAGATTATACCACAGACAAAGAATAATTTCCAATCTTCCTCCGCAACTTACGCGTAAGTAATGTACTAATGTTATTCATGGTAATTACTGCATATGTTTCTGCAGACAGAAGACACAAGATTTCATTCTTTTAAATAGGCGAGGACCAAACTGGATAGTCAAGACAAGCAAGGGTTGGTTGCGCTTTTCAAGCACTCGTTGATGAAGTATCGTTCCTACCTGAGGCAAGCGCACTTCGATGGCAAGCCTCTAAACGAAATTTCTGTAAAGTCTCCGGTGCTAAATTTATCAGACAGTGACTGGAATAATCTTGTTACACATTGGTCTCATCTGCAGCGTAAGGTACTGTCTATGATATCACATCACAATTTGAACTACATTTCTGCATGTGCCTTAATGTCTCACTTGTACGAAAACTGTTTGCAGAAGAACATTCATTCTCAAGGGACCACAAAATCTCACAACTATACTACACACTGCATTGCTCTTGTGAGTACCTCTTACCCTGTATGACCATACTTACTTTCATAGCTGGTTGATTATGTAGCACCACTGCACATGTTAGCCTCGTTATCCTCCATTTGGTGGACATTATAAGATCCGTATCGACTCTTACATAAATTTAGAATCAACCAATGCTTTTGAAGAGGTTTAGCTCTGCAGTCCTCTTGTAAGGACTGAACGTCGGCTATCACTGTACTTACATTAACAGCTACTCCCTCCGTCCCATAATATAAGAGCGTTTTGTACAGTACACCAGTGTTCAAAACACTCTTATATTACGGGAAGAGGGATTGGTTCATTGTGTAGCATTCTGCATCTTATCTCCCTCGCCCACCATTTACTAAAAAATATCAGATCTATATTTAATCTTACCAAAAAGTTGAATACACAGACAATGCCAGTGCAGAAGTGTAGCCCATTGCTCTTGTCAGTACATTTTGTCCTGTAACGCTTGTACTTCCAGGGATTGGTAGTTGATTATGTAGCATCAATCTGCATCTTATCTTCATTATCCTCTATCCCTTCCAGTATTATCATATCTATAATTACTCTCTACAAAATGTAGAGTACAGGCAATGCTTATGAAGAAGATTCTGTGCTGAAATTCTTGAGTTATCCTTCCCTTGACATGGAGAAGGGCATTATAAAGCTGGTGTTAACTGTTAATGTAAGTCAGTCCTTCTAAAGCCTTTATCCTCAACTGCTATTTAATTTGCTCATACTCCCTATCGTTAACTGCTATTTAGTTTGCTGTTTCTATCAAAATGCATGTTCGCAACAAATGTAAGTTCCAAGTTTTACTTGTAAAACCAAATTCCTAATTCATACCATGCACATTACTCAATACTCCCTATATGTATGCTTGTTTTTGTGGATCTATAATCCAGTGTGTGGTGAAGCAGCCCACGTTTGCACCTTGTCATCTCCTGTTTTATCTTACTAATGTGGCTGATGATATGAACAACATGCCATGCACATTAACCAAAATAGATACAATGATTGTCTTTGCCCTTCATTTATGCTTGTTTTGTTGACATGGTAATCCAGTAGTGTGGTGAAGCTCCTCGCATTATGAACAATGCCAAATTATGCTATTGATATTTTGAACTTACTCTTTATTTTCTAATTTGAAATTGGATGGAATTGACAGCACAGTTATCATCTTTGTTTATACACATGCAAAACCTGTCATCTCTCTGCTTGTTTCAGGGTGATATGCCTGATAGCATGCATAAGTTTGCTGAAGGCTGTGAGACAAACCCAACATATATTGCAGCAAAGAAGGCAAACCATCTTGAAGATAGCGAGACAACCCCAAAGTCTTGTCTTGATGCAGTGTTCATGTTACTTGAGACTAGCAGTCAGACAAGCTCACAGAATTCGCTGTCTGAATCAGTTCGACTTTTTTAGTCCCAAGTTCTAGCAGAAAGGCATTCTGCAACTCAACTTCGACTTGAAGTCCTATCTCTAAGAAAGATTGTGGAGAACACCAATGAGAACCTCATTGCTAAATAGCTACACCTGGAAGCTATGACCGACATGCTAGGCCGGTCTCACAGCCTTGCCCAGCAGCTTGCGCAGCAGTTCCCGCACAAGGCTAACCTTTCTTGAACTGTCTTGGAAGTGGTCTTGGTTCAGTATTATTTTGTTACGCTGCAATGGCGCCCAGTTTTTGTAATCTGCTTCTTCGTTGCGCTAATGATCACTGGTGGCGAACTTCGATGCCCAGTGGATGTAATATACCATAAATCCTTTATTGTATAGTGTAGGTTTATTCTAAGTTACTATGCTATAATTTTTTTATTGTATAGAGTAGGTTTGTTCTTAATTCCTACTAGTTACCGTATATGCCATCATTCGCTATCTGAAAAAAAGGGCAAAAATCTGATGTAGTCGACTGTGCTGAAACATTCGCCTCTAACGGGTCTGCATTTTAGCGGGCCACAATTGGGCTGGCCTGCAACTTTCTTGGGCCTGAAAGGCCATTGGGGCCTTCACACTTTGCGCCAGGCCCACAACTTACACGGGCCTATATTCGGCCCAAAGTTTAGTTGGGCCTTTAGTGGACCCAATGCTTAGCTGGGCCCATGTAGGTTCGGGCCATTATCAGGTTGAATATTCTGCTGGCCTGTTATGGCGCAGAAGAAACCATGGGCCTTTAGCAGGTCAAAATGCATGTTGGGCCTCAATTTTCACTAGTCGTCGACGGGCCTTCAGCAGACTGAAATGTAGACCGGGCCATTATTGGCCCAGTTATATGACGGGCCATTACCAGGCCAAAACATATCTCGGGCCTTAGTTGGCCCACTAATATCATGGGCCTTTAAGAGGCCAAAATGTTAGTAGAGGCATCAACGGGTCGAATTATATGACAGGCCTTTAACAGGCCCAAAGTCATGTTGGGTTGAACTGTTGCCACCTTGATCACGGGCCGTTAGAGGGCCGGATGTCGCGTCGAACCATATATGGCCCATGGGCAGCACGGGCCATTCCCAGGCCGAAAGACACACCGGGCTGAAATGGGCCCATGTCTACATCGGGCCTCTAACAGGCCGAAATGTCACTGGGCTGTAATTGGGCCCAAATATTCGGCGAACAATTAACGGGCCAGATCTGGCTTCAGGCCATAAATGGGCCATGTTTAAACAGGCCGTTAGTGGGCTGGCCCACTAGTACCTGAGTAAATACTATGGGCCTTTGACTGGGCCGGCCTTTTTAACCTATATGGGCCTCTGTTGGGCCTTGCCATGTGTCGACGTATCATAGGAACGTCTCCTTCATTGGACGGGCGACATCTGGCCCACCGAGGAGCTGACACGTGTTTCCTCCAGCCAATGATGATTTTACATGTGGAAAATCCCCATTGGTCCAGGCTGTTAACGGGTTATCAGATCCAAACCGGAACCCGATAGCTTAACAACGACCCGTTACGGTGGATGCCACATGTCGGTTACCCTTGACGAAAGCACTTCCATGATGCGCCATTTATCGTCATGGAAGTGGACACTTCCGTGATGATAATTTTGGTATTGTCATGGAACACTTCTACGACATCACAGGTATGACTATCTTGATTCTGTCATAAAATCGTCATGGATGTACATGCATGACAAAAACGCGACCTACTGTGACAAACACGCATCATCACGGAAGTGGTTTTTTTTGTAGTGTCATTGTCATTCGTTTCATCTTGATTAGCATGATTACTAGCAAGTTCATCATAGTTTTCATCACTAGAGTTGTCAAAAAGTAAATCATCATCACCTAGCAAATCATCTTCATCACTATTGAAATCAACATACTTGGGGTGTAATACCTTAGGGCCTTTAGCCATGAAGCATCTTCCAATTCCTTCATTTGGTGAGTCAAATATGTCGTAGGAGTTGGATGACACAAGTGCAAGACCGGCAACACCTTCATCTTGAGAATATTCGGGGTCGGAGTGATAGCTTCTCTCGGAGTAGTTGTCGGAGTCGGAACCGGATACCCATTCACCAACGTGAGCTTGATGTCTTCGTCTTGTGTAGCTCTTTGATGACTTGTCCTTCCTTTCCGAATCCTTGCTTCTACGAGAGGGTCTTCATTCATAACAATCATCTTTACTCCTTCTCTCTCTAGGCGGTGATTCATCTCTTCTACTTCTCCTTTTTGGTGAATCTTCTCTTTTCTTGTAGGGAGCCGTACACTCATTGGAGTAGTGTTCGGGTCTTCCACAATTGTAGCAATTACGATCACGACTAGAAGATTTTTTTTTCATTGTAGGACCTTGACTTGGAGCTTCTCTCTTTGCTTCTATTCTTGTAGAATTTGTTGAAGTTCTTCACCATTAAGCTCAATTCTTCATTGAAGACTTGCTTTTCACTTGATGTTGTAGGAGCATCACATGAAGCTTTGTAAGCACCACTTGACTTGTTGTGGAGCTCTTCCTTATCCTTGAGTGACATCTCATGAGCAACAGTTCTACCAATGACTTCTGTTGGCTTGAGATCTTTGTAATTGGGCATCATTTGGATCAATGTGCACATGGTATCATATTTTCCATCCAAGGCTCTTAGGATCTTCTTGATGATGAATTTGTCGGTCATCTCTTCGCTTCCTAAGCCGGCAATCTCATTTGTGATGAGAGCAAGCCTAGAGTACATCTCGATGACTCCTTCACCATCCTTCATTTTGAACTTGTCAAGTTGACTTTGAAGCACATCCAATTTGGATTCCTTGACAGACTCAGTACCTTCATGCATATCAACCAAAGTATCCCAAATTTCCTTCGCATTCTCAAGGCGGCTAATTTTGTTGAATTCTTTGGGGCACAATCCATTGAAGAGGATATCGCAAGCTTGAGCATTGTATTGCAACATCGTCATTTCTTCCGCTGTCGCTCCACGATCCGGTTCTTTTCCATCCTCGAAGAAATCACCTTGCAAGCCAACTAGCACAATAGCCCAAACGGCAGGGTTATGACCAAGAATATGCATTTTCATCTTATGCTTCCAACTAGCAAAATGAGTACCATCAAAGTAAGGACCTCTATGGTGGTAATTTCCCTCGCTAGACGCCATACTCTCCTAGGTTGTGAAACCAAGGCTATGATCACCAAAGCTATGGAAATCAAGGCAAATGGAGACCAAAGCTCTGATACCACTTGTAGGATCGAAAGTAGGTCTAGAGGGGGGTGATTAGACTACTTGACCAAATAAAAATCTAGCCTTTTCCCAATTTTAGTCGTGGGCAGATTTTAGCAATTAGCAAAAGTCAAGTAATAACCTACACATGCAAGTCTAAGAGTATAGCAGCGGAAAGTAAAACATTGCATATGAAGGTAAAGGGATGGGATTGGAGAGTGCAAACGCAATGTAGACATGGATATTTTTGGCGTGGTTCTGATAGGTGGTGCTATCTTACATCCACGTTGATGGAGACTTCAACCCACGAAGGGTAACGGCTGCACGAGTCCATGTAGGGCTCCACCCACGGAGGGTCCACGAAGAAGCAACCTTGTCTATCCCACCATGGCCATCGCCCATGAAGGACTTGCCTCACTCGGGTATATCTTCATGAAGTAGGAGATCTCCTTGCCCTTACAAACTTCTTGGTTCAACTCCACAATCTTGTCAGAGGCTCCCAAGCGACACCTAACCAATCTAGGAGACACCACTCTCTAAAAGGTAATAGATGGTGTGTTGATGATGAACTCCTTGATCTTGTGCTTCAAATGATAGTCTTCCCAACACTCAACTCTCTCACACAGATTTGGATATGGTGGAAAGATGATTTGAGTGGAAAGCAACTTGGGGAAGGCTAGAAATCAAGATTCTTGTGGTAGGATTGGTATATCTTGATCTCAACACATGAGTAGGTGGTTCTCTCTTAGAAAATGTATGCTGGAAGTGTAGGTACGTTCTGATGGCTCTCTCACAAATGGAGAAGGGGGTGGAGGGGTATATATAGCCTCCACACAAAATCCAACTGTTACGCACATTTGACCCAACTCGGTCAGACCAAATAGAAGAACTCGGTGAGACCGATTTAGTTCAAAATGTGAATGTTAGGAATCTTGGTGGGACCGACTGGAACAACTAGATGGGGCCGATGTGCTAGGGCTTAGGGAAAACATCAACTCGGTGACGCTGATTGCATCAACTCGGTGAGACCGAAGTGAAACAATAAGCAACAGAGCGAATGTCAAGCCAACTCGGTGTGACCGATTGCATAACTCGGTGAGACCGAAATGAATGTAACAAGTCACAGAGCGCTGGCAAGGCCATCTCGATGAGACTGAGATCCGTATCATTGTGACCGAACTATTAGGGTTTCTGGCAGTGGCTATGTAATATGAACTCGGTGGCTCCGGATAGGATGTTTTGGTGGGGCCGAGTTTGACTTTGGGTTTTGGACATATTTGGAATGAGAAAGTGGTTGAGGGCTTTGGAGCAATATCACTAAGCACTTTGAGCAAGCAAGCCATTAAGCAACACCTCATCCCCTTTTAATAGTATTGGCTTTCCTATGGACTCATTGTGATCTTTGATCACTAAAATATAAATGAAGAGTCTTGAGCTTTTGCCAATGTGTGTCCTTAGCATTTTGAGGGGTCCACATTCCTAGTCCATGCCATGCCATACATTGAACTTTCTGAAATATCAAACTTGAATGATCATTAGTTCAATGAGCTATATGTTGTTATGAATTACCAAAACCACCCGGGGATTAGTTGCACTTTCACTTGCACCGATGACAACTTACTTGAAGGATCTTACTCAATCCATAGGTAGGTATGGTGGACTCTCATGGCAAAACTGGGTTAAGGGATTTTGGATGCACAAGTAGTATCTCTACTTGGTGCAAACTATTTGGCTAGCATAGGATGAGAAGCAAGCTCAACATGTTGGAGTATCCATGACAATATAACTTCTATTCGGATATAAGAAAACATAACCCATTACTTTGTCTTCCTTGTCCAACATCAACCTTTTAGCATATAATATTTTAATGAGTGCTCACAATCACAAAAGATGTCCACGATAGTGTATTTATATGTGAGACCTCTCTTACTTTATTACTTCCTATTAATTGCAACAATGACCAAAACTATGTTTGTCACCTCCCAACAAGTTTCATGTGACATACTTCTTACATGTGAAGTCGTCACTTCCCATAAGATCATTATATAATCTTTTTATTTCCTTTATTTTCCTTTTCTTTTTCCCAAGATCATAGCAAGAAAGCAAAGCCCTCAACTCAAAACTAATCTTTATTATATAACTCTCGGACTCAATTACATAGAGGGAACACAAAGCAAAACTCAAAGCTAGATCATACTAAAAGCTTTTATTCTACTAGGTAATGATAAAACCAAAATGATCGAACTAAGAAAAACGATAAAGGTAAATATATGATGGTGGTACGATACCGGGGCCCTCCCCCAAGCTTGGTGAAAGCCAAGGGGAGTGCCCATACCCATGTACTTAAGTCTCTTTCTTCAGAGGTGGTGGTGCGATATTTTTAGCGATGATGCCCTTCAAGATGCGATTCTCCTCCTCGAGCCTATTGATTTGCTGCTTAAAATCCATTATTTCCTTGTGGAGTTTACCGGTGACGGTTAGAGCGCCGTCAACCCATGAATGCCTCTTAGCTGTGGGGGAGAAAGCAACACTCTTTTTCATGTTATTATAAGAGAGAAATTTAGCATTGGGAGGTATGACCGAATCCAGTATTGCTGAGCTCTGGAGTTCCTCAAGCATGGCTCCAGGTTGAAGGCGGGAGGTAACTTCTTGATCCTCCTCCATGGCATCCATTCTTTTTAGGTCGGCCTCCATCTCTTCCTCCGTTAACCATCCAAAGTGATCAGCTTCACTGTACGCCCTTGGGTCCGGTATCGGGTGAGAGACACGACTCTCCCCGGCCGACTCTTGCGAAGACATCTTGCTCTAAATCTACTGCTGGAATAGCTAGAAACAAGAACAAGGGATTTTGCCGTGGTACAGTGGTCAAAACCTTCAGGAGATTATATAATGAATTTTTACTAACCAAAAGGAGTGTACTACAAGAAAACGGAGTCCCGAGGGCACACGAGGTGGCCACAAGCAGGGGAGGCGCGCCCAGGGGGGTAGGGTGCCCCCCAAGGCTTGTCGCCTCCTCATGCACTTTTCGGACTACTTTTTATTTTCCTAATTTTTTAAATATTCCAAAACGGAGTAAAATTGCTTTTGGAAAAGTTTTGGAGTCGGTTTACTTACCGTACCACATACCTATTCCTTTTCGGAGTCTGGACCGTTCTGAAAAGTTTCCCTTATGTACTCCTCCGGTGTTATGATATTAATAATATTGGTTTCAACATTTATGGGAGTGCCTGAGATATAATGTTTGATTCTTTGCCCGTTTACCACCTTCGGGTTAATGCCTTCGACGTTGTTGATCTTGATGGCACCGGAACGATAAACTTCCTCGATAATGTAAGGTCCTTCCCATTTAGAGAGAAGTTTTCCTGCAAAAAATCTTAAACGAGAATTGTATAGCAAGACATAGTCACCTACATTGAATTCACGCTTTTGTATCCTTCTATCATGCCATCTCTTAACTTTTTCTTTAAACAATTTGGCATTCTCATAGGCTTGGGTTCTCCATTCATCAAGTGAGCTAATGTCAAATAACCTCTTCTCACCGGCAAGTTTGAAATCATAGAGCTCTTTAATTGCCCAATAGGCTTTATGTTCTAGTTCAAGAGGTAAGTGACAAGCTTTTCCATAAACCATTTTATATGGAGACATACCAATAGGATTCTTATAAGTAGTTCTGTAAGCCCATAATGCATCATCAAGTTTCTTAGACCAATTCTTCCTAGATCTATTAACAGTCTTTTGCAAGATCAATTTTATTTCTCTATTATTCAATTCTACTTGACCACTAGATTGAAGATGATATGGAGATGCAATTCTGTGGTTAACATCATACTTAGCAAGCAATTTACGAAAAGCACCATGAATAAAGTGTGAACCACCATCAGTCATTAAATATCTAGGGACTCCAAACCTCGGAAAAATAACTTCTTTAAGCATTTTAATGGAAGTGTTATGATCAACACTACTAGTTGGAATAGCCTCTACCCACTTAGTAACATAATCAACAACAACCAAAATATGTGTATACCCTTTAGAGGAAGGAAAAGGTCCCATATAATCAAATCCCCAAACATCAAATGGTTCAATAACAAGTGAATAATTCATAGGCATTTCCTGATGTCTACTAATATTACCAATTCTTTGACATTCATCACAAGACAAGACAAACTTACGAGCATCCTTGAAAAGAGTAGGCCAATAAAAACCAGATTGTAGTACCTTGTGTGCAGTTCTATCACCAGCATGGTGTCCTCTGTAGGCCTCGGAGTGACACTTCCGTAGGATCTGTTACTGTTCATGCTCAGGTACACAACCTCTAATAACACCATCTACTCCTTTATAAAGATGTGGGTCATCCCAGAAGTAATGTCTCAAATCATAGAAAAACTTTTTCTTTTGTTGGTATGTAAAACTAGGTGGTATAAATTTAGCAAAAATATAATTAGCATAGTTTGCATACCATGGTGTACTACGAGAAGCATTTATGACAGCTAATTGTTCATCAGGAAAGCCATCATCAATAGGTAGTGGGTCATCAAAAACATTTTCTAACCTAGACAAGTTGTCTGCTACGGGGTTCTCAGCTCCCTTTCTATCAATAATATGTAAATCAAATTCTTCTAACAAGAGAACCCACCTAATGAGTCTAGGTTTAACATCTTTCTTTTCCATAAGGTATTTAATAGCAGCATGATTAGTGTGAACAGTAACTTTGGAATCAATAATATAAGATCTGAACTTATCACAAGCAAACACAACTGCTAAAAATTCTTTTTCAGTAGTAGCATAATTCCTTTGAGCACTGTCTAGAGTTTTACTAGCATAATGGATAACATTTAATTTCTTATCAACTCTTTGTCCTAGAACAGCACCAACAGCGTAATCACTAGCATCACACATAATTTCAAAGGGTAGGTTCTAATCAGGTGGTTGAACAATAGGTGCAGAAATTAAGGCTTTCTTAAGTATTTCAAATGCTTCTACACAATCATCATCAAAAACAAATGGAGCATCCTTTTGCAAGAGATTAGTCAGAGGCCTAGAAATTTTAGAGAAGTCTTTAATAAATCTCCTATATAAACCGGCATGACCAAGGAAACTTCTTATACCTTTGATATCTTTAGGACACGGCATTTTTTCAATAGTATCAACTTTAGCTTTATCAACTTCAATACCTCTTTCGGAAATTTTATGCCCCAAGACAATACCTTCATTAACCATAAAGTGGCACTTCTCCCAATTCAAGACAAGATTAGTTTGCTCACATCTCTGCAAAACTCGATCAAGGTTGCTTAAACAATCATCAAAAGAAGTTCCGTAAATGGAGAAATCATCCATGAAAACCTCAACAATCTTCTCACAGAAGTCAGAGAATATAACAGTCATACATGTTTGAAAGGTAGCAGGTGCATTACATAAACCAAAAGGCATACGTCTATATGCAAAGGTACCAAAAGGGCAAGTAAAAGTAGTTTTTTCTTGATCCTCTTGTGACATAGGCATTTGGGAAAAACCAGAATAACCATCTAGAAAGCAGGAATGTGTATGTTTTGATAGTCTTTCTAGCATTTGATCAATAAAAGGTAAAGTATAATGATCTTTCCTAGTAGCCTTATTTAATTTTCTAAAATCAATTACCATTCTATAACCCGTGACAATTCTTTGTGGGATCAACTCATTTTTATCATTGGGATAATTAGTTTTATGCCCCTAGTTGTGTCCCACTCGACAGGATTGCCCCTAATTTTCAAAAGCCAGTGGTTCTGTCCAACCCACTTTGGTCGTCTTGTGCTTTTGCCCTTTGACCGTCACTTTGAAAACTTCATAACTAATTCATACTAAATCAGAAAAATGCAAATAAGATACCAAAATGTTTGGGAAAACATCACCTACATGTCAATGTCATTTGCATTCATGACAAAAGTGTTGGAAAGTGCCCATCCGAGTTTTAGCTCTTATCATACCACCATGAATAGTAAAATCTAAAAAATTTCAAAAAATTCAAAAATAAATTCAGTGGCAAAGAATGACAAATGTTTTAAGTGCTTGCCAAGTTTTATCAGGGAATGACATTTGTGGAAGTCGTGGCAAAAAAAAATCTATTTTAGAGTGTTGATTGTTTTTTTGCCACGACTTCCACGAATGTCATTCCCTGATAAAACTTTTCAAGCACTTAAAACATTTGTCATTCTTTGCCACCAAATTTATTTTTGAATTTTTTGAATTTTTTTAGATTTTACTGTTCATGGTGGTATGATAAGAGCTAAAACTCGGATGGGCACTTTCCAACACTTTTGTCATGAATGCAAATGACATTGACATGTAGGTGATGTTTTCCCAAACATTTTGGTATCTTATTTGCATTTTTCTGATTTAGTATGAATTAATTATGAAGTTTTCAAAGTGACGGTCAAACGGTCAAAGGGCAAAAGCACAAGACGACCAAAGTGGGTTGGACAGAACCGCTGGCTTTTGAAAATTAGGGGCAATCCTGTCAAGTGGGACACAACTAGGGGCATAAAACCAATTATCCCTTTATCATTAGGCACAACAGTAATACCTCCCTTCTTAGGGACACAATGAACAGGACTTACCCATCTACTATCAGCAATAGGATATATTATACCTGCTTCCAGAAGCTTTAGTATTTCATTTCTTACCAATTCTTTCATTTTTGGATTCAACCGTCGTTAATGATTAACAACTGGTTTAGCATCAGGATCCATATTAATTTTGTGCTAACATAGAGTGGGACTTATGCCCTTAAGATCATGAAGAGTATATCCAATAGCGGCACGCTGCTTCTTCAGAGTTTTCAACAATTTCTTTTCTTCATACTCTGAAAGGTTAAAACTGATAATAACAGGATATATCTTCTTTTCATCAAGATAAGCATATTTCAAAGTATCCGGTAATTGTTTAAGATCAAACACAGGATCACTCTTGGGTGGTAGAGGATCTCCAAGAGTCTCAACAGGCAAGTTATGTTGCAAAACTGACATTTGTTTAAAGAACATCTCATCTAATTCCTTTCTTTCATGCATGAACATATCATTTTCATGGTCTAGCAAATACTGTTCTAAAGGATCAGTAGGAGGCACGACAATAGAAGCAAGACCAATAATTTTATCTTTATTAGGCAGTTCTTTGTCATGAGGTTGTCTACGAAATTTGGAGAAATTAAACTCATGAGACACATCCCCAAAACTCACACTAACAGTTTCTTTCTCACAGTCTATCTTAGCATTAACAGTGTTCAAGAAAGGTCTACCAAATATAATGGGACAAAAATCATCTTGTGGGGAACCAAGAACTAGAAAATCATTAGGATATTTTATCTTCCCACACAAGACTTCAACATCTCTAACAATCCCAATTGGTGAAATAGTATCTCTATTGGCAAGCTTAATAGTAACATCTATATCTTCTGTTTCAACAGGTGCAATATCATTCATAATTTCCTGATACAAAGTATAGGGAATTGCATTTACACTAGCACCTAAATCACATAAGCCATGATAACAATGATCTCCTATTTTAACAGAAATAACAGGCATGCCAACAACATGTCTATGTTTATCTTTTTCCTCAGATTTAGCAATTCTAGCAGCTTCATCACAGAAATAAATAACATGCCCATCAATATTATCGACCAAGAGATCTTTAACCATAGCAATACTAGGTTCAACTTTAATTTGTTCAGGGGGTGTAGGTGTTCTAGTATAACTCTTACAGACTACAGCTGAAGTTTTAGCATGTTCCTTTATCCTCACAGGAAAAGGTGGTTTCTCAATATAAGCAGTAGGAATAACAGGATCAACATTATAAGTAACGGTTTCTTCTTCAGCCTTAATGGGTTCTACTATTTTTACTTCAATAGGAGGATGATATTTAAACCACTTCTCCTTAGGGAGATCAACATGAGTAGCAAATGATTCACAGAAAGAAGCTACTATCTCAGAGTCAAGTCCATATTTAGTTCTAAATTCACGAAAAGCATCGGTATCCATAAAAGATTTAACATAATCAAACTTAAGGTTTATACCTGACTCCTTACCTTCGCCGAGCTCCCAATCTTCAGAGTTGCATTTAATTCTTTCCAAGGGATCCCATTTGAATTCAATAGTTTTCTTCATAAAAGAACCAGTACAAGAAGTATCGAGCATGGATTGATCATTACGAGAAAGCCGAGCATAAAAAAGGGCAGCCCGGTGCATGTAGCTCCCGCTTGCGCAAGGTCCGGGGAAGGGTCCGACCACTTGGGTCTATTGTACGCAGCCTTTCCCTACATTTCTGTAAGAGGCTGTTTCCAGGACTTGAACCCGTGACCTCATGGTCACAAGGCAACAACTTTACCTACGAGAAAGCCGAGCATAAAAATTCTGAATAATAATTTCTCTTGAGAGCTCATGACTGGGGCATGAATATAACATTGACTTAAGCCTCCCCAAGCTTGAGCGATACTTTCTCCTTCACGAGGCCAAAAATTATATATATATAATTCCGATCATGACGAACCAGATGCATAGGATAAAACTTCTGATGAAAATCCAATTTCAACCGGTTGTAATTCCAAGTCCCAATATCATCGCATAGCCTATACCATGTCAATGCCTTCTCCTTCAAAGATAAAGGGAATACCTTCTTCTTGACTTCATCCTCGGGCAAACCTGCAAGCTTAAATAATCCACAAACTTCATCCACATAGATTAGATGCATATCGGGATGTAGTATTCCATCTCCTGCATAAGGATTAGCTACCAGTTTCTCGATCATACCCGAAGGGATTTCATAATAAATATTTTTAGAAAGTTCAGTAGGTTGAGGAGCAACTCTTTGTTCTTCCGGTCGAGGTGAAGATACCCCGAACAAACCCCTCAAAGGATGATTTTTTATAGTAACAAGTGACAGTAAATTTCAGCACACTATACAAATTTTTTCTTACCAAATTCCACTTACCAAAGGCGCTTCACTCCCCACCAACGGCGCGAGAAAAGAGTATTGATGACCCACAAGTATAGGGGGTCTATCGTAGTCCTTTCGATAAGTAAGAGTGTCGAACCCAACGAGGAGCAGAAGGAAATGACAAGCGGTTTTCAGCAAGGTATTCTCTGCAAGCACTGAAATTATCGGTAACAGATAGTTTTGTGATAAGATAATTCGTAACGGGTAACAAGTAACAAGCGTAGCAAATGTGAAGCAAGGTGGCCCAATCCTTTTTGTAGCAGAGGACAAGCTTGGATGAACTCTTATATAAAGCAAAGCGCTCTCGAGGACACATGGGAATTATCATCAAGTTAGTTTTCATAATGCTCATATGATTTGCGTTCGTTACTTTGATAATTTGATATGTGGGTGGACCAGTGCTTGGGTCCTGTCCTTACTTGGACAAGCCTCCCACTTATGATTAACCCCTCTCGCAAGCGTCTGCAACTATGAAAGAAGAATTAAGATAAATCTAACCATAGCATGAAACATGTGGATCCAAATTAGCCCCTTACGAAGCAACGCATAAACTAGGGTTTAAGCTTTTGTCACTCTAGCAACCCATCATCTACTTATTACTTCCCAATGCCTTCCCATAGGCCCAAATCATGGTGAAGTGTCATGTAGTCGACGTTCACATAACACCACTAGAGGAAAGATAACATACATCTCATCAAAATATCGAATGAATACCAAATTCACATGATTACTTATAACAAGACTTCTCCCATCTCCTCAGGAACAAACGTAACTACTCACAAAGCATATTCATGTTCAAGATCAGAGGGGTATTGAATATCATTAAGGATCTAAACATATGATCTTCCACCAAATAAACCAACTAGCATCAACTACGAGGAGTAATCAACACTACTAGCAACCCACAGGTACCAATCTGAGGTTTTGAGACAAAGATTGAATACAAGAGATGAACTAGGATTTGGAGAGGAGATGGTGCTAATGAAGATGTTGATGGAGATTGACCCCCTCTCGATGAGAGGATCGTTGGTGATGACGATGGCTTCTATTTCCCCCTCCCGGAGGGAAGTTTCCCCCGGCAGAACAGCTCCGCCGGAGCCCTAGATTGCTTCTGCCCAGGTTCCGCCTCGAGACGGCGGCGCTTCGTCCCGAAAGCTTCCTTCTGATTTTTTCCAGGTAAAAACCCTCCATATAACAGAAGATGTACACCGGAGACCTGTCAAGTGGCCCACAAGCCCTAGGGGCGCGCCCAGGGGGGTAGGGCGTGCCCCCAGGCTTGTGGCCACTTGGTGGGTCCCCTCTGGTATTTTCTTCGCCCAATAATTCTTATATATTCCAAAATAATTCTCCGTAAATTTTCAGGACTTTTGGAGTTGTGCAGAATAGGTCTCTCAGATTTGCTCCTTTCCGGTCCAGAATTCCAGCTGCCGGCATTCTCCCTCTTTGTGTAAACCTTGTAAAATAAGAGAGAAAAGGCATAAGTATTGTACCTAAACGTGTAATAAAAACCCATAATGCAATAAATATCAACATAAAAGCATGATGCAAAATGGATGTATCACTGCGTCGCTGTTGTTAAACAAACAACACGTTGTTTGGTTGCAAACGGCTAAAGATGTGATCACCACTTCTCCTTAGTAGTGATCTTACCACACACACTGACCATTGTTTTGTCCTAGCTAGGAAACAAATGGCAGTTTATCCTAGCTACTAGCAAATGACAGTACAAGTTGTTAAGAGCCAACATGGCTGAATAAGGATAGTTCAATGATGCTAACTAGGTGCTTCCTCTTCCTCTGCTGCTTGTGCTGCTTCCTCTTCCTTGCTTCTGCTGCTCCCTCTTTCTTCTTCTTCCTCTTGTTCTTCGGCTTCAGATCCTTGTCTAACCTCTATTATCCCACATTGCCTGAGCCCACTCCAACCTTTTGTTCTTCCACGCTTCGTTGTCGAATGCCTCCACACCATGGCCGGAGCTGATCACCTCATCAGGAGTCACATCTTCCTCCTCCGGCACAAATTCATCAACCCCCCATTGCAGAATCCAGTTGTGAATGATGCAACATGCAAGAACAAGCTTCACCTCGGAAGGGTAAGGGTGGAATGGCTTCTGATCCAGGATCTTAAACCTGTTCTTCAGAGCTCCAAAGGCCCTCTCAATAGTCACTCTAAGGCTGGAGTGTCTGAGATTGAACAGTTCCTGAGGAGTCCTAGGATAGTTCCTACCAGCAAACTCATTCAGATTATACCTGTTTTTTCTGAAGGGTGGAAGAACACCTGGCCGACATGCATAGCCAGCATCTCCAAGGTAGAACTTGCCATTGGGGATGTTGATGCCATCATGACAACTCAGGCTATCACTGAGAATGTTAGCATCATGTGCTGATCCTTCCCAGCCAGCCAGCACATATGTGAACTTCCACTACAAGAAATATGCTATCTTGTGACCTTTTGTCAGTGACCCTGTAAGGAATGGTCGTAAATCTATGACCATTTCAGACAATTTGGTTGTAAGTTGTTCAGGGGGCTCCAAACCCTAAACCATAATGACCATTATGTGTTCGAGATGGCACTGGTCTGGTGCCTTATTTGTAACTGATCATGACCAATATAAAAGGTCATTACACTAGAGTTCGAATGCATTAGGATGATTAGGCAGCCACCTCTCCAATCTCGCTTATGTGTCAATGTTTACGTGTCATTTTTGCTGACAGGATCACACTCTGACAGGCGGGACCCATTTGACAGACGCCTTATCGTTTATTCGCTCGTTAAAAAAGAAGCGCGGGGGGACTCGAACCCGCGACCCGCGGTAGAGGGGCTGCGTTCCCAGCCACTGGGCTAGAGAAGCTCTGTTGCTCAAGTACCAGTAGTATTGTATCTATTATATATCCAGTAGCAGTTTCTGGAAAAAAATTATATATCCAGTAGCTGTCTTAACTCATTGACAAGTGGGACCAATTCACTTACATGTGGGACCTATTTGACAGCGTGGGGCCAACTTGTCAGCGAGTTGTGTGTTTGATACTTGACTGGTTTGATGATTTTTTTGAACATCAAAATTGATGAAAACAAGATCAAAATGCTCACTGACAAAAACAGCTCTGAAACAACAGCTCCATCAAAATCCAGTTCAAAAAAGCATCTTCAAAATGATCACTGAGACACATAACTACAAACTTGTTCAACATAACAAAAGCAAACTTGTTCAACCACATAACTATAAACTGAGACACATAATAGCACAAGCACAAGCACAAGCAACTCATTGTCCCCAGTAGTAGGGGTCATCCCAATGCTCCTCTGCCTCTCGCCATTGCTTGAAACCTTCTCTGGTGGTTTCGATTTTCTTCCATGCCTCGTAGGTGACGTACGCATCTTTCGCTGCGTACTCGATGAGGTACTTTGGCAGTGGGCTGATCCCCCATAGTTTGTGGTCCTCTTCATTGTTGATCTTCTGCTTCATTTTCTTATAGGATGGGTGGATGAGGCTGGCTGCAAACTCAGCCAAAGACTGCCACCTCTTTCCATTGTTTGGAACTCTCCATTGGCGCTGCATGTCGATGAACTTGTCGGGGTTGATCTCCAAACCAGACAACTTCAGCTTCTCCTTGTCACCTCCAATGCAGAAGCCAACAAAGGTGTACAGCTCCTTCTCCTGCAGGAGCGGGCGGAGTTCCTTGGGCCTGCATCAAGTTCAGAAATTAATCTGGTGCATCAAATTCATCTACTTCAGAAACTACACTAGTACAGCCAGTTCAGAAACTTCAGAACTTCAGAACTAGTATTGCATCTACTTCAGAACTATTGCATCTACTTCAGAAACTTCAGAAACTTCAGAACTACAGAAACTTCAGAAACTACTAATTAGACAGAAACTTCAGAACTTCAGAAACTTCAGAACTAGATGTTTTTACCATTTGGTTGCCGCGGTGATGTGGTATACCAGGCAGAGATCCTCCACGCATAACTGCAGAACTGCAGCCATTTGCGGAGGTTCGTCTTCGCTGGTATACTCGACATCAACGCCGATCGACCGAGGAAGCATGCCGCCGAGCCTCTTCCTGATCTCGCGGATCCTCTTGTCGGCTTCGTCTGGATTACTGGTGCATATGACATCCAGCGGCTCCTTCAGGTGGGTATCAACCTTGAGCGGCACGATGTAGTCCAGCTTCTGCCCGGGGACCGGAACGTCGTCGTCGACCACCAGCGGCTCCTTGCCAGACGCCTCACCACGGTGATGCTTGGCAGACGGAGGGGAGTTGCTCCACGATGCCTCCGCCATTCGCTTGGCAGACGTAGGGGAGTTGCTCCACGATTCCTCCGCCATTGCCCTCCTGGCCAGCGATGGCGGGCTTGAGATAGAGCAGAGGGGAGTTGCTTGATGGTGGAGGCAGATGGAGCGGCAATGGAATGAGGAGGGAGGCAGAGGGAGGAAGATGGAGCGGCAATGGAATAGGAGGGGAGTTACCTGGACTGGAAGAAAACCCAAACTCCCTCTGCGTCGTGGGGAGTTGCTAGTGGAGGGGAGACGTGGGGCGCGCGGTTGCCTCAAAAACTCAAACGTCCCCGGCCCTTTGGTTTCTCGCAAGTGTCCAAACCCCGGCCTTCTCCTGTTTCTGAAACAAAACAAAAAAAACAGCCATATTTTGCTCTAAAATTAATGATCACTACAGCCATATTTTGCTCAATCTTCAAGCATTAAAACAGCACCAAAACAGTCACTGCAGCCATCCAAAATGGCACCAAAACAGCATCAAAACAACATTACAGCAAAAAATGCCACCAAAATGGCACCAAAGTATCAACCAAAATGGCACCAGAGTCACTACAGCCATCTTCACCATCAGCCAAAATGGCACCAAAACTACATGATTTTGCATTGTATCTTCACCATCTGCCTCTTCATCACCAAAGTCTCATGCATTTTGCTACCTGGAGAGAATTGTAGTAGAAAAACTACATCAGGATCACATCAACAAAAACTACAGAGAAGGTTGATCACCAATCAAAACAAGGAACATGCAGTAATAGTATTAGGTCACCAAGGAGACAAAATTTACCTTCATGTCCATTCGCTACTCATCGTCGTTGATACCAAAAAAAGGAACTCTATGCCCACTCCTGTTTTCCTCATCGTCACTACAATATTGCAGCATGGTATGATCAGTCCTGTTTTCCTCATCCTCGCTCTCATGCCCATCCGCTACCACCTTTCTTCTTTTCTTAATGCCTTCAACTGTTGCAGCATCAACGAGCACACGTTCCCGGTCCCTTCGCACTCTACTTTGCACCGGAACTTCCATAGAGTCATCATCAGCTTGCACCGGAACTTCCGTAGAGTCATCATCCTGGTATGTTAGTCCACTACCACCGGGGCCCTTTTCCATTTCAGTTTTAGTCACACTCCACAAGTGTCTGTGCTGAAAGGTTTGCACAACTCGCCATTTTCCGTGCAAAAGAGTGTCTGGCAGATAAAACACAATTGTTGCTTGTGCTGATAGAATAAAGGGATCATTCTTATACCAGGACCTTCCAGTGTTGATGCTTTTGAAGTGGCCATCATATTTGACAAAAGAGTCTCTCTTCTTCTTGCCACCAAGATCAATCCAGTCACAGCGAAATAAGACAACCGAGCGATGGATGCCTCCACTAGAGTTGTACTGCAACTCTATGATGCTTCTCAGCTGACCATAGAAGTCAATGTTCTCACCATCATGTGTCCCCTCAGTGACGATTCCACTATTCTGTGTCTTCCTTCTTTCCTCACGGTCAACGGTGTGGTACCGGACACTGTCAGCAATGCATGCTGAATACACTCTCACTCGCTTATCCGGTAAGCATGCCAAAGCAAATAGATCATCACTGACCTTCTTCTCCTCATGCAACTTTCCAATCTGCACAAATAAACCATTTAGCAACAATGGTATTTAATAGTTGGTGAATAACACAGAAAACATAAAACATGTGGCTAAAGATCTCACATGATTCTTAAACCATTTAGCAAATCCCTTGGCAACCCTTTTATCAACATGAATCTGGCTTTCTTCCTGATTTAACTCTTCCTTGCATTTCCTGCAATGCCAACAAAACATGTGAATTAAAACATTAGGCTGGTGCCAACCCAAGCAAAAAAATATAACGAGTGCACAAGATATAAAGTACTCGATATATGGTAGAACCTCAGCGCAATTGCTGAGCACAAACCAAACCATCTTGTCATACTCATCACCAGCCTCCAAGTATTTTGAGGCTCCAAGTAGTTTCACACCATGGTTGAAAACCGAGACATCACCACTTTGCGAATCAGACCACTCTATATTTCTGGCCGGCCGGTTCCATCTCGTTTCCACATCTTTAAAGTATCTAGAGCAAAATGTCAAGCACTCGTCAATGACATATGCTTCAGCAATCGAACCTTCAGGTCTTGCCGTGTTTCGCACATAATGCTTACAAGTAAGCATCCTTCTTTCGATTGGGTACATCCAACCGTATTGCACAGGGCCTCTAAGCATTGCCTCTTTTGGTAAGTGCACCGCCAAATGGACCATCACGGTGAAGAAAGCTGGAGGGAAAATCTTCTCGAGCTTGCAAAGAATAATTGGGATTTCTTTTTCAAGTCTTTGCAGAACAGTTACCTTGAGTGTTTTGCAGCACAGTTCTCTAAAGAAATTTCCCAGCTCAGCAACCGCTTCATATATATTTTTGTCCATGATTCCTCGGAGGCCCGCCGGTAAAATCCTTTGGAGGAGGATGTGACAATCATGGGTTTTCAGTACTGAAAGCTTGAATCCATCAGAAGTAACACACTTTGCTAGGTTAGCAGCATAACCATCTGGAAATCTCACCGCTCTTATGAATTCACAGAATGCAAGCTTTTGTTCTTTACTCATTGTATACCATGCTCGTGGCATTTCAAATGAATCTTCATCATCATCATGCTGTAGATGCAAATCTGATCTTATGCCCATGTCCTCCAAATCAAGCCTAGAACTAACCGTGTCCTTTGTCTTCCCTTCAATTTTCAGAAACGTCCCTAGCAGATTCTCGCATATGTTTTTCTCAATGTGCATTACATCGAGATTATGCCTTAACTTCAGATCAGCCCAGTATGGCAGGTCCCACAAACAAGACCTCCGGTCCCAACATTGACCTTCCTCACGCTTTATTTTCTTGGAAAGCTTTCCTGGTCTCACATCTTTCACCTTTTCAAGTTGCTGCTGCAGCTCTTCTATAGTGAATTCAGCTGGCTTGTCACGGGTTTCATTCTCACCATTAAAATCTTTGCTTCTTCGCCAGCAATGGTTTCGGGGAAGAAAGCGGCGGTGCCCAATATGGCAGATCTTGTTCCTTATTCTCTTTGAGCAAGGGTCTTTGTCACAATGGACACAGGCCTGATAACCCGCTGTGATCCTCCCAGACAGAGTGTGCAGTGCCGCGAAATCATGGATGGACCATATGATTGCAGCACGTAGATTGAACTTTTCTTTCGGACTATTGGCATCATATGTAGGTACACCAGTCCAGAGTTGGAGCAGTTCTTCTATGAGGGGCTCCATAAAGACATCAAAATCCTTTCCTGGAGACTCTGGACCCGGGATAAGCAACGACATCATGAAGTTGGACTGATCCATGCATGCCCATGGTGGCAGGTTGTACGGCACAACAAAAACATGCCACATGCTATAAGACGTGCTCATGTTCCCAAATGGATTAAAGCCATCTGTGGCAATGCCGAGTCTTATGTTCCTTGGATCTGCAGCAAAATCCACATGTATACTGTCAAATTCTTTCCATGCATCTCCGTCCGCTGGATGGCTCAGCTCATTGTCCACAGGTTGCCGCTTCAGCTTGTGCCATTGTACCTCCAGTGATGATTTCTTTGAGATAAACATGCGCTGCAGCCTTGGTATCAACGGAAAGTGCCTCAGTACCTTCTCTGGTATTGACTTCTTCCCATCAGCATCTTTCCACCTAGAGGCATTGCATTTTGGACAGTTGTCATGCTTCGCTAAATCCTTCTGAAACAAGACACAGTTATTTGGGCACACATGTATTGAAACATAACCTAGCCCCAGCCTGCGGATTATGCTCAATGCTTCATCGTAAGACTTGGGAATGCAGCTATCAGGGAATTGCAAGGTCAAAAGGTGGAGTATTGCGTTGAATGCAGCATTACTAATCCGGTAGAAAGACTTGATGTGGAGTAACTTCACGGTGAAGGTAAATCTTGAAAATTTACCCCCTTCATGAGTTGCGCGCTTCGCCTCCTCTAACACCTCAGCAAACATCGACTTCTGTCCATCAGCAAGGCCTTCAGAGTTGTAGAGATCCTTCAACAGGTCAGGAATCCTATCATCTTCATGCCCATCCTCTTCCTCCAAACCAGCATTCTCTCGCAAAACCTTTTCCATAAAATCAATGCCAGCATCACCACCACCCATCATATGAGGGGCCTGTGTATCATCTTCAAAATGTTGAGGTTGTCCATCTAAAGGTTCTCCATGATATATCCATCTATCATATGTGCTGGCCATCCCATTAAGAAGCAGATGATCTTCCACTCTTCCTTGAGCTATTCTTGAACGGTTGAGGCATTCGCAGCATGGGCAAAGAATGGCAGCATCCTTGGCAAAATTTTCCCGAACAAATTGCATGAATTCATTAACTCCCTTCATATGTTCTTTGGAAAACCTTCTAACTCCTTTTGTAATCCAGCTTCTGTCCATCTGCCAAAGACAACAAATTGTTGCAAATTAGCAACCAATCTAAGTGCATCAACATTAATTAATGAAAATGGATGGCAGTAATGGCAGCTAAAAATCCAGAAAATAAGGTAGGCACCCAACTTTATATGCTAACTGCCTAACCACAACATTAAGCTATTTCCAATTTCTCACTACTTTAGTCCAGTTCACATGGTTTACTGATTTCACATGGGAGCAACAAAAAGCAGTTCACAGGAAATACAGATTTCACATGGGAGAAAAGAAAAGCTAACAAAAGCATGTAAAACCTAAAATAGATCTTCAGCTGCATCCATCTCCAGCTGCACTAAAAAACAGAGGAGATCCAGCTCCAGCTGCATCCATCTCCAGCTGCACTAAAAAACAGAGTAGCATCCAGCTGCAGCTGATGGATTCACACTCAAATTAAGCTACACTTGACTACTAGCTAGTGTTCATCACACATCTAGCTCCTAACTCCTAACAGTGCGCATCTAGGGTTCAACTCCTAACAGTGCGCATCTAGGGTTCTAGGGATCAGAAGAGAGGGGGAGAGGAGAGGGGGGAGAGCATACCAGGAGGCCTGCTTGCGGCGGCGGTGGCGGCGGCGGCGGCGGCGGAGAGTCCCCCATGCTCGGCGAGCCGCTCCTGTCGAGCCAAGCGGCGAGTTGTGGGCGAGGCGAGTTGCTTCCGCCGCCCCTGCCAGTTGCTTCCGCCGTCGTGGGCGAGGCGCGTGCCCCGGCCCACGGCCTCCCCGCCGGTTGCTTCCGCCGCCGGCCCCGGCCCTGCCACCCCCGCCGGTTGCTTCCACCACCGCCGCCTACGCTAGACCATTTCAGAAACGAGAGGGGGGAAATTTTCGCCAAGTGTTGGCTCGAGAGGGGGGAAATTTTCGCTCACTCATCAGTGCCGCCACTCGACTCTTTTCCCCCACTCATCAGTGTGAGACGATGCTGCCAGTGGGTCGCACTTGTCAGTGTGAGACGATGCTTCCGGTTTCGCTGACAAGTTGGCCCCACCGCAGTCATTTTCCCCCCTCAGTCATTTCCCCCACCGCAGTCATTTTCCCCCCTCAGTCATTTTCCCCCACCTCATCCCCGCCGCCAAAAACATTTTTCATTTTTTGAATGCCAAAAACACATGTTTTTCGTGAAGCGGCTACAAAGAGGGACATTCCAAACGGCGCCATTCCATGTTTATCTCAAAGTAGACCCTATTCTACGGACGGTCGCCAAAAATCATGCATTTCCGACCCTCGTAGCTACTCCCGGCCATTTAGACAACCATCGGCCGATTCAGCTGGAACCGGTTGGAATTTGAACTGCGGGTCCTCCATCGCTTGCCCGTTATTTTTGCCAAAAATCATTTTTAGCTTCACAGGTAGGCATTTCATCATAGAATCACCAACAGATATGCATGATCAAACCCCTAGCCACGGACAGCCGACGCGACAAGTTAGACCGGTTTTTGAAAACACCGTAAAAAATTCAAAAAAATGGGAGACCTCCGCGTCACATCATCAAATGTGGCCTACCAACTAGTAAAAATATTAAACTTGGAATACCGATGTTTTCTTTAAAAAGTGTTCTAAAAAATGACCTACCATGAACGAAGATTCATGGCTTTCAAGCCAAACGAGCAATGATATGGCCACATTCGTTGAATAGTTTGTGATAATATGCCCAAATTTGGCACATGCCTCCATCTTGTGATGGCAAACAATGTTGCCAAAGAGAGGTTCCAACTTGTTTCACAAAAAAAACCATTTTTCATTTTTTGAATGCCAAAAACACGTGTTTTTCGTGAAGCCGCTACAAAGAGGGACATTCCAAACGGCGCCATTCCATGTTTATCTCAAAGTAGACCCTATTCTACGGACGGTCGCGAAAAATCATGCATTTCCGACCCTCGTAGCTTCTCCCGGCCATTCAGACAACTATCGGCCGATTCAGCTGGAACCGGTTGGAATTTGAACTGCGGGTCCTCCATAGCTTGCCCGTTATTTTTGCTAAAAATCATTTTTAGCTTCACAGGTAGGCATTTCATCATAGAATCACCAACATATATGCATGATCAAACCCCTAGCCACGGACGGCCGACGCGACAAGTTAGACCGGTTTTTGAAAACACCGTAAAAAATTCAAAAAAATGGGAGACCTCCGCGTCACATCATCAAATGTGGCCTACCAACTAGTAAAAATATTAAACTTGGAATACCGATGTTTTCTTGAAAAAGCGTTCTCAAAAACGACCTACCATGAACGAAGATTCATGGCTTTCAAGCCAAACGAGCAATGATATGGCCACATTCGTTGAATAGTTTGTGATAATATGCCCAAATTTGGCACATGCCTCCATCTTGTGATGGCAAACAATGTTGCCAAAGAGAGGTTCCAACTTGTTTCACAAAAAAAAACCATTTTTCATTTTTTGAATGCCAAAAACACATGTTTTTCGTGAAGCGGCTACAAAGAGGGACATTCCAAACGGCGCCATTCCATGTTTATCTCAAAGTAGACCCTATTCTACGGACGGTCGCCAAAAATCATGCATTTTCGACCCTCGTAGCTACTCCCGGCCATTCAGACAACCATCAGCCGATTCAGCTGGAACCGGTTGGAATTTGAACTACGGGTCCTCCATAGCTTGCCCGTTATTTTTGCTAAAAATCATTTTTAGCTTCATAGGTAGGCATTTCATCATAGAATCACCAACAGATATGCATGATCAAACCCCTAGCCACGGACGGCCGACGCGACAAGTTAGACCGGTTTTTGAAAACACCGTAAAAAATTCAAAAAAATTCAAAAAAATGGGAGACCTTCGTGTCACATCATCAAATGTGGCCTACCAACTAGTAAAAATATTAAACTTGGAATACCGATGTTTTCTTGAGCTATTCGGTATGATTTTAACCATTCTTTGTACAAAGTTTACAAAAAAACCCCTAAAATTTTCTGCCTCAAAACCCAAAAGAATTTCCCTCCCACCCCAAAATTTTCCCTCCACTCTCCCAAAATTTCCCTCCCTCTCCCAAAATTTCCCTCCAACCCCTCTCCCACTAACAGGCGGGACCCACCACCCCCTCTCCCATTAACCCGCAGGATCCCCTCCCCTCCCTCCCAAAATTTCCCCATTCCGCTCCCCTCCCCTCCTTCCCATGACCGCGCCGCACCGCCACTCCGCGCCGCCCCGTCCCTCCCCTGCTCCTCGCCGCACCGCCACTCCGCACCGCCACTCCTCCCCACTCCCCGACGACGGCACCATCGATGACATCGCCCGCCTCGTAACCCTAGGCCACGACGACGGTGGCCACATCGACGACGGCGGCCACATCGACGACGACCACCGCTGCGTCATCGACGACGGCGGCCACATCTACCACTGCATCATCTACTAGGTACTTCTCCCCTCGCTCCATCTCCCCTCGATCTTCTAGGGTTAGGGTAGATTTTCTAGGGTTCGGTAGATCCCCGTCATGGGTTCTTCTAGGGTTCATGGGGATGGATCGATGGGGATAGGGATGGTTCGGTAGATCCATGGGGTTAGGGTTAGGGTTCATCTGGTACACGTTGCTCTCTGGTTCATGGGGTTCATGGGGAAGGATTGATGGTGATTCATGGTTCATGGGGTTAGGGTTAGGGTTCTTGTTGTTGCTGCTCATGGCTAAACTATTGATGGGGTTAGGGTTCTTGTTGCACGCCATGGGTTAGGGTTCATGTTGTTGCTGCTCATGTTGTTGCTGCTCATGTTGTAGATGGAGTAGAAGTTGTTGTGGCTGCTCATGTTGTTATTGCCTACTCAAATCTGTTAATGCCTTGTTATCTTACTACAAGAAGTTGTTGTGGCTGCTCATGTTGTAGATAGAGTAGTAGCAAATTGGGCTGAATTGGCACATCAGTTGATCTATCTACTCAAATCTGTTAGGCACATATCATGTTGTGGCTGCTCATGCTGATATGGTCCATTGTAGATAGAATGTGCATAACAAGGCATGCCCTGTTTTGCCTTGTTATTTCACAAAGTCTGAAACTGTCAGCATAACTTGTCATTTTGCATTGATGCTATCATCATATCTGCCATGAACATATTTGCCATGAACAACTCCTGTTGCATGTAGTTTGCTAGCTCTAAACATTGCATCATGAATCTGTTTTCTGCCATGAACTGTGTTTTTCACTAAGTCTGGAAATCTGTATCACTTGTCAGTTATCCATGCTGTTTTCCTAATGATATAAGAAGTTTTAGAAATAGTTCAGTAAGCCTGTTTTGTAGTCAATGTTATCTACTATCATTCCATGTCATTTGTTTCCTTGTTTGAGTTCTTCATCATAATTAAATGTTGCATCTAAATTGCCATGTTGATGTAGTGAAGATATTAAGAGATGCTTCATATCTTTCCAGTGTACATGCATGCTTGTTTAGTGCACTTACATGTTTGCTTAATTAATAACACTACATCACTACATTGTTGATCCATCAAGTTTGCTTCACATGTATTCCATGTATGTGCATGCTGGTCCAAATGCTTTCCTTTATTGATACAAGTGCATCATTTTACTTTATCCCTGTTGTATCTGATTGTTGTTTATTCTTTTTTGCAAGCACCACCTGAAGATCATCCATGGCAAGGATGACAAGGTCAAATAATCGGCCAACCGTTGGTATGCAGCTTGCTCCTTGTGGTTATACTGTCAGTTTTATAAAATATGTGTCTTAATATGATAAGTGAAATGTATTGCTGCAATCTGAATAAGCTATCTTAATTATGCAACTAGGATTAAATGTTTGCTGTCTTAATTATGAATAATCTGAATAAGCTGTCTTAATTGTGAATAAGCTGTCTTAAATGTTTGCTGTTAGTCTTCCATACCCGAATAACTAGGATTAAATGATAATAAAATCTTATAAGACATGTTTGACTGTCTGTCCATGCATTCCAACCATTCACCTAATAATTATGTTTCCTTTATCATGCAAAGAGGATCCTCTCACCGAGTACGAGAAGGTTAGGGCTAGAAATATCATGAGGAACAATCGGATGTTCCAGTCTCTTGGCATCGGTGCAATAGCGTCGATGATTAGGAAATCGAATGATGTACAAGAGGGTAGAACTAAAGAGGTTCAAGAAGGTAGTGGAGTTATCAATGATGACCCATAGTACAATCCTAAAGAGGATGAAGTTATTGATGGGGAGGAAGTGGACGATGTTGTAGTGCAGAAGACTGTTAAGGTGCAAACTCTGTCTTGCTTGGAGGGTTGGGGTTCTTGTATGCTCTGTGTTTCCTTGTGCTCACATATTTGTCTCGTGATCTAATACTTTTTTCCGTGCTATTTATACGAGGCACTGAAGTCTCTGAAGAAGAGGCCTGGTGTTAAGAAGACAGTCAACAAGAAGAGGAAGAGCTCAGATACATCTGCTGCAATGCCTCCAGGAAGGGTGATGACCCCACCTCCAAGACAAGCAAAGAGGATCCTAGAACCTGATGAACCGCCCCCTGCTAGAGTCACAAGGCAGAAAGCAAACATGCCGGCTGCGACGGACCATCAGGAAAGTCCGCTGCGCATGGACACTGAGAGCTCGATGCAAATGGGTGATGTGCTTCCGCCCATGGATGATGAAACCACTGTCTGCATGGATGAAAGAGGCACTGTCTGCCCAGATGAAGGAGGAGCTATCTGCATGGATGAAGCAGGCACTGTCCACAGAGACCTCAGCCCTGTTGCACCTTCTATTGACAGGAATGCTGTCATCAGTGAAGAAGAACAGCAGCTTGTGCTTCAATCAGGCAAGTTCACCTTTGCAATGCTCTCTTTTACTAGTGCATTTTCCAAATGGAAGTGATCATGTATGGTTACCTGTTTAGCAGAACCATTCCTGCATTTGTCGATTTCTCTTCAAATTTATGAGTTCAATTTCATTTTCAGATGCACTGACTACCAAGCTTAGACAGAGAAAGGGCAAAGGGCTAGAGAGAATCACCAAGTCGCTTGGTAGCAAGGTGCCTATCCAAATTGCCGAAGGGATGAAGCGTCCAGAGAAGCCCCTGCAGGCAGCAAAGCTTGCTTCTGAGTGTGGACTCGTTGCAAGAACCCATCTGCCGGTTCTTCCTCACTTCAAGGAATACAAAAAAAAGGCTAATCTATTGGAGAACTACATTGGGAAAGTTGCTGTAAGCTACTTGTTTCGTAGTTAATGTGCTGTCTTTTTTCTGTTACACCTATGTATGATCACTAAT
This sequence comes from Thinopyrum elongatum, assembly GCA_011799875.1. Lineage (NCBI taxonomy): Eukaryota > Viridiplantae > Streptophyta > Magnoliopsida > Poales > Poaceae > Thinopyrum > Thinopyrum elongatum. Next base: position 479,204,061 of record CM022298.1, on the reverse strand, counting down.
ATTGTTCCTACCTTGTTTGCTGTCTTGGTAGGCAAATTTTGAGATGAACACCGACTCGGAGACCATCAAGACCGCTTGCAAAGATATTCTGCAGAAAAATTCAAAGAACAGACGCCATCTGATCAAGAAGAAGTATTTTGATTCCGTAGCAGCAAACAAAGTCAGCATCAAGTCTCCGGTGCCGGATCTGACAGACGGTGAATGGCAAGCTCTGGTGGAGATGTGGTCTACCACAAGACACAAGGTTTGTCTCTGCTTTGTTTGCTGCTTTATGTTTTGCACATGATATGCTAGTGCTAGATCATGCTGACAGAATGCTTTTTTTGTAGAATACCTGTCTGTCGAACAAGATGAATCGAGAAAAAGTTGTGTACCAACAGAGAACTTGTTCCAGGCATTACACAGCACACATTTTTGCCACTGTGAGAACTTTTGTCTAGAGACCTGACCGTTTGATCCTCGTTGAATAACATTTTTGATTCTTGCCGAATAACATTTTGATTTTTGTTGAAAATCATTTCAGAAAGAAGAGCGGAAGGGTGAGGAGCTGTCTGCGATTGACTTGTTCAAGGCCACCCACAACAGCAAGAAGCACGGGTTTTCGGAGCCAGTAAAGAAAGCTATAGTAAGTCACTCCATGCTTTGTCAAGCCAGTTCAAACTTTTGTCTAGATTTGGTATGCTTTGATGCTGTTTGCTAGAGCCGAAGATAGGTTTGATGTTGTTTGATTCACACTTCTGTCATGCCCTGTTTTGATTCACAACCAATTCAAACTTCTGTCATGCCTTGTTTGATGCTGTTTGACTGGTTTGTCCAGCCAGTTCAAACTTCTAGAGCCTAAGATAGGTTTGATGCTGTTTTACTGGTTTGTCCAGCCAGTTCAAACTTCTAGAGCCTAAGATAGGTTTGATGCTGTTTTACTGGTTTGTCCAGCCAGTTTAAACTTCTGTCATGTACTGTTTGAGTCACAGCCAGCAAGAACACAAACTTTGATGCTGTTTGCTACAGCCTAAGATAGGTTTGGTATCTCAACAAAGATATCAGAATTTGTTGTATAGTTCTAAACAAAGATAACAGAATTTGCTGTAGCTATTTGTTGCATTTTTTATGATATGGTAAAATATCTACGTATAGATTTTGTGTGCTGGTTTGGTTACTTCAAATAATTCATTTTGTGTGCTGGTTTGGTGGCATTATTGTTTGGTTTCTCTTGCTTGGTTTGGTTTGCAAAATATGAAATAGATCTGCCACTGATGTCTATCATTTTCCTCCATATGCTAGCTTGAGATGGAAACATGAAGGACGCGCCGGTACCAGAAGGTGAAGAGCCAAAGTCTGCTGTTGAAATTGTTGACGAAGTGCTCAAGACCGAAGTAAAGCAAAGCACATTCCTCATGAATGTTGGGCTCCAGCCATCTATGAACAAATCGGGCAAAGCAAGTGTTGCTGTGGCTGCTCATGTTCGTGATCTTGAGCAGAAGCTGGAGAGGTCAGAGCTTCAAGCTGAATTGATGAAAGATGAAGTGGCGGCAATCAAGATGAAGGCGGAAGAAGCTGAAGCTGCACGCGACAAGGAACTTGAGCTGCTGCGCAAGAAGGCTCAAGAACAGGATGAGAAGTTAGCCCACTTGATGGCTCTCTTTGGAGCTAAAGCATTATGATGGCTGAAGCATCGTCGAAGCTCTATGCTCATTTTGGTGAACCTGTGAAGTTGAACCTGTCGTAGGACTTGTGAAGTTGAACCTGTCGTAGGACCTGTTTTAGATAGATGGCTCATTTTGGTGATGCTGAACCTGTCAAGTTATGCAGTTTGTGAACCTGTGAAGTTATGCATTTCGTGAAACTGTGAAGTTATGCATTTTGTGTGAATTATTTGAGTTTTGTTTGTACCATTTTGTGAAGCTGAGCACCTGGTTCACAGGATAATTATTGAATTGGGCTCTAACCTTAGTTGGACCACAAAAAGGCCGAGGCCCAAACAAGAATTAGACTATAATGGCTTGGGCCAGTCTGTAAAGGGCTGCATCCCAGAAAATAAAAGGCCAAGGCCCAAACAAGAACTAGACTAAAAAGGCTGTGGAACAAAAAAAAAGTTGACTAGGAAAAAAATAGTGGACTGCAAAAGGCTACATCCCAGAAAATAAAATGCCAAATTATTGGGCCAGGCCCATGAAGCTAAGCAAAATAAAGAGAAAAAAAAAAAGTAAAATGGGCAGAATTATTGGGCTTGGCCCATGTAGACGGTCGAAATGGACCGGGCTGATTCTAATTTATGACCTTCTTATTTGGTCGTAATGCTGCCACGTCAGCTTGCCACGGTGGATCCGGCGTGGCATGGGTGGACTGCTAGTGACCAAAAATAAAGGTCGTAGAGCCTATGACCTTTGTTTTTGGTCATAAACGTCTATGACCTTTCCAGAAGGAAGGTCGTTAATTTCAATTAAAGACGGTCAGCTTTTGACCATCAGTTTTTGGTCACAAAAAGGTCACAAACGGAAACCAGTGACCATTTCAGTGACCAATAGTGGAGGTCACAAGATAGCATATTTCTTGTAGTGTTCAGATCGAAGTCAACATCATCTAGCACATTCTGGCTTGTGTAGTGCTTCCTCCCTCTATATGCTGCAGCTTGTGACCTCGACACTCTTGCAGTGACATGAGTACCATCTATTGCTCCAATGCAATCCTAGAATGGCATTACAATATGCTGTTAGTTTACTACAGAACAATAACAACATATCAAGGCATGAACTACAACAACATATCAAGTGCTCACCTTGAAGTATGGATACCATCTTGGGCTAGTGCGAATCTTGGTAGGAGTCCGGCCAGTTGGTGACCTGATCATCTATCCTCTGAGCTCCCCAATAGCATACAACACTTGCTTGAAGTACCTGGAGATGGCCTCCATTGATCTCCTGAAGGTGTTGTGTACCACCCTAAACCTCTGGTTATGACCAACAACATGGAGGAACATGGCGACTTGCTCTTCCATAGTGGTGTGGATGCTATCTTCTAGCAGCCCCCTGCTCCTAAACGTCTGCACAAGCCTGGCGAAAGGTGCTCTTGTCATTCGAAGCATCCACAGAGCCTCTGTGTCGTTGCAGTTGTAGATGTAGTTCAGATTCGCTATCCTCTCTTGACCCCAAATTAACATCGGACCATACTAGATGCGAGGTCTCTCATTTCGACGAACAACTCTCTTATGGACCAATAGGATCCAGGCCTGAACCACAGCTATCAGCGATGCTGCCTGAACTAGAAGCTTCGTCCGTTCATACACAACCTAAGCGACATCCATGATGCGGTCAGCGATGGCGATATCTACCCTAAACGCTCCTATCGAATGGCCTAACACATAACAGAGGAGGTGGAGGGGGAGGGGGTAGCTTACCAGCTTTGAGGTCGGGGGAGACATGGCGGAGACGAGGAGGGCTGGATGGAGACGAAGAAGAAAGGGAGAAGCAGCTGTCGCCACTGGGGAGTGCGCCTGCCGCCTCTTGCCGCTGCAGGGGAGTGTCGCAGCCGCAGATCTGAGTCACCGCCGCCGTCCTAGCCGCAGATCTGAGTCGCCGTCGCCGCCGGTGCCAACAACAAAGGAGGGTTTGTCCTACAGCTAGAGGTGAGCGAGGAAATGGGGTGGTGAGGGTATATTTGGCGCCACCCCGCCTCGGCTCCCCTCCCGCCATCTCCGCCCGCATCTCCCCTGCACCGCGCCCTACACCGCGTCTTCGTTTCCGCCCCACTCAGCCTGGCTCGTTGGAAACGGCCGATTCGAGCGTTCCCAGCTAGCCAGGCTGAGGGGTGCTTTAAGGTCCGTGTAGATGCGAGCCAGGCCGACCTGCAGGCAACCAAACGGCCCAATTTCATCCCGCCCGGGCCTGGTTGGGCTGTATGCAGCCTACCAAACGCGTCCCAAGTGGGTGACTATTTCATGGCTTGGAGGAAGAGAATATACTAAAGGTAAAATTTAAAAATTTAGCAAATTTAAGTACTTTGATTTGGGCATTTACTATGTTCTATTTTAAAATTAAATTCTATTTTTTATCTTGTAGGTTATTGAACCTTAATGCCTGATGATGTGTTTTGGAATTTGGGAATGCAAGGCATTCTTTCAAGTAATTATGTCATTTTCTTGTAGCATTATATTAAGTAGTTTGATTGTTGCATTTTGTTTTTATAAATCGATTTCTATTATGTTAGGTAATACACCTTTATTTAATGTATTGTTATTTGATAATATTATGCCATATTTAAGTGGTGCATCGGGGTAGCATGAGCTCCAGCTCCGCCCTTGATCGTGGCTTAGTTTATTTTCATGGATTTGCTATTTCTCGCACAACAGAGGATAAATTTTGTATCGATAAATTTCTGGAGGCATACAACGCAGAGCTCTGAGGTCGAGATGGGGGCGAGGCGTCATGCGGTGGCATCACTGGCAAGACCAATCCGAAACGGTGTCGCTTGTGCAGGCGAGGACGAGGGTTTACTGGTTTGGGTGGGAGAATTTTTTATTTTGACTGCCGCTAGAATTGACGACAACTGAGCTCGAGATAGGGACACCGCGGTGGACCATGATGCCCCCTGCGAGGGCTCACTAGGAGTCTTGGACCTCGTGTGACACGCCGTGGCTGTGTGAGGAGAGAAACTACTAGAGAAGAAACAAGATGAGCCAACCGTTGGATTGAAATCCAACAATCCAACGGCTCGGGCCTATTGACTGAAACCCCTATTATAATGAAATAAAACTCTTTTCAGATCGCAAAAAGTAAATAATAGGTGGTATGTTGCCTTTCTTTTAGATGAGGTTGTATCTTTTTTTAACACAGTATAGACGCAAGCGCTCATATATACGCGCATACACTCACCCCCTATGATCGCATGCACGCACAGTCGCACACCCTACCCCTATGAGCACCTCCGAGTGACTGAGCCTGCATATCATCTTGTGATTTTACGAAGTCATCGTAGACGCCTCGTAGTCGACAGGAACGTCTACTCCCATAGAACGCGCATCGCCAGAAATTCTGAAATAAATCCAGGATAAATACGAGCACCAGAATTTGAACCCTGGTGGGATGGGGATAACAGCAGGCGACACGAACATCTACTCCCTCTGAACACGCATCACCAGAAATCCTGAAATAAATTCAGAATAAATGCGAGCATCGGGATTTGAACCCTGATGGGATGGGGATAACACTGTCCACCTAACCATTCAAACATAAGTTGGTTCATAATTAGGTGGTATCTTGGACTTGACCGGATGTTATCCGAATGAGTGCTATCACAAGATGCGGCAACCCTTGGACTACTTTTACCTAAAAATATTTGTCTGGACTGGATTGTTTGACAGAAAAATAGTCACGCATCAGTGGGTAAATTACGTATGCGGTGACGCTCTGCTCTAGTTTGGCAGTTCATTCAAACCCGCAGCCTGGTGACCTACTCCATGACACCCTCCACCGCACTATAAATTGCACCGCAGCATTGCACTGAAAGATCATCAGTTCATCACATACGCAGCGCAGGCACGAACGACATGGCTGCTGCTCCGGTGGTTGTGCCGCGCATGAAGCTGGGCTCGCAGGGGCTGGAGGTCTCGGCGCAGGGCCTCGGCTGCATGGGCATGTCCGCGGTCCACGGCGAGCGCAAGCCCGAGCAGGACATGATCGCGCTCCTCCGCCACGCCGTCGCCGCCGGCGTCACCTTCCTCGACACCTCCGACATCTACGGCCCCCACACCAACGAGCTCTTACTCGGCAAGGTAGGCTACCTCCTTTCTACAGCCACCCAACGTGTTCCTTGGCTCCTTGCTAGTAGTTGCCATGCCATTCGCACGCGGATGCCTGACCGGCCAGAGTTCTCCGTATAATGAAGCAGGCGCTGCAGGGAGGGGTGAGGGAGAAGGTCCAATTGGCCACCAAATTCGGCATCACGGCCGCCTGAGACGGCGTGCGAGGGCAGCCTCGCTCGGCTCGGCGTCGACTGCATCGACCTCTACTACCAGCACCGCATCGACAAGAATGTGCCCGTGGAGATCACGGTCAGTACTACGTACTACGAGTACGTAGCACTACTTGTTCAACTTCGTTTCATTTATACAGATTGAGGGCTTGTAGGTATTGACCGGTCTACCTTCTTGACTTCCGTATGCATGTAGATGGGTGAGATCAAGAAGCTAGTCCAAGAAGCAAAGGTGAAATACGTCGGGTTGTCGGAGGCCTCGGCATCGACAATAAGAAGGGCACGCGCAGTTCATCCGATCACCGCCGTTCAGCTGGAGTGGTCTCTGTGGTCAAGAGATGTTGAAGAAGATATAATCCCAACTTGCAGGTATTTGCAATGACTACAATCCTACTTTTTTTCGCAATTTCTTTTCAAAATCAGCTTATAATACCCCTCCGATTCAAATTAATTGTCGTACCATAAAACGACCTCCTTATGTAGTCCCAGAAAGAACTTACAAATTGTTTTCTGTTTCAGAGAACTTGGCATTGGAATTGTGGCGTACAGTCCACTAGGCCGAGGTTTTCTATCGGCTGGACCTAAACTGGTGGACACATTACCAGAGGACGATTTCCGCAAGGTAAATGAACCACCCATGACACTTCCTTCATGCGTTAGCTATCTTACTTTTCTCCTTTCTCCTTTTTCTAACAAATGCATCCCATTGCGTTTTTAGAATCTCCCAAGATTTCAACCCGAGAACATGAAGAAGAACGCGGCGATATTCGAGTGCGTGAGTGAGATGGCTGCGAGGAAGGGTTACACGTCGTCCCAGCTCGCGCTGGCTTGGGTTCACCACCAGGGAAGCGATGTGTGCCCCATACCCGGCACGACGAAAGTTGAGAATTTCAACCAGAACCTGAGAGCGCTGTCTGTGGAGCTCACGGCTGAGGAGATGGCTGAGCTCGAGTCCTATGCTGCCATGGATGCGGTCCAAGGTGATCGGTACCACAACACGTTCCTCAACACCTGGAAGGACTCCGAGACCCCTCCCCTGTCATCCTGGAAAGCCACTTAGTTGGGTATCATGGGAATCAATCACTATGCTGATGCTTCATATCACTGCTTTGAAATAGTTGCAAATCAAATAATTTCATGAGCACTCCGTGCATGGATGGAATCATGGAACCACCAATTGTTTGCTCGTGTAGCATAATTCCTGCCCATGAGTGTTGAACTTTTTATTATGCCTGCAAGGATGTATCCCCTGAGTGTTGAACTTTTTGGCAAGGCTATAAAGGCCCTTTTGTAACACATTTCCGTCCTTAAAACCATTTAGAATTCCCAGCCTCATGTGAAGATTGCGGTAAGCGTCGCACCTCCGTACAAGGACCGAGTTACATCAATTGTTGCACCTTCGGCATACACTGGTTGTTACATCAATTGTTACACACGCAAGGAATAGAAATAAACAGAACATTACAACATAGTAAATCTATCTGCCTAACAAGCACATGCTTCGTGCACGCTGAAGCAAGTCTTCTGGAAGCCTCTAGAGTCCTTTGGATACTTCGGCCTACGGCGGCGACCTCACTGTGGATTGTGATGACCGCCAAAAGGTCTTCGTGAGGGTTACTCTCTCCAGATCCGTTGGTTGCCTTTGGTTGTGAGATGCAATTTATGGATGACGACTTGATGCACAAGGTATGGTTATGCAGTGGCGCCGATGGATTTTCTAGCCCAGCTGCTAGGATTGCGAAAAGTGATGGCGACAACCCATGATTGGCTCCGATGGTGGTACTTCTCGAGTACCCAGTTTTGAGCTTTGGGGGTGAAAAACCTAGGTCTGATATGAGTTGGTTGTACATGACAATGGTGATGTTTTTGTGTCGTTATCTTATTGAAGGCATTGCTCGGATATGCTCGGACTAGTTCTTCCGGGTAAAAATCTAGACTCTAGCCTTTGGTGGTCGGAATAGGTGACCGCGATGCTGTTGAATAACCTCGTTGTCCTTGTAATGTCATGAGATGGTTAGTGCAGATATGATCATTGTTGTAGTTTGTTGATTTTGGATTTGATCACTTCGGGGTTTTGGTTTTCTTTCTCGCTTAGACATGACTCTCGTATTATGTGACTTTGCTAATCGCTGCACCAATGAACTATCATGGGTAAGCCCACAGATGATGTCAAGAAGCTACTTGATGATATGCAAGGGAACCATGCCCAATGGCATGTTGAAAGAACTACCACCAAAAAAGTCAATACAGTTGAAGAAAACAACACGGAGTTGATAGCTAAGCTTGATAAACTCATCTTCGTCATGAAAGGTAAAGAAGAGGTAATGTTAATGCCATCACCGGTGAAGAAGTCAATGATGTATGCTCCAAAATATACGCGGTGACGCTCTGCTCTAGTTCAAAATTTGACGTACACGGTGGCTGGGTATATAGCGTTTGGACAGGAAGGCGCTTACAAAGTCGGTTTATAGGGAGGCGCTTGTTCTAACAGACGTATATAGACGAAAAAGGATTTTCCCCCGCTTTATATTATAAAGCAACCAACACAACATCGAAGCAGCCGATACAAACGCACGCCACACACACCCAACACAAGATACACGAATGCCGGACACCGACACGCAACCTCAACGACTTCCAAGCACCTATAAGATGCGCAAAAAAGGGATCCGCTTAGAGCCGACGGAGGCCACCACCACGAGAAGCGATCATCCAGGAGGATGTGCGACGGACACGTCGGACCGAGGACTTCAAGACGGTGCCTCTAGGAAGAGCACGACCACGAACGTCGCCACCGTCCGATCCAAAGATCAAGTTTTCACCCGGAGTAAGACGGAAGGAGTGGGAGCACCACGACGGAGCCTGCAAGGAGGACACGACGTCCACGGACGCCGTCACCGTCGACCAGTGCATGAACTGGGTGGGGTGATGTACCCTAGTGCTTCAACCCCTTCGCCGCATCCCCGGTCCACCAACCGTCCGCAGCCATGCCGCCCGAGCAGCCACGGTTGCCTGCCTGCATCCGAGCCGCGCAATCCGCCCACGACCAACGCGACTCCCATCGCCAGGGCCGCTGCCCCGCCATGAGACCACCCCGAGAGCCACCAAAGACCACGACTTTGCCCAGATCCGCGACCCCAACCACCTCCAGAGCCACCGGCGGCCAACCTGCCTCGAGAAGGGCCGTGACCATATGTCGACCGGGAGAAGGGGGAGGCGGAGAAGTGGCCCATGGCTCCGACCGGCGCCTGTGCTGGCTCCAGCTCCCCCCCGAAACCATATTTCACCCCCGCGCCGAAGGCCCAGATCACCAGGAGGGTATCGGCCGCCGTCCAATGCCGGAGAGGAAGGATGGCAGAGCTGTCGCCGCCGCCTAGAGACGCCACCAGGGGGTCATCCCCACCCAGCCGCAAGGGCGCCGCACTAGGCGGGGGTGCCCACTCCCCCGCTGCGGCCACCCCCCCCCCCACCAGAGATCCACGGCGAGAGGGCCGCCCGCGACCCGGTCACCCGAGACCCGCGGCGCCAGAAGCGGCGCCGAGGCGCTGCCGGAAGCAGCCGCCGCCGACGCCATCCACCGGCCCGCCGCCACGCCATCGTCGTCGGCCTGCTCTGGAGCGCCGCCACGCCTGGTATCGAGCGTCGCGTCCCCGCCCGCAAGATCCGTCCTGCGACGCACCCCTCGTGCGGGAAGACGAAGGGGCCCCGCCGCCGCCGGTGACGACCGGGCTTCGCCCGCTCGCGCCCCCTAGCGGCGGCGAGGGGGATGGGAGAGGAGGAGAAGGGAGGCGGCGGCGCTAGGGTTGGCTCCCGGACACTCGCGGGAGCGCGCGCGGGGGGAGGGGGGGGGGGGTGTTAGTTGTTTAGACGAGAGAATAACTGTCGTTCGCTCGTTGTCCCTAACAGACGTACATAGCGTATGGACAAGGCTTCACAAAGCAGCTGCTGGTAGGCAGTTATGTTAAAGACAATATTAGCTGGCTATTTAACCTAACAATGACGCTAACTATTCCTAACAAAACTATGAAGATTTTCTATCAGAATAAGAAACAACAATGTCCTGAACGAGATAGTTTGGCTCACACGCCCTAATAATTACTCCCTTCGTTCTATAATATAAGAGCGTTTATATTATGGGACGGAGGGATGCTTTCGTGAGAGTGTGCCACACACGAACGCCTCCGTGTATGGACAATCTCCTTGGATCGCCTCGTCACTCACTCGACTCGCCGGAGCGGATAGCAGGCAGGCGTCGCCGTCGTATGGTACGTCCGAGCAAAACCTATCCACAAGCCAGCCAGCCAAGCCAGCAATCGTAGACAGGACACATGCATGGCTGTGAGCCTGTGACACACACGATTCGGATGCCAGACCCGTCCGATTCTCCGATGCGTTGCGTGCGGGCGCACACGAATCCCCAGCCAACGGCGACGCTGAAAACGACCGATGGGGCGTCGGCAGCCACTTCGGTGTCCACCACCGGATTTTTCGTGTGGCGGAGACGGGCGGTGACCCGTCGCCGATCGCCTTGGCATCTGCCTCCTGGACGCACACGTTACTTTCCCCCGTGGCGTGCCCATCGGTTGCACCAGCCAGCCACCGTGGCGTCCCATTCGAACCGCCCCGCCACTCACTCACTGTCACGGAGTACGAGGAATCTAGAAGAGGACCTTAGAAGAGGGAAAGATCAATGTCCATTTCAATTTAACGTACGCGATGACGCTCTGCTCTAATTTGGCAGCTCATTCAACCCGCAGCCTGGTGACCTACTCCATGACGCCCTCCACCGCACTATAAATTGCATCGCAGCATTGCCCTGAAAGCTCCCGACCTACTTACTCATCCACCAATCATCAGTTCATCACACACGCAGCGCAGGCACGAACGACATGGCTGCTGCTCAGGTGGTCGTGCCGCGCATGAAGCTGGGTTCGCAGGGGCTGGAGGTCTCCGCGCAGGGCCTCGGCTGCATGGGCATGTCCGCGGCCTACGGCGAGCGCAAGCCCGATCAGGACATGATCGCGCTCCTCCGCCACGCCGTCGCCGCCGGCGTCACCTTCCTCGACACCTCCGACATCTACGGCCCCCACACCAACGAGCTCTTACTCAGCAAGGTAGGTTACCTTACTATAGCCACCCGACGTGTTCCTTGGCTCCCTGCTAGTAGTTGCCATATCATTCGCACGCGGATGTCTGACCGGCAAGAGTTCTCCGTGTGATAAAGCAGGCGCTGCAGGGAGGGGCGAGGGAGAAGGTCCAGTTGGCCACGAAATTCGGCATCACGCCGGCCCGGGAGGTCCGTGGCGACCCGGCGTACGTGCGGGCGGCGTGCGAGGGCAGCCTCGCTCGGCTCGGCGTCGACTGCATCGACCTCTACTACCAGCACCGCATCGACAAGAATGTTCCCGTCGAGATCACGGTCAGTCCCTACTACGTAGTAGCACTTGTTCAGCTTCGTTTCATTTATACAGATTGACGGCTTGTAGGTATTGACCAGTCTACCTTCTTGACTTCCGTATGCATGTAGATGGGTGAGATCAAGAAACTAGTCCAAGAAGGAAAGGTGAAATACGTCGGGTTGTCGGAAGCCTCGGCGTCGACAATAAGAACGGCACATGCAGTTCATCCGATCACCGCCATTCAGCTGGAGTGGTCTCTTTGGTCAAGAGATGTTGAAGAAGATATAATCCCAACTTGCAGGTTTTTGCAACGACCACACACCTACCTTTTTCTTTTCACAGTTTCTTTTCAGAATCAGCTTCATGGTACTCCCTCCGTCCGAAAAAGCTTGTCCCTGTATCTAACACTAAAGGGACAAGCTTTTTCGGACGGAGGTAGTACTAATGAAACGTCCTCAAAATGAACTTACAAATTATTTTCTGTTTCAGAGAACTTGGTATTGGAATTGTGGCATAGAGTCCACTAGGCAGAGGTTTTCTATCCACTGGTCCTAAACTGGTGGACACATTACCAGACGACGATTTCCGCAAGGTAAATGAACCACCCGTGGTACTTCCTTCTTCATGCGGTTAGCTAGCTTACTTTTCTCCTTTCTCTGACAAATGCATCGCATTGCGTTCTCAGAATCTCCCAAGATTTCAACCCGAGAACATGGAGAAGAACGCGGCGATATTTGAGCGCGTGAGCGAGATGGCTGCGAGGAAGGGTTGCACGTCATCCCAGCTCGCACTGGCTTGGGTTCACCACCAGGGAAGCGATGTGTGCCCCATACCCGGTACGACGAAAGTTGAGAATTTCAACCAGAACGTGAGAGCACTGTCTGTGGAGCTCACGGCTGAGGAGATGGCTGAGCTCGAGTCCTACGCCGCCATGGATGCGGTCCAAGGTGATCGGTACCACAGCACGTTCCTCAACACCTGGAAGGACTCCGAGACCCCTCCCCTGTCATCCTGGAAAGCCACTTAATTGGGTATCATGGGAATCAATCACTATGCTGATGCTTTGTATCACTGGTTTGAAATAGTTACAAATCAAATAATTTCATGAGCACCCCGTGCATGAATCATGGAACCACCAATTGTTCACGGGACTAAAAAACGTCTTTGTATATTTGGACAGGATGTATCCCTGTTGAACTTTTTATTATGCCGGCAAGGCTATAAAGGCCCTTTTGTAACACCTTTCCGTCCTAAAAATCATCTTGAATTTGCAACCTCATGTGAAGATTGCGGTAAGCTTCGCACCTCCCTACAGGGGCCGAGTTACATCTACTGGTAGAAAATCGCGCTTTGGTTTTTGTCAGATCAGAGCAACAGTCCCGGTCGTGTTACGAACCGGGACTAATGGGTGTATCAGTCCCGGTTCGAGCGGCCAGGACGCCGGCCGGGCCTCGGCAGGCACCAATCCTGGTTCGACTGGAACCTTTAGTTCTGGTTCCAGCCACCAATCGGGACTAAAGGGGCCAGGTCAGTCTTCAGTCCCGGTTTTGGCCACCAACCGGGACTAAAAAAGTGCCTATATGTATGCTCGTCCTTGCCCGCTCACTTCTCCGTTTTTTGGCTGGCCGGCGTGTGGAAGGTGTGTGCTGCTTTGTTCTCACCTCCTATGCGCGTGAGGTGTTCGATGAAATGCCCGAGCCACACTTAAGCTTTCTCGTCTCCAAGCTTGACCTCGAAGCTACAGTTTCCCCATTATTTATCTAGGTTTGGCGGTGCACCAACTACACAAGTGTTATAAAAGGTTAAAAACTTCATCATTTCATCTCTCACTGCTAGTTTAGCTCATTTCAAATGCTCTAGAAGTAGAGTGGTTTGTGGGTTTTAGTGGAGGAGTTTATGTGGGAGTTCATTTGATTTAGATGCACAATTTGAGCTCAAATTAATTTCTTAGAGTTTGCACATGTGTAGGATGCCGTCCCGTCCCCGTCCCCGTCCTCACCGCCGTCGATCGCCCGCGCCGATCTCGTCGCCGGCACCACCGTGGTGAGCCTCTTGTTCTTATCTTCTTTTTAAAAAAAAAAAATTCTTACTTGTATGATTTAGATAGCCAATTGTATAATTTTCTTACTTTTATTATTGTTTGTTATTATATAGTGCCATGGTTTTGGTATCCGCCTCCGTCGGCTCTCGTCCGGTCTATGATTCGGATGTGGTATATTATCTTTTATAACTATTTGTTTCATTTAGTGTTTATGACAATTATATTGATCAACGTGACATAGATGTTTTTATCTAGGAGGTATGTGAACCGGAAATTTCAACCGACCCTCTTGCGAGAGGTTAAATTTATTTGAAAAAAAATCATTATTTGAAAGAAAAATTGAAAAGAATTGAAGAGGAGAAGATGGAATTGGAGTTGCATGTTGCCGATGTCGTCGATGATCACAAGATCTAGATGGATGCAATGCGCTTGAAGATTAGAAAGATTAGAAAATATGTCATTGATAATGAGGCTTGGTATTATTATGCTGTTGGATCAATTGTTACCTTAGTTGCGATTTTGATCACATTTGTTGTTGCATTTAAATGTTTTACATAGTTGTATGTTAGTTTCAATGTACGTTTTAATTAGATGCTCTAGAGAGCTGTATGTTGTTCTATGAGAACTATGTATAAACTTTTTGTATTTATTTTTCAGTAATAACATTTGATCACTGCTGTAGTTTGGTTTTAATGTGATGATGAACTTGTATTAATTTGGTCATTTCTCTATTCATGATGTTCTGTAATGATTTTTTATACACTTAATTATATAATGCACGCAGATGAACCGGCAATGGATGTACGGTGACCGACGCACCTCCGACTACATTACGGGCCTGCATATTTTTCTCGATGTGGCTGAGGCAAACAAGCAGAATGGTTTTATGTATTGTCCATGTACTGTCTGTGGGAATACGAAGGATTACTCTGACTCGAAAACCCTTCACTTCCACCTGCTTGAGAAGGGTTTCATGCCACACTATAATGTTTGAACCAAGCACGGAGAAAGAGGGGTTATGATGGAAGACAACAAAGAATAAGAGGATGATGACAACTATCCTATGTTCCCTGAATACGATGATACTGCAACGAGGGAAACTAAAGATCAAGAGGCACGAGATGATGTGCCCGATGATGATCTTCGCCGGGTCATTGTTGATACACAGAGAGAATGCGAAAGTGAAAGGGAGAAGTTGAAGTTCGATCGTATGTTAGAGGATCACAAAAAAGGGTTGTACCCAAATTGCGAAGATGGCAACACAAAGCTCGGTACCGCACTGGAATTGCTGCAATGGAAGGCAGAGAATGGTGTATCTGACAAGGGATTTGGGAAGCTACTGAAAATAATGAAGAAGAAGCTTCCAATGGATAACGAATTGCCTGACAGTATGTACGAAGCAAAGAAGGTTCTTTGCCCTCTAGGATTAGAGGTGCAAAAGATACATGTATGCCCTAATGACTGCATCCTCTACCGCGGTGAGGAGTACGAGAATTTGAATGCATGCCCGGTATGCGGAGCATTGCGGTATAAGATCAGACGAGATGACCCTGGTGATGTTGAGGGCGAGCGCCCCAGGAAGAGGGTTCCTGCCAAGGTGATGTGGTATGCTCCTATAATATCATGGTTGAAATGTCTGTTCAGAAACAAAGAGCATGCCAAGTTGTTGCGATGACACAAAGAAGACCGTAAGAAAGACGAGAAGTTGAGAGTACCCGCTGATGGGTCGCAGTGGAGAAAAATCAAGAGAAGGTGGCAGGACTTTGCAGGTGACGTAAGGAACATATGGTTTGGTTTAAGTGCAGATGGCATTAATCCTTTTGGGGAGCATATCAGCAATCATAACACCTGGCCCATGACTCTATGTATCTATAACCTTCCTCCTTGGTTGTGCATGAAGCGGAAGTTCATTATGATGCCAGTGCTCATCCAAGGCCCTAAGCAACCCGGCAACGACATTGATGTGTACCTAAGGCCATTAGTTGAAGAACTTTTACAACTGTGGGATAAAAAAGGTGTACGTGTGTGGGATGAGCACAAACAACAGGAATTTGACCTACGAGCAATGCTGTTTGTAACCATGAATGATTGGCCTACTCTTAGTAACCTTTCAGGACAGACAAACAAGGGATACAACACATGCACGCACTGTTTAGATGAGACTGAAAGTATATATTTGGACAAATGCAAGAAAAATGTGTACCTGGGACATCGTCGATTTCTTCTGACCAAGCATGCCTTAAGAAAAAAAGAAACACATTTCAAAGGTGAGGCAGATCACGAGAAGAAGCCTGTCTTCCGTACTGGTGATGATATACTTGATGTGGTCAAGGATTTACAAGTAATCTTTGGAAAGGGTCCTGGCAGACAATCTGTTCCGAATGACGCTGACAGACACGCACCCATGTGGAAGAAGAAATCTATATTTTGGGACCTACTCTATTGGAAAGACCTAGAGGTCCGCACTGCAATCGACGTGATGCACGTGACGAAGAATTTTTGCATGAACCTTCTAGGCTTCTTGGGCGTGTATGGGAAGACAAAAGATACACCGGAGGCACGGGAGGACCAGCAACGTATGAACGAAAAAGACGACATGCATCCAAAGCAGTATCAAGGTCCTGCCAGCTACGCTCTTACCAAAGCAGAGAAGGAAATCTTTTTTGAATGCCTGATGCAGTATCAAGTCCCGTCTGGATTCTCGTCGAATATAAAGGGAATAATAAATATGGCAGAGAAAAAATTCCATAACCTAAAGTCTCATGACTGCCACGTGATTATGATGCAATTGCTTCCGGTTGCATTGAGGGGGCTTCTACCAGAAAATGTTCGATTAGCCATTGTGAAGCTATGTGCATTCCTCAATGCAATTTCTCAGAAGGTAATCGATCCAGAAATCCTACCAAGGTTATATAATCATTTGGTCCAATGTCTTGTCAGTTTCGAGTTGGTGTTCCCACCACCCTTCTTCAATATTATGGCGCACGTCCTAGTTCACCTAGTCGACGAGATTGTCATTCTGGGTCCTGTATTTCTACACAATATGTTCCCCTTTGAGAGGTTCATGGGAGTCTTAAAGAAATATGTTCGTAACCGTGCTAGGCCAGAAGGAAGCATCTCCAAGGGGCATGAAACAGAGGAGGTCATTGCGTTTTGTGTTGAATTTATTCCTGACCTTAAGCCGATTGGTGTTCCTCAATCGCGGCATGAGGGGAGACTGAGTGGAAAAGGCACGCTAGGAGCGGATTCAATAATATGTAGGGACGTGCATTCTTGGGCGCAATCACACTACACAGTTCTACAGAATTCTACCTTGGTGGCCCCGTATATCAATGAATACAAAAATATTCTACACTCCAAACACCCGGAGCAGTCTGATGACTGGATTACACTTGAACACATCGGGACTTTCCGCAGTTGGTTGTAAACACATCTCATGTGTAACAACATTGTTGGAGATGAGCTGTAGTTGTTGGCCAGGACACCATCTTCGACTGTATTCACTTACCAAGGGTACGAGATAAATGGGAATACATTTTAGATGATCGCCCAAGATAAAAAGAGCACCAACCAAAACAGTGGTGTCCGTTTTGCTGCAGCAAACACCAATAGGGCAAAGGACACATATTATGGTTACATAGAGGACATATGGGAACTTGACTATGGACGTGATTTTGAGGTCCCTTTGTTTCGGTGCAAATGAGTCAATCTGTCAGGAGGCAGGGTACAGGTAGACCCGCAGTACGGAATGACAACAGTGGATCTCAACAATCTTGGGTACACAGACGAACCATTCGTCCTAGCCAATGATGTGGCGCAGGTTTTCTATGTGAAGGACATGTCTACCAAACCGAGAAAAAGAAAAGATAAGGAAGCAAATACATCATACAACGAGCCAAAGCGCCACATAGTTCTTTCAGGGAAAAGAAACATCGTGGGAGTGGAGGACAAGACAGACATGTCAGAAGATTATGAAAAGTTTCATGAAATTCCTCCCTTCAAAGTGAAGGCTGACCCAAGCATCGTGTTAAATGATGAAGATTATCCATGGTTACGGCGCAATAAGCAAGGGACACACGCGAAGAAAAAGTGAAGACTTTCTCTGTAGTGAAGACAACATATCAGATGGTGGTACGATTGTTCAAGTAACTGTTCGACATATACAAGATAACCAAATATTTTGCACCTTTGATTCTGGGTTGAAAGCCATAGTTATGCTCCACAACTATTCTAATGATGGCTTTGATCTAGAATATCACTGCAGTTACATGTCAAAAAATGAAATCGCTTTGTAATAGATGAGTTTTCGTCCCAAACCCTAATACTTCGAAAGAGATTGTTCAGTTTGTACCCGAAGTGCATCCAGTTTTTGCCGTAACCCTCTCAACTTTTTAGCACATGTTATGTGGGTGAAATTATGATACCATGCCAAGTTTCAACCTTTTCAGAGTTCATTTGTAGTGCTTTTCAATTTCAGGGTCATTTAGCTCAAAAAAATCATTAAATGCATGAAAAATAGCAAATGAAGTCAGAAAAGGGTTGAAAATTGATGACGCGGCTTTGAATGGTGCATATTGAATGCACAAAAAGTCTGGAATTAAAATAAGTTAAAAAAATGAACCCCTTTGTAATAGATGAGTTTTCGTCCGAAACCCTAATACTTCGAAAGAGATTGTCCAGTTTGTACACGAAGTGCATCTAGTTTTTGCTGTAACCCTCTCAACTTATTAGCACATGATACGCGGGTGAAATTATGATACCATGCCAAGTTTCAACCTTTTCAGAGTTCATTTGTAGTGCTTTTCAATTTCAGGGTCATTTAGCTCAAAAAATCATTAAAGCATGAAAAATAGCAAATGAAGTCAGAAAAATGTTGAAAATTGATGATGTGGCTTTGAATGGTGCATATTGAACGCACAAAAAGTCTGGAGTTAAAATAAGTTAAAAAAATGAAATCCCTTTGTAATAGATGAGTTTTCATCCAAAACCCTGATACTTCGAAAGAGATTGTCCAGTTTGTACACGAAGTGCATCCAGTTTTTGCCGTAACCCTCTCAACTTTTCAGCACATGCTATGTGGGTGAAATTATGATACCATGCCAAGTTTCAACCTTTTCAGAGTTCATTTGTAGTGCTTTGCAATTTCAGGGTCATTTAGCTAAAAAATCATTAAATGCATGAAAAATAGCAAATGAAGTCAGAAAAGGGTTGAAAATTGAAGATGTGGCTTTGAATGGTGCATATTAGGTTAATAGAAAAGAAAAATACTAAACTAATAACTTAACAGAAAATAAAAATACTAAACTAATAACTCAACAGAAAAGAAAAATATAACATTATTAGGTTAACAAAAAATACTAAACTAAAACTGTCATGGTTTTGTCACGGCAGATGTCCTAGTGTGAGGACTTAGTCGTGAGGCCAACGCATCTAACTGGTAGCTTGAGAGGGGTTGAGAGGGACGAGAGATGCGAGATTTTACCCAGGTTCGACCCCTCATGGTGGAGGTAAAAGCCTACATCCTGTTTGATTGATATTGATAATCATGACGATCTCGGTTACAAGGGCGAGGTTTTGCTACCTCTATCTCAAGAGCATCTACTTTGATGTTGTCTAAGACTTGTCTATTGAGACGTCTAGAAAAACCTGACCCTCTTGGGGTGCCCCGCCCCTCCTTATATAAGTTGAAGGGGCGGTTTACACGTAGAGTCCAAGTCGGATTAAGACTTAACCTATTCTGACTTCTCACCGTGGGCTTCTTAACGTGTTAGGCTTCTCTCCATGGGCTTCTTAACGTCTTGGGCTTCTTAACCCCGAGGCGACTCATCTCTGAGACTCATCTCCATGACTCCATGCATCTGCGGGGTCATAATTGTCTGCCGGGTCAACTGTCTGCCGAGTTATAACTGTCTACCGGGTTAGAGACTGTCTGCCGGGTCTCACCTGCCGGGTCTCACTTGCCGGGTCTCACCAGCCGGGTCTCACCTGCCGGGTCTCACCAGCCGGGTTAGGATCTGAGATGACTTAATAGGGCTGCTTAAGTCCAAAGATGACTTAACGTCAGGGCGACTTAAACCCAGAAATGGCTTAAGTCTTAAGGCGGCTTATCGTTATGAGCCGGGTCTTGGTCGTGGGGAATATCCCCAATATTAGCCCCCAGTTTAGCTTTGAATTTATTCATGCTAAACTCTTAAAATAAGAACATGTAAAGGGACCGGCTCACTCAAAAAATACCAGTTGACCAGCTCCTGAAAATTCTGCATCTCTGTCATATCAATAAACTAACATTGGCTCCTTGGAGACAAAAATAACCCTTATTATCTTCAACTGCCTTAACTTGATAAAATTCGTTTGACGTTGTGCCAACTTTCAATACCTCACACTTCGATAAAAAATCTGTAGGATGTTAAGTTGTCTGAATAGCTTAGAGCAAATAATCTTTGCAAATTTCTCCATCAAAAAATATGAGACCTAGTTTGCTCAACACTGAATTTTTCTGAAGGTGTTCTCCTTCACCTGTAGCCCCCAAGTCTTGAGTAGAACAAAGTGATAGCTTAAGACTTGCTTCAATATAAATACTGCAACCTTGAAGAAATCCGGCTTGTTCATCTTAGTCACCAGTCATAAACTGAATATTTTGTACTTCACATGTGTAGCCCCCAAGTGCCTGGTTGTCTTGCCTATAGCAATCAGGGACTTAATAGTCTTATGCTTATAAAACTTCAGCTAGTGTAGCCCCCAAGGGCCGGGTCATTATGCAATAATGAGTAGGGACTTTTGCAGATCTGATTATAGACTTGAGGAGCAATGTGTAGCCTCCAAGTACCGGTTCAGTATGATTATACTGGGCTGGGACTCATCTCCCTGAGATAACCGGGTTTGTTCACAATATGATGATTTGAAAAGCATCTTGCATTAGCCCCCAAGTGGCGTGGTGCATGCTTGCAGCGACATGGGACTTGCATACCTGATATAATCATGATTTGAATAATGTAGCCCCCAAGTGCCGGGTCGTATGCCTGCAGCAACTCGGGACTATTCCTTCCATTATAAAATAAAACCATATCCATTGTCCGGATGATGTTGCTAAAAGCCTTGCATATCAATACTGAACCATGCTCTTTGTTGTAAGCTGGTATTCTTGGATGAGAAAATAATAGCCATTACTCTGAAGGAGCTTTGAAAACCCCAATAATCCAATACTGGTTATGATAACCATAATGAAAATCCAGCCATGTTGGCTATTTAAGATTTAAATAATATAATCCGGTATGAAAACCTTAACCATTCAATGCTGGTTATAACCATAATGAAAATCTAGTTATTGAAAAAATCATGAACGTGGCTGATGAGCCAAAACATCCTGGCAACTTAAAGTCACATGCTAGGGCGGGTGACAACCCGAAATGCTCAAACATGAGCCACAACATACTGGCGACTTAAAGTCAAAAGCCAGAGCGGGTGACAACCCGAAATACTCAATCATGAATAGCATAACCCGGAGTCGCGTAACCCGGGGATTCATAACCTGCGCAAAAGCCAAAACTTGAGAGCATAAAAGCATATGAAAACCAAAACAGAAAATATGCAAATCTCAAATATTTGTTAGGCCAGCTTTCAAAGCATGACCGAAAAAAGTTGGCTCACAGGCCACATATTTGCTTTCAAAGGCCACAATAGCCGTTGGCTCACATGCCACATATTTGCTTTCAAAGGCCACAATAGCCGTTGGCACTCAGGCCACATGATTGCTTTCAATGGCCGCAACAGGCGTTTGGCACTCAGGCCACATGATTGCTTTCAATGGCCGCAACAGGCGTTTGGCACTCAGGCCACATGATTGCTTTCACTGGCCGCAACAGCCGTTTAGCACTCAGGCCACATGATTGCTTTCAGTGGCTGCAACAGCCGCTTGGCAGTCAGGCCACATGATTGCTTTCAATAGCCGCAACATCCATTTGGCACTCAGGCCACATGATTGCTTTCAATGGCCGCAACAGCCGTGGTTAATCCTAGCTCACTGTAAACCGGCTCTCACGTGACACAAGCCACCGTTTTAACCTTAACAAGTCCAGGGTCTTAAAAAAGATTGACTGTTAAGAGTTCGGCGGGTCACCTGGCGGAGTAGCAAGTTGCAAACAGGCAGGTTTAACCCATAATTTGACGTCCACGCCTAGTCAAGAGGGTATGAAAGCTAAACCCGGTGGGTTGGAAGCCCCCAAGTGACCTTATGATCAATTATCAAAGACTCATATGCACAGATATGGTCGTGTTGATGTAGACCGGGCCACAGAGGCCGCGGTTTGCACATACATTCATTGAGCATTATGGCACAGTCAGATGCTGGCGCATGATAATGGTGGCGCGAGCTATATATCCATGACACGACCATCGCTTTTTGAAGTGAACAATTGTCCTGCATCAAAAAATATCACAAGCCAGAGTACTTGTTCTTTGACAAAAACAATATGCGCTAAGAAAATAGACTTAGATGGATATCACCTGATTTGTTCGGACGACCAATGATCCTTAGGTAGCATCCGTAGATAACTCCAGTAATGTTACGGCCATGCAAATGTTGACTTGCCCGCTTTGACAGGGAAACATGTATTGTAACAAATTCGTTGCTTCTTCCCATCAGTTCCATTAATTTGATATTACGAGATGCAGAATCTGCCACAATATATGCAGAATCGACAGCTCTTTGTGCTACCTCCATTTCAGTATCAAATCCAAATATCTTATCCATCTTGGGAGACTAGTAACCAAACTTTCAGTTTTTCTCTTCTTGCACTTTGGCATGTATCACCTGAACAGTAGCAATAGTAGCTACTATCTTCGTCTTGGCGGGTCAAACCAAATGACCAGCAGAAAATTCCAGTCCGTCTTAAACTGAAATTCTGATCATTCAAAAAGCTTGAAAACATCAACCTCAAATTGTCCGTACAGCAGCTCATATTTCTGCTCATTCTAATTACTGATAGGGGGTAGAAGCAAGTGGCAGGTCAGCGATGCGGTGGAAGCTGCAGGAGACGTGAGGCGCGCGGGGCTGCTCACCGTGGCGGCGGCAGAAGCCGGCTCGGTGCGGCAGAGTACGACTCACCACAGAAGGTGAGGCGGCGGCTCTTGGCGCGGGGGCGTGCTCGAGCAGCAGCTCAAGGTGGCTCAGAGCAGAGGTTGAGGCAGGCACGGCCGCGACAGCAGCTCGGCACACCGGCGAGGGGCGGCTCACAGGCGGCCCAAGGCCGGGGCAGCTCGAAGTGGATGTGACCCAAAAGCTAGGTCGCTCGCGGAGCGGCTCAGCGGCGAGGCCGGCGGAGTGGCAGACCAAGTTGAAGCGCAGCGGCAATTCTCCCGCTGCGGTTGAAGCAGGCGGAAGCAGAGGGAGGCCAGGCGGAAGCGAACGGAGGCGCACCGGCGGGGGCGGCGGCTCAACGCTGCAGATGCTGGCGACTCACGTCGTGCTCGCAAGTGGTGGAGCTCGGGTGCGGCGAGGTATTGCAGCCTGTGGCCGGTAGGCGCGTCAGGAGGAGTACGGATGTAGTGCTCGGAGCAGCAGAAGGCAGAGGCTGGCATCTGGCAAGCGAGGTCGCGGCAAGGGCCGACTCACGGGGCACTGGTGCAGAGTGGCGACTCAAGCTGCAGCGAGGGTGCCCTTGGTGATTGGTTGTGGCGGCTGCTGAACTGAAGCAAAGGCAGAGCAATGCAGGGCGGGCGTTCGAGGCACCCGGCGGCTCGGCGGAGGATGAGTCCACAGCGGCGTGAGGCGGCGGGCACCGTGGATGCGGAGACGGAGAAGACACGATCGATGGGGCACAGAAGCGCGTGAGCCGGAGGCTGGGATGGAAACGCGCAACGATGGCTCAGAGCGGATTAAATAGACTCGCAGCAGCGGTTTAGAGCTGGGCCAGCGGAGGACCGGTGTGGCGGGTCAGAACAGCGGTGGCGGCTTGGTAGCATTCGGCTCGAAGACAGCCGGCAAAGGCGGTTAGGTGAAGAGAGGCCGCAGTCGAGGCTTAGGCAGGCGGCGCTCATGGGCCGGGACGGCAAAGAGGCGCTGGGCCACAACGGAAGCGACGGAGGCTCTGGGCCGCAGCGGCGGCAGTGCCTTTGGAGGTGGCTGGTGACTTGGCGGAGTGAGGCGGGTTATAGAACCGCGTGGGGCGGCGTGGAAGGCCAGCGCGGGAGGCAGGCAGCACAAGTGCGCGGAGGGAACGGCTCGAGGCCGGCTTGTGAGCAGCGTTTTTGAAACAGGCCAGTGGACACAGGCTTTTGGAGGCATCGGCCACCCTCAGCAGAGGAGCGAGGTGAACCATGGCGGCGGGGCCGGCTTGAGAATCGGCTTGAAGAGCGCTCTGTCGGCGGATTCAGACGGCTGACTTTGAAGTGGACGGCGGCTCGAAGGCGCGACGGCGACGGCAACTTGGCAGCGTGGCAGTGCGGTGGCTCTCCTGCTGCAGTTGAGACGCAGACAACAGCTCGTCTCATGAGGGCGGAGTCAAGGCCAGCCCAGCGTGGATGGACCATGGCAGTAGAGGTGCAGCTCCGAGCAGCGGTTGAGACAGGCAACACCTTGGCCGCAGCTATGAAGGTAGGACAGCGGCGACTCGGCCACGGCGACTCGTCGGAGGCGGCTTGAATTTCGGCGACTCAGCGGAGCAGGAGCGACGAGCCAGCTGGGCGTGTTGGCAAGCCCATGATGACGGTCAGGTGAGGCGGCTTGGCAGAGGTGAAGTGAAGGACAACTTGGGGGGCGACTTGGAGGCGAGTCCGCGGCGAGTGGAGCCATGGTGGTTCGAAGGTCGGCGACTCAGCGAAGCGGAGCTAGGCGGGTCAACGGGGCAAGGGCAGCTCGGGGCCGGCCACGGCGGCTGACGCTTCAGCAAGGACGGCTCGCAACAGCGGCTCCAGGTAGCGGGCACCAAAGTGGAGAGTAGAGGCGAAGACCACGGCGGCGGCTCAGGCGGCGACTTGCGGTGAGCCATGGTAAAGGCGATGGAATCGCAGCGACTGGTCGGTCGACGGTGGCTGCTTTTGAAGCGGTCCGGCGGGTCAAAATTGTAGCGGAAGCGAGGCGGCTCTCGGAGACCCGTGGCGAGGCAAGCGCAACAACAGAGACGGGCGGCTCTCCAGCGAGGCGCGGCGACTTGGAACAGATACGTGCGAGGCGGGTCGGATCGACGAGTTTTTTCTCTTTCTCCGGGTCATGGACTAGCAGTGAAGCAGCGGCCCATAGCGGAGGCATGGGTGATGAAGGCAGCTTAGAAGCAGTGCTGCAGGCTTGAGTGGCGATTCAGCGCGCCGGCGAGTCAGTGAAAAACCGAGTATGTTTCCATGTAGGTCGTGGCTGGCTTGACCAAGCTATGTCCGAGTCCTCCTCCAGGTCATTGGACTTATCTTTGCTTGAAATATAACTTGACTAGCACAGGACAGCAGGCGTGCGTGTGAGTCCGTCCAATACTTGGTACCGATAACTTTCCTCTGAGATGGACCCTTCTCTTTGATAATCACGGGCCAGACCCACATAGTAATTTTTCCTTCCATAACTCCTGAATCAGCCCCCCGAACGTAGTAGCGGCGGCTTAGCAGATCTTTATAGAATCACCTCGGGACTTGACCCTTGCACCACTCATGTGTGTTTTGACAGAATTCCTCTTGGTCTCGGCCACGCGCTGCAGCAACAACGGAATTTAATCTCCTGTTCAAATTCGATGGGTCGCGTCCTGTTGGCGACACATAGAACGCCAAACCCTAATATCCTTTCAACTTAGATCTCATAGGCCGTAAATTTTAACTGATGAGTATGACGCTGACGTAGACCCTTCCAAGCCATCTTTCTTCATTCGATAAAATTGCAAACTCTTCGATCCCTGGGAGAGATCCCTCCAAGAACTCAACACCACAGTGCTCGGGCCCCACAGTGGGCGCCAACTGTCGTGGTTTTGTCACGGCAGATGTCCTAGTGTGAGGACTTAGTCGTGAGGCCAACGCATCTAACTGGTAGCTTGAGAGGGGTTGAGTGGGACGAGAGACGGGAGATTTTACCCAGGTTCGGCCCCTCATGGTGGAGGTAAAAGCCTACATCCTGCTTGATTTATATTGATAATCATGACGATCTCGGTTACAAGGGCGAGGTTTCGCTACCTCTATCTCGAGAGCATCTACTTTGATGTTGTCTAAGACTTGTCTATTGAGACATCTAGAAAAACCTGACCCTCTTGGGGTGCCCCGCCCCCTCCTTATATAAGTTGAAGGGGCGGTTTACATGTAGAGTCCAAGTCGGATTAAGACTTAACCTATTCTGACTTCTCACCGTGGGCTTCTTAACGTGTTGGGCTTCTCTCCATGGGCTTCTTAACGTCTTGGGCTTCTTAACCCCTAGGCGACTCATCTCCGTGACTCCATGCATCTGCCGGGTCATAACTGTCTGCCGGGTCATAACTGTCTGTTGGGTTACAATCTGTCTGCCGGGTCATAACTGTCTGCCGGGTTATAATTGTCTGCCAGGTTAGAGACTGTCTGCCGGGTCTCACCTGCCGGGTCTCACTAGCCGGGTCTCACCTGCGGAGTCTCACCTGCCGGGTCTCACCTGCCGGGTCTCACCAACCGGGTCTCACCTGCCGGGTCTCACCAGCCGGGTTAGGATCTGAGATGACTTAATAGGGCTGCTTAAGTCCAGAGATGACTTAACGTCAGGGCGACTTAAACCCAGAAATGGCTTAAGTCTTAAGGCAGCTTATCCTTATGAGCCGGGTCTTGGTCGTGGGGAATATCCCCAACAAAAACCTAGCTTTAATCCCGGTTGGTGGCACCAACCGGGACTAAAGGCCTACCACACATTTTCACACCCGTATTTAGTCCCACCTCGCCAAGTGACGAGCTAGTCGACCACCTTAAATATCCGGGTCGTCCAGAAGGGATAAGCTTCTTACATCATTGCATCCTTTGTTAAGGATATGGACTCTTACTATGAATCTTCTAGAAGATTCGTAGTAAGGGTCTATCTCGTTAACATAGAACATTGGTGTCGGCTTTTTTGAATCACTATGTGTCTGTGCATCAAAATAAATTAGGTTAACAAAAAGTATTAGGTTAAACTAATTACTTAAAAAAAAAGAAAATATAACATTATTAGGTTAACAAAAAGTATTTTCTAATATTCTTCATTTGTAGTGCTTTTCAATTTCAGGATCATTTATCTCAAAAAATCATTAAAATAATCAACTAAAAATCTTTTATAAAAATCTAATAGCAAAAAGAATCAACTAAAAAGTTTTTATAAAACTCTAGTTATGATCAAAATAATATTAACTTAAAATTGTACAAAATTTATGCAACTAAAATTTCATAAAGTATTTTTGGTTAAAACTTTAATAGCAAAAAGAATTAAATGAAAACTAGGCATTTATGCATCTGTTTAAAAGAAAACTTTAGAATTAAAACCAAAAATAGGCATGATCTCTTTCATTAACACATAAAGAATATGAAAGTTTTGCATTTTTTAGAATTTCATATATTTTGTTGAAATTATATTATAATCATGTGTATTACACATAAGTGAGTATGTATAAAAATTAGGATGTGATTTGAAGAAGGTCAAAAAATAGACATAACATATGCAAAAAAAAAAATGCTCGCCTACTAGGCAGCAGAATTCACACACCACGGCCTGCATACGACTAGTAACCCAACGGGCCAGGATGCAGGCCCGCGGGGCACGAATTTCTGCTGTTAGTAGGCCCCACAGGGCAGAGAAGGCTAGGTCAAACGATGAGGTGTCTGTGCTTTGAAAGGAACTTGACAAGGCAGCCGCAGCGGGGCTTATAAACAGGTGCGAGCGCGCTTCGCTTGGCGAGGTGGGACTAAACTCCCACCGCCCCTCGCCGTGCCAGGACCAACCCTTTAGTCCCGGTTGGTGGCTCCAACCGGGACTAAAGGCCCCTCTTTAGTCCCGGTCCGAGCCACCAACCGGGACTAAAGGTGAATTTCACCAGCCCAAAGGGCGGGAAGCCCAGGCCTTTACTCCCGGTTGGTGGCTCGGACTGGGCCTAAATGGGGGGCCTTTAGTCCTGGTTGGAGCCACCAACCGGGACTAAAGGGTGGGGTATATAAGCAGGACTTAGGAAAATTTCCAAAAGCCATCTGTAGTTTCCCCCGACGACACCGAAGACCACCCTTGACGCCGCCAGGCTGCCGGACCTCGCCGTCGCCTCCCCGAGCCCGCTCCTCATCGCCGCCCCCGATGCCGTCCCCGAGCCCTGTGCCAACGCCGTCCCCGAGCCCGCTCGCTCCTCGTCGCCGGCCGGACCTCCCCGAGCATCACCGCGCCCCCGAGAGCCGCCCGTCCTCGTCGTCGACCGGACCTCCTCGCCGTCCCTCCTCCTCGATCTTGCTGCTGTCTACTACTACTAGTCACTCAACGAGCCTTCGTGTGCTCCTCGGTGAGCCCTCTTTCCCCCTCAAGTTTCTGTCAAATTTTTGGGTTCGGGAGAGAACAAGTATCTGTCAAGTTTCTGTAGAAGTAATATGGCAAATTTTAGTAATGTCAAGTTGTGGCAAAGTTATGAAATTTAGTAATGTTGTGGCAAGCATCTGTTGGGCAATTTGTGGAAAAGTTATGAATTTTCTGAATTTTTTGACAATGCGCATCAAATGTATGATGAAATGCCAGAGGGCTCTAGGAATTTTAGGAATTTTTGAGAATTTTTGTGGTGAGGTGTTGATGCACAAAAGAGAGTCTGGCAAAGTTTCAGAATTTTTGGAGCAATTTAAATTGGGCTTTGACCATGGAGTTTGAATCTGGTCCAAAATTGAACTGAATGAAATTTGAAAAATTTGAACTATGGAACCAAATGTTTTTGGTGGAATGGGTTGTGGGTACTGTCAAATAGATGGAGAAAATTTTGTGGGTGCAAAAGAATTGGGGAGAATATAGCTCCTTTGCAAATCAAAGAACAATTTTTTTTGCATTATAGTTCATTTTGTCTTTTTTTGTATGTTTTAATGCAAGCATCGTTTGGGCAATCTTTGAACATGAAGTAGGAGCATTTTGATGTCATCTTGCTGGTAGATTTTAGTTCATTCCATGTTAGGACCTGTAGTGAGTGCTACAAGCATGTAAACTTGCTATCTATTCATTTCTGCCATGCCATGCTATTTTTCTCCAAGTCTGAAACTGGCAGTATTAATACTTTGCATTTTGCCTTGAGGTTTGCAAAAAATCTGCGCATCTTTGGATCATGATCATTAAGGGTGTTTTTTTAGGGTAATTATTACATGCTTGCCATGCTCTTTGTTGCCATGAAAAACTGTTGTAGCATATATTTTACTTGCCTCAAAGGTTGCATCATGAATCTATTTTCTGCCACTCTATGCAAATATCACTAAGTCTGAAAATCTGTTAATACTTGTCAACTTGATCATGATGATTGCCATTGATCTAGGGGTCATTTGAATTAGTTCAGTAAGCATGTTTTGCCATGTGTTACATGCACATTCATGTCATGCCATTTGTTGCCATGTAGAAATTCTGTAGCATGTTCAGATCTTGCTTTCAAATTGGTATCTAGCTACAATGCCATGCTATTTTTCTCTAAGTCTGAAACTTGCTTTCAAATTGGTATCTAGCTACAAGTTTGCCATGATCTTTAGGTCCATTTCAACTAAAATCTTCCATTCTATCCAGTGGCATACTTGGGTTTTGCCTAATTTTTTTGCACTCGGTGGAATTACAGGTTGTGGTGTTGCATCTTCGTGGAGTTGGTCCCTGATCGTCCCTCCGCTGTTCGACAAAAGGTGTCCATTTGTTGTATGTTGAGTTTTGTTCATAGGATGATGGTTGGTTCATTTGTTGAGTTGTGTATTCATCTTGTGTATAAATTTTGTATTTATCTTGTATTCATTTTGTATCCCAAAAGAGAGGTGGTCCGCAAAGTATCCTCTGTTTTCTGCCACCCTAAACCCTATATTGGATAATTGATCTTCATATAAATGAAGCATAAAAGTTTAGCAATCACTTAGAAATTTTCATGTTGTTCATTGACTTCGACATGAGGGGGGGGGGGGGTCGTTAAAACATAACCCCGATAATTTCGGTATAACTTCGACATGAGGGGGGAGGAGTCCTCGACGATCGTCTGAAACTGACTGTTATAAAACTTGTCAACTTTGCATGATGTTTGCCACTAATCGATTGCTCATATGCATATGATTCCTTGTTGTGATTAGGTCTATGCTTGCCACTAATCCATCTCTCATGGTTTGTATATTGCCATGTTGTATTATTTGCAGAAACTATGGAACATGACAGAGACTTAGACTAAGAAGAGTTGTTGGGGGATATAATCCGCGACGGAGGTGATGATATCACCTTGTCGTTTCTCAACAAGACCGATGGTGAGGGAAGAGAGGATGACGACTCTGGTGATCGAATGGAGGAGGGAGGAGATGACGGCTCCGTCGGTGTTGGAGCCTTAACTGTAGCAAAGTCCGACGAGGTATATAATATTAATTAAGCCTCTGTTGACTAGATGCATTAATTGTTTTGTATGTACATATATTAACACTTCTTTCTTCTTTTAGCCCTCCGGATCGAGCCAAACTTCTATAAGGAGATGAGGCCCGAAGAAAAGTTTGGGCGCGAATGAAAGGTTCACGATCGAAGAAGTCGCTCCAGATGGCCAACCAATTGCTCCCAAGCGGACCAAAGACAAATTTATACATCAGTGCGAAGTTGTTGTTAGGGACAGCATCCCGATCAGCATCGAAGAATGGAATAAGAAGAAGGACGTTGAAGTATCTTATGTCGATAATATACAGAAAGATGAGCTTTGGAACTCGCTCATGACAAATTTCAGCCTACCGCCAGAGGAGGATCCAAATAACCCAGTTATACATCGACAAGTCAAGGCGTGGGCTCCTAAGAAGATGGCAGAACAATTCAAGAACTGGAAGAAATGATTGAACGAACAGTTTGTCGAGAAAGACAAGACTCCAGAATTCTCCGGTCAATATGCGAAGATAAAATATCACTGGCCCACATTTGTGGCGTACAAGAAATCGGAGAAAGCTAAGAAAAGGTCACAGATAAATAAGCAAAATGCTGCAAAGAAGAAGTATCACCATGTTACGGTGTCAGGTGGCTACAGCTTTGCCCGACCTACGTGGGACAAAGCTGAGAATGACCTGCTTGCTAAAGGGGTCCAACCAGTGACATTGAACTGGCCCAAATGGGCAAGGACTTGGTTCTTCGGGCATGGGGGAACTTTGGACCCAGAAACAGGGAAGTGTGTTTTCACGAAAGCTCAACTTGAAACACCCATAAAAAAGATTCAGGAAGCAATCCAGGAACTGCAGGAAGGAAGGTTCCATCCCGACAGAGAGAAGGATGAGCTGTCAAAGGCCCTCGGGAATCCTGAACACCCTGGATGAACACGAGGCACATCAGGCTCCGTTGCGTGGAAGTATGGGTTTCCCAACAACACTGGTTATAGAAGCCGAGGGAGAAAGAAGAAAGAGGAAGCAGACCAGATGCAGAAGATGGAAGAAAGATTAGTGTTGCATGAGAAGAAACTAGAGGCACTTACCAGTCAGCGAGCTACCGGCCCACCATCTCAGCAGCACGAAGATCCTTCATTCGATACTGCCCATGAAGCTACCCCACCATCTCAACGAAAAAGCAGTGTGGCTTCCATGGAGCTTGTTCGGCCTGATATCACGACTCCTCGATACACCGTGGATGATATCATGGAGAAGGAACATTGTGAGCTAATGGCGAAATGCATGAACCTAACCTTGAAGGTGGCGGTCGGCTATGTCTTACCTCCTGGACCTGATGGAACTTTCCATTGCAATACGATTCCAGATGGCTTTGCTGTTGTCGGGGTGGATGAAGTTACCAACGGATTCAAGTGGTTGGAGCTTGACTATCCTACAGGTGAAGGGGAGAAGCATCTGGTAAATGCCTTATGGACTACCATTCTATGGAGAAAGGAAAAATCGTGCTTCCAAACTGGACGCCGCCTCAGCAGACTCAGCCGGAGGAGGCCCCTCAGCAGACTCCTCACAGTCCAGCTCTATCTCCGCCGCCTCAGTCGTCTTTGCCGCGTCAGCTGTCTCCGCCGCGTCAGCTGTCTCTGCCATGTCAGCGGACTCCGGCAGAGGAGGCCCCTCAGCAGAATCCTCCTCTGCCTCAGCTGTCTCCGCCGCGTCAGCAGGCTCCGCCTCCTTCGCCGCGTCAGTTGACTCCGCCGCATCAGCAATGGTGGAAGAGAGCCGCCGCCGCTCCGGCGGCTAGCAGTACAACAACGAAGAAATCCAGAGCAGGTATAAGCGTCAAGAAGGCTCCTGCCAAGTTACCATATGAGATGACTGAGGAGGAAAATGATGACATCGTGGCTGCCGATGTGAAACGCAAGCTTGCACCGAAACGTCCACCTCCAAAGGAGAAAATAGATCTGGTAAAAGCGAAGCGTTGTCTGGATGCCCTTACGCGACCACCATCGCCTCCGCTGCTATCACACTATGACCGCTGTATTGTAAAGACATATGAGAACTAGTTGGGAAGTACTAGCAGTGCTACAAGAAGTGGGAAAACAAGTTCCCAGCTCGGCGAACAGGAAAAACAATCGTGCCCCCCGCTCAAGGTGTTTACCGATATCGCTAATGATCTGGGGGTAGAAGCCGGTGGTCTTCGTCTCACTCTTGGTGATTACTTAGGAGATGATGTACAGTTCAAAATGGTTGAGGTAGTAACCTTCAGATATGAGCAAGGGAAGCCTCTCATCAAACCTGAGCAGCTTCCGCATCTATCAACGATGATGCGAAGATTCCATGACTGGTACTTGGAAACCTGCAAGGATGGGACCGATAGTATCTTGGTGGGAATTAAAGATGAGCACTACTTCAATTGAAACGAGCAGTTGTAAAATTTTGAAGAATTATTTCAGTTATTCAATCAAGACGCCATCGACAAAACTATCGTCAGTTGCTATTGTCTGTAAGTATTATTTCTGTAATTAGGTCTCTAGCTCAGCTCATTCATTGCATGTATAATTATCCTCACTATATTATGCCGATTGAAGATCCTCGAATGCAAAAGAGGACAAATCTATGACATTGGGTTCATTAACCCAAATTACGTAAATGAATATACGGTACAAAAGAACCCCAAGGATACTGAGAAAAACTTGCTAATCGCGTTGCTTCGACAACAAAATAGAAGGGAAATACTCTTTCCTTACAACTTCAAGTGAGTGTTACTGTCTTGTGCATATTCCGTTTCGCTTACTCGAGGTTAAGTGTAATTTATGAGTTATGCGTGCGCAGCTTCCACTTTATTCTGCTAGCCATTCAGCTTGACACGGGACTAGTAATTGTCTTGGACTCGAGACGTAAAGAGCCTAAGGAGTGGGCGGACATGAGTGAAATGCTCCAGAAGTAAGTTCAATCATTATCGCACTATATCGGCAACTTTTGTTCATTTCCTGATATCAAGTAATCATTTTGTTTGCCGGGTAGGGTTTGGAAAGAGTTCACCAGTAAGGTACCAGGTGAATGGAAAAAGGAGCTGCGATTTTGACACCCCAAAGTAAGTAGTACTAGCTAGTTCCGCGCATCTCTCATTGATTCTAGTTTCAATACCATTATCATGGTTGATTATCATTTTGATTGAACTCTATTCTCGTAAAGTGCTTGTGGCAGGCACCCGGTAATAATTTATGTAGATACTATGTTTGTGAGTTCATTCGCCACTCGACCTCTGAGCGGGGCAAATCTTCATGACAATTTGAAGTACATAAACAATATTCACAAATTTATTTTATTACCATCAATTGTGTTGAGTTTCATTCATATATATGTATTGACCCCCTTCTTTAAATTAGATCTGGGAGAAGCGGAGCGAACTCCTACCAAATGATCGCATAAGAGCAATTCAAGAGGAATTGGCGGGATTCTTTGTTGAGCACGTCATACCTACAGACGGAGAATACCATCGGGAATTGCAATGCGATTTTGGTAGATGTTAGGGATCTTAAGAGATGTTATATTGTATATATGCATGATCGTGTACTATATGTAGTAGCGTCGGATAGATATACGAAAACTTGTTGTTCGACTAAGCACGGAGAAAGAGAGGTCACTTCTCTCTATATATGTTCATGACGATGTTGTGTAATGGTTCCTTCATTGCTATATGTAGTAGCTACCGTCGAGTTGAATGGAAAACATAAAATAAAAATGAAACCCTCAATGTAAAAGAATTGAAGGGTAAACACAAAAATAAAAGGGGGAAACACAATCTGAAAACCCTAAACCCCTCCTTAAAAAAACAAAAAGCCCAACGCCTGCAGCTGCTGACGCGTGGCTGCCTTTTTAGTCCCGGTCGATGTTACAAGCCGGGACTAAAGGTCCTCCTGCCTGGGTGCCCCACAGCGGCCACGTGGAGCCCCTTTAGTCCCGGTTCGTAACACGACCGGGACTAAAAGTGGTGGGCATTAGTCCCGATCGTTTAGTCCCGGTTGCAGAACTGAGACTAAAGGCCCTCTGGAACTGGGACTGATGCCCTGTTTTCTACTTGTGATCAATTGTTGCACTTTCGGCATACACTGGTTGTTACATCAATTGTTACACACGCAAGGAATATAAATAAACAGAAGATTACAACATAGTAAATCTATTTGCCTAACAAGCACACGCTTCGTGCACGCTGGTGCAAGTCTTTTGGAAGCCTCTAGAGTCCTTTGGATACTTCGGCCTGCGGTGGCGACCTCGATGTGGATTGTGATGACCGCCAAAAGGCCTTCGCAAGGGTTACTCTCTAGATCCGATGGTTGCCTTGAGTTGTGAGATGCAATTTATGGATGACGAATTGATGCACAAGGTATGGTTATGCAGTGGTGGCGGTCGATTGTCTAGCCCAGCTGCTAGGATCGCGGAAAAGTGATGGCAACAACCCATGATTGGCTCTGATGGTGGTACTTCTCGTATACCCAGTTTTGAGCTCCAGGGTGAAAACCTAGGTCTGACCCAAGTTGGTTATACATGGCAATGTCGATGTTTTTGTGTCATTTCTTGTTGAAGGCATTGTTCGAATATGCTTTTTGTGTCATTTCTTGTTGAAGGCATTGCTCGAATATGCTCAGTCTAATTATTCCGGGTAAAAATGTAGACTCTAGCCTTTGGTGGTCGGAAACGGTGACCGCGGTGCTCTTGAATAACCTCGTTGTCCTTGTGGTGTCATGAGATGGTTGGTGCAGATATGATCATTGTTGTAGTTTGTTGATTTTGGATTTGATCACTTCGGGGTTTTGGTTTTTTTCCTCGCTTAGACATGACTTTAGTATTATGTGACTTTGCTAATCGCTGCACCAGTGAACTATCATGGGTAATCTCATAGATAATGTCAAGAAGCTACTTGATGATATGCAAAAGAACCATGCCTAATGGCATGTTGAAAGAGCTACCACCAAAAGAGTCAATCTGTCATGAAAGGTAAAGAAGAGGTAAACATAAATGTCATCATCGATGTCTTTTTAAAGGAGAATAACCCCCGGCCTATGCATCAGAACGATATATACAGTCATATATTATCAATAATGCAAAATCCAACAGCCGAACAACCTCGAGTCGAAAATAAAGCGGAAAACAAACCCTGAGGCCGCATACCTCGCGACCGTAACTCCCCCGGATAGCCACTAAACCTATGTTACAAGGCACATCAGAAATGAAAAATACACAACTACTAGGCTATGCCTTCAAGAAGGAATCGCCACACGTGCGCCAATGATGCACTACAAAAAAAAGACACATCCATGACATTATGGCCCGAAAGAATTTTCTCTCTCATGGTTATGACACTTCTATGACGATAATTGTGACAAAAACACGTATCATCATAGATGTGGTGGGCTCCTACTTCTATGACAAAAAATCATGAAAGAAAATGGGCTTTTCGTCCTGGGCGGGCTGGGGATGCACCTGCATGACATTCTTTGGACCGTCCATGACATAAAAAATCATGGTAGAAGTGAGGGCGAGGAAATTTTCACGGAGTTCCTGGTTACGGTGGGTGGTCAGGGTCGAGCGATGTAGTGTGGTTTGTGCGTTTCTCTCTCGTATGAGTGCGTGGTGCGAGCCATGTTTGCTAGGTATAACTGAACTTGAGCGAGGCGTTCGCTTACTGAACCCGAGCGATCGCACTGCTACGTCTGAAGTCGATCGATCGATCTCTTCGCTGCTGCTGCTTACTGAAGCCAATCGAACCCCCGCGCGAGACGTAGCTAGCCGGTTGGGTTGCCTCTGGATGAACAATGCATGTTGCTGCTGCGCGCGTGATACGTAGAATGAGTCGAGACGTGGTGAGTCCAGCCGGTTGGTTGGCTATGGATGAACAGTTCCCGGTGGGGGTTGGATGAACAGTACCCCGGCAGGGTGTAGGCGGTTGCCGCTAGATGAACAGGACCCCGTGGTAGTAGGTGGTTGTCGCTGGATGAACAGGACCCTCGAGGAGGCTGCCACACACCCCAGCCGGTTGGGGGTGGATGAACAGGACCCCCGTGGAGACTGGTTGAATAGTAGCCGGTGGAGGCGGGATGAACAGTGGCTGGAGGAAGTCGACGGTGGATGAACAGTAGATGGTGGAGGCTAGAGGAAGTCGATGGTGGATGAACAGTAGCCCGTGGAGTCCCGTTTTGTGGTACACCACACCCCTCCCAATGAATAGGACCCCGTTTCAACTGTACGCGGTTGGAGAGAAGTCTGTTTCCTCCGTTTTGCGGTACGCCAGACCCCTCTCGATCAATAGGACCCCGTTTCGACCGTAGGTGGTTGGAGAGAAGTTCGTTTCTTCCATTTTGCGGTATGTGAGACCCCTCCCGATGAACATGATCCTGTTTCGACTGTAGTCGGTCGAACAGAAGGTCGTTTCCTCTGTTATGTAGTACGCCAAACCCCGTTTCGGTTGTTCAGTCCAAGCGGCTGGCACCCGTTGAACAGGACGCATTCCGACCCAGTCAGGTGCCTCCCGATGAACAAGATGTTGTTTCTCTATTCCGACCCAGCCGGTTGGCTGCCGATGAACAGGACATCGTCGCTGTACGTGTTTGAGACCACGCCCGTATCTACGTACGTGGCCGTCTTTTTTTTCGGCGTGGCTGTATGTATATGTACAAGATTTAGACGGGACTACCTGAACTGCTACCGCTCCTTACTTGGTCGCGGTTCATCGTGGCACACAGACTGGTGGCCAAACTAGCTAGCAAGTGCTTCACTGAACCAAGCTTATGAGATTCAACATCATCTTCAGGAATATGCTTGTACATATTAGCCATAGAGTTGTGGTCCATCTTGGGCTTAGCATAGACATCAATATCATCATCTTTTTCTTCTAGAGCATCAAGAAGATTAACCCATTCTGTGATGGTCGACTGGTATCTTTGTCCCTCAGTCATCCATATTATTCTTCCATCTGGATAGAAATGAGCAGTACAGTAGAACTGCATGATCATCTCATCATTCCACTTTATAAACTTTCTTCCAACAAAGTCATCAACACCTGCACTCTTCAAACTCTCATGAACATGGGGGAAGTTGTCCTCATTTGCATCAGTGTACTTCCTATCCACCCATCTCATATCACTGACAATTGGCTTCTTGTCAAGAAATACAGTCTCATAGAAATCTTGTTGCTCTCTGGTGTGGAAACGGTAATCACAAGCAGTTCTTCTCTTTGCAGCATATGGATCAATCAATCTCCACTGAAGCAAACCTTTGTCCTTTCTTAGCTTCATGTTCTCTGCAACTGGATGATTGTTGTCATGATCTGGAATTTTGGGTTTCAACTTCCTGAGCACTAGTGGCTCATCATCAGCATCAACTTCAGGCATAGGGGCCTTGTTCTTCTCACCAGCAGAAAATATTCCTTGTTGATCTCTTAGGTACTAGAGCTTTGGTCTTGGACTTGGAGGGGGCAGCAGACTTCATAGCATCAGACATGAGCTTCTGAGTCTTGGCAGGAGGTGCATCAACTACTGGTTCTTCCTCCTCCTCATCTTCAACCATTGAAGGCTTGCCAATAACACGAGCAGTTGTCTTCCTTGTCCTTTTGTTCTTTCCTGCAACTGTTGTCACTGAGTCACTTGGTTCCTCAAGTGTAAATGTCATGGTATCTCTTGGAGCTATGGCTTTGTCTACCTTGGAGAGAGGGACATTCCTTACAGCAGTTCTGTCCTTGGCAGTTGGTCTAGTACTAGCAGATGTACCATATTCCTTTCTCAGCACTGCCTTCTACCTGGATGTTGCTTCAGTTGCCATAAAGTCCTCACCCTCATCATCTGAGGTTCCCTTCTTCCTTGTTCTTGTAGCAGCTTTTGGGCAGTTCTGAGACATTCTGGCTGTCACTAGCTTCTGACATCTTGCAAACAAACCCTGTGAATAGATGTGTATGGGCAAAGTAGATGAGTCATCACAAAAAGCAGATATTTTTCAAAATTTGAGTTCAAATCTTAGTTTCAAGTTTTCACAGAATGCATTTCGGATCTACCGAGTTGGTCATCTCGGTGATGCCGAAGCACTCAACAGAACCAAAACACACCATTTTGGTCAGACCGAGATGTGGTTCGGTGTCTCCGAGATGCTAGGGTTTCACTGAAACTTTAATTTCAGTCTCACCGATTCGTACTTCTCGGTGGCACCAAGACGTACTAGTGCAATGGCCAGGGCCAAATTGGTGACTCCAAAAATTCCTAATCGGCCGGTCCGAGATGCTTTCGGCGGAAACTTAGCCCTAAATTTTTTTACCCAAAACTAATCTATGGAATTTATCTTGTGGACAGGAGACTTTCATACTTAGCAAGAATCATGGCAAATCCCTAGTGCATTGAATCAAAAAAAGAGAGGCACAAGGGGGCAGGATTTTTACCCTAACTCGGTGCAAATCCCCTACGGTGGCATCGGAGGGAAGGAAATCCGTTGACGGCGGCAGAGTCCAACGGCGAAGGCGCGCTGGATGCAGCATGGAAGTCCGGAGATGAGGGCGACAGCAACAGAGGGGTGCGGGAGTCATGACGTTTGATAAATGTCAACCGTACGGCCCCGCGGGATATATATACCTTGCTGATGTCGGTGGCATCGAATGGAACAAATCGATGGCACCGAGACATGTAACTACGAGCGGTTACAGCATATCGGTGACGCCAAGTTGGTCTAATCGGTTACACCGAGATTGAAAACTCGGATCAATCAAGCTGTTTCGGTGATTCCGAATAGGAGTGAATTGGTCACGGTGAAACAAATTTGAATGTTTTGGAGTTCAACCCTTTCAGATTGGTGGCTCCGAGTGCGCCTCACCCGGAGGGTCGGAAAATGACTTGTTCAATTTTTGTGATGTAGCAAGAATAGAATTTGAGACAAGAAAGCATAGCTAGCTAGAGGAGGTGCTTAGGCATTCT
Organism: Thinopyrum elongatum; assembly: GCA_011799875.1. Classification (NCBI taxonomy): domain Eukaryota; kingdom Viridiplantae; phylum Streptophyta; class Magnoliopsida; order Poales; family Poaceae; genus Thinopyrum; species Thinopyrum elongatum. The sequence continues at coordinate 479,165,206 of CM022298.1, read as the reverse complement.
TGTACATCCACTTGGCCAGAAAAACCAAGACAGTTAAAACAACAAATGGATATCCTCAAATGAAGAAAACATGCAAACCAACATGCTCACACAATAAGATAGCAAATGAAATATGTGTCAAACATGCACAACCAATTCTAGCATCTATCAAGCAATTGGTGATGACTTGGTCATCTATATATGAGTATATTAACTTAGAAGTCAAATGAGAACATTTGATCATAGGTCATACTCATCGGTTAAGCACAAGTGGGGTTACCACTTTTACATAAAGCATTAATGCGTTCACACCATTAGAGGTTCTTTAGCTCAATTTGTAGAGCAAAGCTCCCCCTAGATGTGATATCCCCCCAAAGAGGGTTGAACTAACCTTGGGTTTTGCCAATGATGACTCCATGTAGATAGTGAAGATGTGTATGCTCAATGTTGATGTAGTCCATCAAGAGTTCAGAGCAATCCTTTGGAGTTTTGCACTTTCAATACCTACATGCGTTAGTCCCACAAGGAACATACAAGGATATACATAGACATAGAGTGAATTCCATACATGATGATTTCCATGAATGCATTGAGTTACCTTGTCCCTTGTCTTACCAACAAGAGGGTTTCTGACTCCAGGAACTAGTGCAAGATGTGAAAGTTGGTTGCACAAGTCCTTGCCAAAATGAAAAAGTATGTTGGTGGAGTCACCCTCAATAACACTCTAGTTCTTCTTCTTTGGGACCCACATCAACTTGATGGGTATGTAGTCGAACTTGATAAAGTAGAGCTTGATGAAGTCTTGGGAACCCACTTGACCATGGCTTTAAGTGCTTCTTCAAATGAGTCAATCTCTTCTTGAAGCTTGTTCTTGCCCTTATGCTTGTGGTCTTGTGGTGGAAGATCATCTTGAGATTGTGTTCCCTCAAAAGAAGTGGGGTCATACTTCTCTTGTTGAGGAACAAACTTCGTCTTGGGGTATTGATCTTCTTCCCATTCAACTCCATTGGCATTGAACTTTCGTTCAAAACCAACACCTTGATTCTTCCGGTGCCTTCCTTACTTGTGTACAATTTCCTCAAATTGCTTACTTCCGGCAAGGCTCTTGTAAACACCTTTCTCTATAATTCCCTTCAATAAACTATTTTCTTGCTCAAGTGTAACTTGTCTAGGAGAATCATTAGTGGAATCAAGAGAATTACTAGAAGCAACAACATTGGATTTAGCATGGTTATTGTTACTACTAGCAGAAGAATCTTTCTTGCTCTTGTTACTAGATTTTACTTGTGGCATATAAGTTGACAACAGGAGATGTTTGGCAATGTAAGAAGAACTCTTATTTCGAAGATCATCATTGATAGCTTTTAGAAAATCATGCTCTTGCTCTAAATTTATCTTCTCGAAGCGTAGCTTCTCATGAGTTCTTAGGAGCTCTCTATGATCCTCTTGAGTTGTTTCATGAGCTAACTTAAGAGTGTTTAGTTCTTTAGTTAGTGATGTCGCTTGAACTACGTCGGTATTTCCCCAAAGAGGAATGGATGATGCAGTACAACTACGGTAGGTATTTCCCTCAGTTATGAAACCAAGGTGCCAATCCAGTAGGAGAACCAAGCAACACTATGTAAAAGGTACCTATACACAAATAACAAATACTTGCAACCCGATGCTTATGAGGGGTTGTCAATCCCTCTACGGGTAACGGCGCCAGAAGTTGTCAAGTTGACGGGATAAAATTTGTGTAGATTGGATAAATAGATCTCGATAAAACGCGAAATAAAAAAGTAATAAAAAAGTGGAGCAAGGTATTTTTGGGTTTTTGGAATAATAGATCTGACAACAAAAGCAAATAAAAATAGATCTCAAAGCAAATATGATAAAGAATAGACCCGGGGGCCGTAGATTTCACTAGTGGCTTCTCTCGAGAAAATAGCATATGGTGGGTAAACAAATTACTATTGGGCAATTGATAGAAGATTGAATAATTATGACGATATCCAAGGCAATGATCATTATATAGGCATCACGTCCAAGATTAGTAGACCGATTCATGCCTGCATCTACTACTATTACTCCACACATCGGCCGCTATCCAGCATGCATCTAGTGTATTAAGTTCATGAGAAACGGAGTAATGCAATAAGAACGATGACATGATGTACACGAGATCTATTCATGTAGGAATAGCCCCAATCTTGTTATCCTTAATAGCAATGATACATGCGTGTCTTGCTGCCCCTTCTGTCACTGGGAAAGAACACCGCACGATCAAACCCATCACAAAGCACCTCTTCCCATGGCAAGAAAAATCGATCTAGTTGGCCTAACTAAACCAAAGATTTGAAGAAGAAATACGAGGCTATAAGTAATCATGCATATAAGAGATCAAAGAAGACTCAAATAATATTCATGGATATAGATCTGATCATAAACTCAAAGTTCATCGGATCCCAACAACACGCCGCAAAAAGAGTTACATCAAATAGATCTCCAAGAGACCATTGTATTGAGAATCAAAAACAGAGAATAAGCCATCTAGCTACTGCCTATGGACCCGTAGGTCTATGATGAACTACTCACGCATCATCGGAGAGGCACCAATGAGGATGATGAACCCCTCCGTGATGGTGTCTAGATTGGATCTGGTGGTTCTGGAACTTGCGGTGACTGGAATTGTGTTTCGTCGACTCCCCTAGGGTTTTTGGAATATTGGGGTATTTATAGGGCAAAGAGGCGGTGCGGGAGGCCACCGAGGGGGGCACAACCCCTTGGGCGCGCCTGGGCTCCTGGGCATGCCCTGGTGGGTTGTGCCCACCTCGGGCCTCCCCTCTGGTACTTCTTTGGCCCATGTTGTGTCTTCTGGTCCAAAAAAAATTCTTCAAAAAGTTTCGTTGCGTTTGGACTCCGTTTGGTACTGATATTCTGCGAAGTAAAAAACAAGCAAAAAACAGCAACTGACACTAGTTCCTATGTCAATAGGTTAGTCCCAAAAAATGATATAAAGTTGATATAAAATGATTGTAAAACATCCAAGAATGATAATATAACAACATGGAACAATAAAAAATTATAGATACGTTGAAGACGTATCAGTTAGATGCCCAATCTCCTTCTTATCATTGTTATTCGTTTCATCTTGATTAGCATGATTACTAGCAAGTTCATTATAGCTCACATCACTAGTTTTGTCAACAAGTAAATCATCATCACCTAGCAAAACATCTTCATCACTATTGAAATCAAGATACTCGGGGTGTGATACCTTGGGGACTTAAGCCATGAAGCATCTTCCAATTCCTTCATTTGGTGAATCAAATATGTCGTGGGAGTTGTGTAAGTGCATCTAGTGCCACCCCTAGTTGGTTTTGGAGTATTGACGACAAACGTGGTTGAGGGACTAATGTGTTTGTGAGAATTGCAGGAGAAAACAGGTGGAAATCCCTCATGGATTCGGTTTACTGATAACCCACAAGTATATGGGATCGTAACAGTTTTCGAGGGTAGAGTATTTAACCCAAATTTATAGATTCGACACAAGGGGAGCCAAAGAATATTTGAAGGTATTAGCAGCTGAGTTGTCAATTCAACCACACCTGGAGATTAATTATCTGCAGCAATATGATCAATAGCAAAGTAATATGATAGTTTTGATAGTAGTGGCAATAATAGCGGTAACAGTGACAGTGATAGCAATAGTTTTGTAGCAAGTGTAACAGTAGCAATGGCAATAGTAACTTAGCGGAAACAATATATGGAAAATTCGTAGGCATTGGATTGGTGAATTTGTTGGATGATATTCATCATATAACAGTCATAACCTAGGGTGATACGACACTACCTCCAGTTCATAAATATAATGTAGGCATGTATTCTGTAAATAGTCATACATGCTTATGGAAAGAACTTGCATGACATCTTTTGTCCTACCCTCCTGTGGCAGCGGGGTCCATATGGAAACTAAGGGATATTAGGGCCTCCTTTTAATAGAGAACCGGAACAAAGCATTAACACATAGTGAATACATGAACTCCTCAAACTACGGTCATCACCGGAAAGTATCCCGAATATTGTCACTCCGGGGTTTCCGGATCATAACACATAATAGGTGACTATAACTTGCAAGATCGGATCTAGAACATAGATATAATGTTGATAACATAAACGGTTCAAATCTGAAATCATGGCACCCGGGCCCAAAGTGACAAGCATTAAGCATGGCAAAGTCATAGCAACATCAATCTCAGAACATAATGGATACTAGGGATCAAGCCCTAACAAAACTAACTCAATTACATGATGAATCTCATCCAACTCCCTCACCGACCAGCGAGAATACGAAGGAATTACTCACTCCCGGTGGGGAGCATCATGGAATTGGCAATGGAGAAGGGTTGGTGATGACGAAGATCGAAGATTCCCCTCTCTGGAGCCCCAAACGGACTCCAGAACTGGCCTCCCGATGAAGAACAGGAGGTGGAGGCGGCTCCGTCTCATGAAACGTGATAATTCTTTCTCCCCAATTTTTTCTCTGAAAATAGGATTTTATAGCGTCGGAGGTAGGGTCATCGGGGCCACCAGGTGGGCACAACCCATCTGGGCGCGCCAGGAGGGGGGCGCGCCCTGGTGGGTTGTGCTCCCCCAGGGACCCCTCTCCGGTGGTTCTTGGCTCCAGTATTTTTCTTTTATTGCATAAAAAATCTCCAAAAAGTTTCGTTCCATTCTGAGAACTTTTATTTCTGCACAAAAACAACACCATGGTAGTTCTGCTGAAAACAGCGTCAGTCCGGGTTAGTTTCATTCAAATCATGCAAATTAGAGTCCAAAACAAGAGTAAAAGTCTTAGGAAAAGTAGATACGATGGAGACGTATCAACTCCCCCAAGCTTAAACCTTTGCTTGTCCTCAAGCAATTCAGTTGATAAACTGAAAGTGAAAAAGAAAAACTTGTACGAACTCTTTTGCTTTTGTTTTCATAAATAAGCTTAAGTAGCACCCAGGTTTTCAGCCAAGATCATGACTAACCATGCCAACAATAACTCTTGGAAATTATATTGGCTCATATCAATGGCATAAGCAACTAGCGAGCAATAATAAAGTATCTCAAATGACAACACTTTGTCAAAACAACCATGATATAATATGACAACAGTGGTATCTCGCTAGCCCTTTCTGAGACCGCAAAACATAAATGCAGAGCACCTCCAAAGTTCAAGCAGCGACTAAACATTGTAATTCATGGTAGAAAAGATCTAGTCATGGTGCATCCAATATTAGCTACACACAATGCATGAGGATTACAATAGTGCTCTCAGATCTGGCGCGTATTTGAGAAGGTGATGACTCAACATAAAAATAAATAGATAGTCCCTTCGCAGAGGGAAGCAGTGATTTGCAGCGGTGCCAGAGCTCAGATTTTTAAAACAAAGATAAATGAAATTTTGAGAAATGCACCCTTCTGTCGGCGTGCGACACCTATGGGATCACGTGGATACCTTTATGATTCAGCAGGGAGAGAGGTATGCACAAAGAGCAGATCCAATGATCAACGCAAGTGAAATTTTACACAGGTTCAGGCCGCTGAGAAGCGTAATACCCTACTCCTACTTTAGTTTATTGTGGAAGTTTAAGCCCAAGCTCCAGGAGCGCTTGCAATGAACAGTACGTTCGAGCAGCAGCTATGCATGCAGAATGGGCTAGAGAGTGTCCTTCCCCTTTAGCTACGCCTTGGGCCTCCTTTTATACGTCCAAGGGGTCACCAACAGTGGCGTTCGGTACATTTATTGAGGTGTAAAGTAGCTACAGTGTTTACACACTTATCACAAACGATTTAGGACAAACGCATTAAATGCTCCATTTAGGTGTCCGTTTAGGTGTCCTTACTTTCTTGGGGATGGAAAAAGGGGCCCGTCCCATCAGCACCGCTTAAGCCCGTTCACCACTAGAATCATGCCACATGACCAGAAGGATGACAAAACCCAAATGACAGGCTGGTCACTATGCTGGAGCGGAGGCAGGGTGGGGAAACCTTGTCGGGTGCGGATCTTGCCGGGTCATCCCGGCAAGGGTCTTGGCGGGACTTTGCGGGCCATCCCGGCAAAGATCTTGCCGGGAGCCAAGCCCTCGGTCTTCTGTCTTCTGACCATTGGCCCGAATACTTCCTTGATAATCTCGCATTTGCTTCCAGTTGTCCTCCGGCAGGCCTTGCCGCTGGTACGGCTACAACTGCCCATGCACAAGTATGGGGTACTAAAGGACCCAAACTTTAGTACACCGACAGGAGCCCCTGGGCCTAGGCCATACACGGGTGCGAGGCGCTGTTGGGCTAGGCCCAAATAGTGCATGAGCACGCGTGGCAGAAGTTAACTGCTATTATCTTGTTTACCGTGCTTCCCCACGGTGCGTAATAAACGCGTGACGTGGGAACATGTGGAACGACCGCAATAACAGTGCGCTCGCGAAAGCGCATTTACATTGATTAGAAAGGAGGCAGCCCCGCGCCTTCCCCATAAAAAGGAATCCGCAGAGGCGCCGCTCATTTACCTCCCATCCTTTCCAATCTGGAAACCGCCATCGTCTTCTTCCTCAAACTCAAAGCAGAATTTCTATCATCCATCCACCGCTTCCACGCCCTCATCATCCTTGATCTTTGCTTCTACAGCCGCCATGCCGCCCAAAGTGAGCAAGGGTAAAGAAGTTAAAGCCGTCGAGGAGAGCGAGCTAGTGAAGATGCGGAAGGAACACGTCGTCTTCGCCCCGACGCTCGATGGGAACGCCCTGAAGGAGCGGTACCTGTGCATGTGGGGGAGGGAGACGAAAGTTCACCTCGCCACCCGCGTGAATCCTGCTTCCTCCAAGGGCGGCCCAGATAAATTTCATTTCTTTGTCGCATTCTTCTATTGCGGGCTCTGCCCTCCATTTTCTGATTTCTTCAACGACATCATGTACACATACGGCTTCCATCTTTTGGATTTCACGCCGAATGCTGTGACATGTATGTCAGTCTTCACCCATCTCTGTGAAAACTTTGCCGGAATAATCCCCAACACAGCCCTCTTCCGCCACTATTTCATTCCTCGGATCGAGAAAGGAGAGGCCCTTTCTGGTTCTATCAGCTGGATTCCAAGGGCCTGGAATAAGGAGATATACCCAGAAGGGCTTTACCATAGCAAGTGGGAAGAATGGCGGGGCGAATGGTGCTGGATCAAGGAGGAGGATTTCCAGCCTTTCTGTCTGCCCCGACAATCAAAAGTGGTCCGTGGCAACAACTGGAGTTCCCTCGATCCTCAAGATGAGAAACTCACAATTTCTATTACCAGAATCCACCGTCTCAAGGCTGCCGGGCTAACAATAGAAATGGTTGGCGCTGATTTCCTTCGACGCCGCATCGCCCCCTTGCATAACAAAGGGAGACCAGCCTGGGAATTTTGGAATGCTACAGATATCATGAGGTTGCGTCCAGGTTTGAACAACAACTTGACGGTTATGCAGCATACAGCCCTCTGCCACAGACTGTTTATGCCTGATGGGAAATTCAAGCTGCCGGCAAGCATAATCCCTCCGTGCAACAATTATGCTCTAACCTCAATCATCGCCATGATGCCGGCGTGTAACACCCACGGCCTTGACGGAACTTGGGTCGAACCATCTGCAGAGCGCGCACAGGCGTTCTTCTACAATCTGTCAGAGAGAGCCAGCCGCGAAGAGACCAACCTTATCCGTCCCACCACTGATGAAGAGGTGGCGTACATCACCAGCAGGGCGGAAGAGGCAAATCTTGCTGCGGAGGCCGGCAGCGTTGGCTTCATAGAAGAGGAGGCCGGCGAAGAAGAAGTGATGTCTGAAGAGGACCTTGCCGGGCAGGATGAGGCTGCTGGGGAACAGAGTGACACGGCTGCCGGGGACCCTTCTGGCGAGGACACAGCTGAGGGACAGCTGCACGAGGAGCCCCCAGCTCCAGAGAAGAAAAAATGCGTCCTTCGGAAAGCTGCCTCTAGCATCCTAGCAAACCAACCCTCCTCGAGCGGTGAGGTTCCTGGCAAGAAGGCGGCCGGCAAGGCTGCGCAGCGGCAAGAAGCTCAACAGCAGCCCACGCGACGTACGAGACGCACGGCCGCAGCAATAGCTGGAACGATGGGGGCGTCTCATGCAACAGCGCCAACGGCCAGAGCGACAGGATCACGTCGACCCGTCGCCTCTGGGACAGCCAAGTGACCCAGGACCCCTTCTCCGCCCCCTCACACGGACACTGAAGTGGAGGTCAACTTCGACCTCTGCGCTTTCAGTCCGGAAAGAGAAGAGTAAGGGTCCCATCGTGTCTCTTAATTTCTGAGTTCTGTTTGCTTAATTCACTTGTCTTGCTTTGGCTTGTCTTCGCAGGGATACAGAAACGTTGGCGCAAAGGATGGCGAAGAGGGCTAAGACTTTAACGGGTGATGAGCCCTCGGCAAGCACCGTGGATGCGCCAGAGCTCATCGTCATCAGCCTGGAGCTTAGTCCTCCTCGCAGCCCCCAACCCAGCCCTCAGCGTGAGTACACTACTCATTTTCCTGCTAGCGGGCGTGGAGATGTTTCATCTTTGTTACTGACATCGCCGGGCTTTGCAGGAGAAGAACGGCAACAGGAAGAGTCATCGGAGGCCGTCCCTGACATGCCGCCTCCGTCAACCACACCGCCTAGAAGTAAATCCCCAGCAAGGGCTTCCACCGACGAGCCCGTTCGCGTCGAAGAGGAGCCGGCAAGCACATGCACTGGCAGTCCTACACCGGCAACCAATGTTGCCGGGAAAGGAGAACCCACCTCTCAATAGCTCAACACAAGTAAACCACTTGCCTCTGAGTACTTGTTATTCTTTCTTTATTTTTGTCTTCTTAAACTTCAACCTCGGTCTCATCTTGTTTCTTCCCCTGGTCTTCAGATCTTCCCTCTATGGAACAGATGAATGTTGACATCGTCATTGAGGAGACCGCCAAGGATGCTGCCGCCGAGGCCGACAAGGTCGCTGCTGACGAATCTGCCAAGGTCGCACAAGAAGAAACCGCCAAGGGATCTGCTGAGAGGGCCGGCAAGGAGACTGGTGACCATACTGATGGCATTCCTACCACAGGAGTGCCTGGCGCTGCACCGGTCACGGAGCCCCCAGTTGCCGGTGAGACGGTTGTCAAAGATCAACCGTCAACATCCGAGGTCCCCCCGTCAAGCAAATACCTCAAAGTTGGCGACAACCTGTTTGTCAGCATACTAGGGACGGCAAGCACTGGGGTGTCAACTGAAGGGGAAATCTTTGATGAAGATGTCATCACTGCTGCCGGGCTCAAAATTGTCGACGAGCCATGCGCCAGCAGCAGCGGGTCCGAGGAAGAACAGCTCCTTCAAGCCATGAGCAACAACTTTCAGAAGCACCAGGCCCTTTACCGCGCCCGGAAAGAGAAACTGGACTCCATGGCGGCAGTTACTGAAGCAGCAGAGATGGATTTTCAGAAGTGCGTCGAGCAAACGCGAGTCTGGTACGCTGAGGCTTTTCAGGAACTGATGATTGGCCGGGAACAACTGAGCCAAAGTTGGAATGAGTTCCTCTTGAAGCAGTCTGACGCTGAGAAAGCACAAGAAGAGGCCGCGCAGCAGGCCGCTGCAGAAGAAGCTCGCTTAACACAACTCTGTGTCGGGCTTGATGCTCAGGAAGAAGACCTTGCCGCTCGTGAGAAGGCACTTGCCGCCCAGCTCCGCAGCAAGGATGAGGAGATCGAAAAACTTGTCGCACTGCGGACCCAGGAGCTAGAGTAGAAACACAAGGAGACGCTCGAAGCTCTAACTGTAGATCACGCCGGCAAGTTAAAGGAAGCTATCGATGCTGCCAATGCTGCAGAGGCCGCCAAGAACAAGCTGGATGATAAAGTAAAGAGGCTAGAGGTGGACCTCGAGGAACACGGCAAGGAGCTCTCGATGCTCAAAGCTGACAGAGAGAAGACTCTCTACAGCTTGGCGGAGATGCAAACCTCCATGTCTGACAAGATCAAAGAGCTCACCGCATCCCAAGAATCCTTTGCTGATCTGACTCTAAAGCTGACCACACTGGAGAAATCCCTGGAGGACGGCAAGACTCGCAAGAAGGCTTTGGTCAAAGACCTTCAGAATGAGAAGGACCTGCTCAACAGCGCCGCCGCCTCTTACAATGATTTTGAGAAAGGCGTGAAGATTTGGACCGAGCGCCTTGTTGATGTCGCCGAGAGGCTTGAAGCAGAACTATCCAGCATGGGCCTGCGGAACTTTAATTATTCCTTCGACGACAGGGTGTCCTCGAGCGCCAAGCTGACCATGTTCTTCGAGGGCATCGTCGATGCCTTGAAGCTACTCCATTCTGAACGAGCAACCCATCTGGCCAACGAATCCCGCAAACTCTGTCGGGCCGTCCTTCTCAAGGTGCTCGTCAAAGTGGTGCACAAGAACCCCGGCATCAACCTCACCAATGTTCTCGACAGCTTACCGGAGGATGCAAACCTTGAAGTGCTCAAAGAGCTCGTCGCGCCCATCGTCGACAAGGTTAGCCAAGTCAAGAGGATCGAGGGTCAGCGCAGGGACTAGTCACTTTGCTTCATCTTTGCCGCCAGTATTCCATGCCAAAGACAATTTTATCTTTAGTTAGAAACGCGGCAATCATCAATGTAATATAACTTGCTCTGTTTTGGATGAATGCATGCTATTTCCCTTGTCGGATTTCTTTCTGTATGGTGCATGCCCTACGCTTATTGGAAAACTTGCCGGCGCGCGCTCCCTTGCCGCGAGCGCTTTGAGGAACGGATCCTTAGCAGCCTGCTGGAGGTGTCGCTACCGGCAAGATACCTTGATGTTTTCAGTGCAGCCACCTAAGCTGTTGAGCGGACTGGAAACAGAGTAAGGGCGCAACCGATCACGACAAGGTTCCTTCGCGTGCAGGTTTTCCATACAAAGGCCGAAATCATTCAAGGAAAATAACCTCAAAGTAAAAAATTTACTCAAAGTTCTGCAACTTAGCTTTTTGTTGCTGTATTCCTTCCGGCAAGATGTCAACCTTGAATGTCGCCTGTTGGTATCCATGAACATCGCCTGTTGGTATCCGTACCATCACACTTCCCCCGGCAAAGTTGCACGCGAAGGAGCCTTCTATCGTTTGAGAAAAATAAAGAAGAGAAAACAAGGATATGGAACCTTGGCGGTTCATTAGCGCTTACCATAAGCAAGTGGTTTGCAATATCTCAGACAAACATGCATATAGTATAACATGAAAATTGACAGGAATTGCAAAACACTTAAGTTTTATTCAACTACGCACAGGGTCTGCGCCTGGCTTTGTACAAAGGATTACATGCCTTGTCGGCAAAACTTGCACAAAAGGTGGTTGCCGGGAGACCCGGCAACCGCGCCTTATGGATAGAACTTACAAAGATGTTCGATATTCCAGGAATTTCTCACTGGAATGCCATCCTCAGTCTCCAGGCGGACAGCACCAGGCCTGGTGACTCGTACTACCCGATAAGGGCCTTCCCACTTTGGCGTCAACTTGTTGGAATTATTGGCCGACTGAACGCGCCGAAGAACAAGGTCGCCTTCCTCAAGACTTCGGGCATGAACCTTGTGGCTATGGTAGCTGCGTAAGGCTTGCTGGTAGCGTGCAGCTCGCACAGCAGCTTGAAGACGATCTTCCTCAAGGAGCATGGCATCATCCTGCCGCAACTGCTCTTGCTCAAGCTCATCATAAGCGAGCACTCGAGGTGACCCGTATATGAGTTCCGTGGGGAGAACTGCTTCTGCCCCGTATAGTAGGGAGAAGGGTATCTGGCCGGTGGCTCGATTTGGTGTCGTTCTGATTGACCAAAGAACCACCGGTAACTCATCAATCCAGCATCTTCCACACTTTCTCAGCTTGTCGAAAGTCCTTGTCTTGAGCGCTCGCAACACTTCAACATTTGCCCTTTCTGCTTGGCCGTTGCTTCTTGGATGAGCAACAGAAGCAAAACAAATTTTGCTGCCAATGCCTTGGACGTATTGCATGAAGGTGTGGCTTGTGAACTGTGTGCCATTGTCGGTGATGATCCTGTTTGGGACACCAAAACGTCAAACTAGTCCCTTTAAGAATTTGACGGCTGATTGTGCTGTCACCTTTCTCACTACCTCCACCTCCGGCCACTTCGTGAACTTGTCGATTGCGACGTACAAGTACTCAAAGCCCCCGGTAGCACGGGGAAAAGGGCCCAATATGTCGAGCCCCCAAACTGAAAATGGCCAGGAAAGAGGGATTGTCTGAAGAGCCTGAGCTGGCTGATGCAATTTCTTTGAATGAAACTGGCACGCTTCACACTTGGTTACTAGTGCAGTTGCATCCTGGAGGGCAGTGGGCCAAAAGAAACCTTGCAGGAATGCCTTACCAACAAGAGTTCTTGAACCTATGTGGGAGCCACATATGCCTCCATGTATCTCTGCCAACAGCTCCAGTCCATCTTCCGGAGGAATACACTTCAATTTCACGCCGTTCGGTCTTTTTCTACACAGGACGCTATCCACGAACTGGTACATACTAGACCGACGGGCTACTTTCTCCACTTCTTCCTGCTCTTTGGGGAGTTCCCATGTTTGGAGGAACTGGACGATGTGCTATGCCCATGCCGGAGCCTGAGGCTCAACAGCAAGGACTAAAGGCATATTTTCTGCCGCGGGAGCATTTGTCTCGATGGCAAGGACCTGAGGCCTCACCGGAGCGTGTTGTTCCTCGGCAAGTTTGTCATTATTCTCGCAACATCCTTGTTGGCGGCTTCTGGGAGATCTGCCGGGAAGTACTGGCCAGAACTCAACTTCCGTCGCTTATGTTGCCTTGCTGATGGTGTTACAGATGGCTGAGTCAATCGAAGCACAAAAGTACTTGGTTCCACAGGTAACTTAAGGGCAGCACGCTTTGACAGGTCGTCAGCAATGTCGTTCTCCGGTCGAGGAACATGCTCTGTCTGCAGACCATCAAAGCGCTCCTCCAACTTCCTCACTTCTTCTATATAAGCTTCCATCAACGGGCTCTGATAATCTTTGTTCACCTGCTTGACGACAAGCTGTGAATCACCTCTGACGATGAGCTTCTTAATTCCAAGATCCGCCGCGATCCTGAGACCGGCAAGCAGCCCTTCGTATTCTGTAGTGTTGTTTGTTGATCTCTCCCGGGGAAAGTGCATTTGAATTACATATTTGAGGTGCTCTCCGGTGGGTGCGACAAGCAGCACGCCTGCACCGGCACCTTGCAGCGAGAAAGCCCCATCAAAATACATAATCCATTCTCGGTCTGTTTCCTTACCGGGGAGAGTTGTCTCTTGACTTTCTTCGTCTGGCGTTGGGGTCCATTCTGCAATGAACTCCGCCAAGGCACTGCTCTGAATTGTTGAAGTGCTTTCAAACTTGATATCAAAGCTTGACAATTCCAACGCCCACTCTACAATCCTGCCGGTTGCATCTGGATTTGGTAAAATCCGCTGCAATGGGAAGCGAGTGACGACGGTAATCTCATGCACTTGGAAATAATGGCGCAGCTTCCTCGAGGCCATAAGGAGGCCGAAGAGCAATTTTTGCACACCAGAATATCATGACCTAGCCCCCTGCAAAAGGGAACTGATAAAATGAACCGGGCGCTGCACCATCATCTTCCTCTGCGCAGCTTCATTCAACTTTGCAAATCCTACCTTGTCGGCACCAGACCTCGCCGGAGAAGACTCCAGCCCATCGCTTGTCGGGCTTACCGTTGCTGCTGCTTCTTCATCAGCTTCTCTCTGCGCTACTAACGCAGCGCTAACCACTTGATTCATCACTGCTAAATATAGCAACAACGGCTCTCGTGGCTTAGGCGCGACTAGTATCGGCAGAGAGGAGAGGTATTTCTTCAAATCCTGCAGCGCTGCCTCCGCTTCGGGAGTCCATTTCATTGGACCTGCCTTCTTCAAGATTTTGAAAAAGGGCAGGGCGCGCTCAGCAGATTTGGAGATAAACCTGCTCAGAGCAGCAATGCAGCCGGCAAGTCGACGTACATCTTTGACGTGTCTTGGTGCCTCAATATGCTCAATCGCCTTGATCTTGTCGGGATTTGCTTCGATCCCACGCTGAGACACAAAGAACCCGAGAAGTTTGCCGGATGGAACGCCAAACACGCACTTCTCGGGATTGAGCTTCAGATTGATCTTGCGCAGATTTGCAAATGTCTCATCCAAATCTTGTATGAGCGTTGCTTTGTCCTTGGTTTTAACCACTATATCATCCATATAAGCTTCCATATTTCTATGTAGCTGGGGTTCAAAACCAACCTGGACCGCTCTTGCAAAAGTTGAACCAGCACTTTTCAACGTGAAGGGCATACGTAAGAAACAATATGCACCACACGGGGTGATAAATGCTTATTTCTCTTCATCTTCCTTGGCCATGAAAATCTGATGGTACCCTGAATAGGTGTCGAGAAATGATAGCAGATCGCAGCCGGCAGTGTAGTCCACAATCTGGTCAATGCGCGGCAAGGGGAAATGATCTTTTGGACATGCTTTATTGATATCTGTATAGTCAATACACAACCTCCATTTTCTATTCGCCTTGCGCACTACAACCGGGTTGGCCAACCACGTCGGAAGGAGCACTCCTCTAACCAAACCTGCCGCTTCCAACTTCCTAATTTCTTCGGCAATAAATTCTTGCCATTCCAAAGAATGCTTCCTAACCTTTTGCTTGATGGGCCATGCATGAGGACAGACAACAAGGTGGTGCTCAATTACTTCCCTGGGAACAGCGGGGATATCAGATGGTTGCCATGCAAACACATCGATATTCGCCCACAGGAAAGCAACGAGCGCGCTTTCCTATTTGTCATTGAGGGTGGAACTTATGGTGAAAGTTCCTCCCGTACCATCCTCCTTAACGGGCACCTTCTTGGTTTCTGGCGGAGCTGCCTTGGATTTCTTGCTCTTGCCGGTGGAGTTCTCCGGCACATCCTCGACGGGAGCGCAACACTCCGAGGAGGTGTGCTTGCCGGAGTGTGTGCTAGAGGTCTTGTCGGTCTTCTTCTTCCCCCCCAGGAGCTTCAGTGGCAGGAGCAAGTGCCTTGGCGGCAGATGCTACAACTGCCTCCCGGTAGAGTTGGTCGGCACAGATAAGCGCGTCCTTCTTGTCAGAGTTGACAGTGATGACGCTCATCGGGCCGGGCATCTTTAATATGTTGTAAGCGTAGTGCGAGGCCGCCATGAACTTGGCCAGTGCTGGACGGCCGAGAATCCCGTTATATAGCAACGGAATCTTGGCGACGTCGAAAATGATCTTTTCTGTTCTATAGTTTAGCTCACTGCCAAATGTCACCGGCAATGTGATCTTGCCCATCGGTTGGCTCCTTCCGGATTGATCTCTTGAAACATGCCCGTTTCCTTGAGATCTTCGTCACGAATTTGCAACCTCTTGATCACGCTAGGCGAGATCAGATTCAAACCGGCCCCACCGTCAACTAACATTTTTGTTACCTTGAGGCTGCGAATTGTTGGTGAAACTAACAATGGCAAGCACTCGACCGCGGTTGTGCGATCAGGATGATCCTCAACGTCAAAAATGATAGGTGTGCTGGACCATTTCAGAGGCTTCTGAGCATCGACCGACGGCTCCGCCGCATTGATCTCTCGCACCCACTGTTTAAGTTGGTGGTGAGAAGAATGCAGCGAGGCGCCTCCGTCAAGGCACATAGCCTCTGTAGCCTTTTGAAACTCATGCTCGCTGGAGTCGTCGTCCTCTTCATTGTCATCTTCACCCCCCTCTTCTTTGTCGCGGCCTCGAGCGGGCCTCTCCTTCTGTTGCTTAGCCTTGCCACGATGACCTCCTCGGCCACCGCATTTCTTGCCGGACCCTTCAGCACCATCTTGGGATCTCTCCTTGTCTCGCCTTTCGTATTCAGCTTTCTGCCTCTCGACAAGCTGTTCAACTTGCCGGTAATTCTAGAGGTCATGGCCCTTGGTGCGATGGATCTTGCAATATTGCTTGTCGGAGCCCTCCGGCTTTTTGGCAGCCGCCAAGGCCTGACAGGAGGGACACCCGACAACATCCTTGCTGGGGCCATCGACCTTGGCCTTCTTGGTGGTGCCAGGGTTGCCGGATTCCTTGACAACAAGCACAGTCTTGCCCTTACGCTTCCTATTATGCCGCCGACCTTTTCTTGCCGGGGTGGCGGCATCTTCATCTTCAGAGTCGACTTCCGCGCTAGCGTTCTCGCCGGGGAGTCTCCTTCCCTCTTCAGCCCTAGCACATTTGTCTGCCAGAGCATAGAGCTCAGCAATCTCCCTGACTTTGTTCATCGCCAGCTCCTCTCGCATCTTGCGGTTGTGCACGTTCTGGTGAAACGCACTAATAACGACAGCGTGATGAATGTCTGGGATATTGTACTGTACGCGGCTGAATCTGTGTATGAACTTGTGCAAAGGCTCACCCTCCTTCTGGGGGATGAGGTGTAAATCACTTTCCTGGCTAGGAGCTTGATGGCCTCCGACAAAGGCGCCAACAAACTGGTGACACAGGTCTGACCAGGAAGAAATGGAATTTTCTGGCAGATGCATCAACCACGACCAGACGTTGGTCTTAAGCACCAACGGGAAGTAGTTGGCGAGTATCTTGTCGTCTCGAGCTCTGGCAGCTTGCACCGCGATGGTGTAGATGCTCAGGAACTCCGACGGGTGAGTCTTGCCATCGTATTTCTCTGGGACCTCTGGCTTGAATGTTCGGGAATTGGGCCACTGGACTCGCTGCAGCTCACGGGTAAATGTTGGACACCCCACCTCATAAGGCAAGTCACCAGGATCCCCTGGCGTAGGCTTGTCGACAGTAGGCCTTGCGCGCCTATCAGATTGATGGCCTGCTTCCCGTCGCCGCATGATGATAGTTCGAGCGTCTTCTTTGCTTCGCTCCCGAAGAACTTGACGCTGATCGCGGCGCATTCGCGGATTGGACAACGCCGTGGAATTGCCATCACAGACGTCGATCCGCCGAGCAAGCGAACGCTGTTGCTGTTGTGAAGGAGAGCGCACCGTAGTCGCTTTACCTCCAGTCTTTTCGCCATCGGCACGCGTCGGTTCGACGGATCGCCGCAGCGAAGGCTCCGCCCGCTGTGGTCCATCTCCGTTGGCGAAGCCGATGAGGCTCTGAATAGCAGATCGCCATTCCTCGAGCTTCTCCGGAGCGGGAGGGAAATACAGAAGCAGCTGTGCTCGCGCCAATGCCTCTGCTGGTGTAGGCGGCGGCGAGATGTGCGAGGTACGTGAGGTGCTCTGACTCCTAACCATGTTAGTAGGAGCTCCATCACGGTCTCATGACCGCACCGCGCTTCCACCAGCATGTTGGTGTGCATGTTGATCGCGCGCATCTCGGGAATGATGCGCGGGGGCCTTTCCTTGGGGACGCCTGGAACCATCGTCGCCACGACGCTGCTCGTCGCACGCGACCTGAGAAGGCCGCAACATATGCATCCGCACGGGTGCCTTGGAAGGCGCCGTCCCGTCCTTGGAGTTCACCACGCCACCCGTAGGCAGCACAGCTCCGTCCTTGGATCTGGTGGCGCGCGGGTCGTTGTCGCCGCTGCGAACAACGCCGCTCGCCTGGCTTTGTCCGCCAGAACACCATGGAGGCTCAAGACCTCCACCTCCTCCATCTGCGTCCAAGCCATCGCCCGTCCATGAAGGCACAGGCAGACCAGACGCAGATGGACCAGCCGCCGCCAAACCCTTCTTCTTGGGGGCCATGGCGACGAAAATGATCAAGAAACTAATGCGCTGATCACTAGATCAGGTTCACGCAACCTCCCCCCCCTACCTGGCACGCCAAAGATGTCGGCGTGCGACACCTATGGGATCACGTGGACCCCTTTACGATTCGACAGGGAGAGAGGTATGCACAAAGAGCAGATCCAACGATCAACGCAAGGGAAATTTTACCTAGGTTCGGGCCACTGAGAAGCGTAATACCCTACTCCTGCTTTAGTTTATTGTGGAAGTTTAAGCCCAAGCTCCAGGAGCGCTTGCAATGAACAGTACGTTCGAGCAGCAGCTACGCATGCAGAATGGGCTAGAGAGTGTCCTTCCCCTGTAGCTACGCCTTGGGCCTCCTTTTATACGTCCAAGGGGTCACCAACAGTGGCGTTCGGTACATACATTGAGGTGTAAAGTAGCTACAGTGTTTACACACTTATCACAAACGATTTAGGACAAACGCATTAAATGCTCCATTTAGGTGTCCTTACTTTCTTGGGGACGAAAAAAGGGGCCCGTCCCATCAGCACCGCTTAAGCCCGTTGACCACTAGAATCATGCCACGCGACCAGAAGGATGACAAAACCCAAATGACAGGCTGGTCACTGTGCTGGAGCGGAGGAAGGGTGGCGGAACCTTGTCGGGTGCGGATCTTGCCGGGTCATCCCGGCAAGGATCTTGGTGGGACTTCGCGGGCCATCCCGGCAAAGATCTTGCTGGAAGCCAAGCCCCCGGTCTTCTGTCTTCTGACCATTGGCCTGAATACTTCCTTGATATCTCGCATTTGCTTCCAGTTGTCCTTCGGCAGGCCTTGCCGCTGGTACGGCTACAACTGCCCGTGGACAAGTATGGGGTACTAAAGGACCCAAACTTTAGTACACCGACACCTTCCTGTTTACTTCGCGACCATTAGTTATCGATATCTTCCATGCTAAACACATTAGTGGCGGTTCCCAAGCAATAAAAGTAACGGTTTACTCCCCCTACACCAACAAACACACTCCACGGCTAGCCGAATCCATGGGTACCGTCCATACCAACATCATTCCTGGGGGAGTTTTGTTTAATTATTTGTAATTTGAATTCGGGACTGGGAATCCCTTTTACCGCCCCTCTCATGAAAGGATGAGTGAACAAATACTCATCATGAGAATAACCCACTTAGCATGGAAGATATTGACTACCTCCTGTCACTCTATGAACAATCCAGGCACACAAAAGCGGATGTTTATTTGAAGTTTTTAGAGGTGGCACATGCAAATTTACTTAGAACGGCAGGGTAATACGGCATATAGGTAGGTATGGTGGACTCATCTGGAATAACTTGGGTTTTAGGATTTTGATGCACAAGCAGTATTCCCGCTTAGTACAGGCGAAGGCTAGCAAATAGGTTGAGAAGCGGCCAACTAGAGAGCGAAAACGGTCATGAACATGCATTATGCATAAGTAACATTGGATACTAGCATGAGTAGGATATGAACACCATGAACATAAATATCATAGAGGCTATGTTGGTTTTGATTCAACTACATGCATGAACATGTGCCAAGTCAAGCCACTCGAACATTCAGAGGAGGATACCATATCATCATACTACATCACAATCATTTTAACGCGATGTTGATATCCAAGATAAATCATTATCCACTCCTAGCTACTTAAGCATGGCATGAGAAACTATAATGTCTAATTGTCATTGTAAACATGTTTGATCATAATAGGCTGAATCATGGATACTAGGTTAAACATATTTACAAAAACAGAACAAGTTGAGTTCATACCCATTTCTCTCTGCCACAGCCAGTTCATCAAATATCATCATTATTGCCTTTCACTTGCACGACCGAATGATATGAAAATAATAATAGTGCAAGAGTGCCATGGACTAAGCTGGAATATGCAAACATTTTATTCAAGAGGAGAAGACAAGGCAATTTGAGCTCTTTGTTAGATCAACAATAATGCATATGAGAGCCACTCAACATTTTCATCATGGTCTTCTCCTCGGTATGACTCAATAAAAGGAAAAGAATTTCAGAGAAACACACTAAAATATTTTTGGAGTTTTTAGTTTTTCTTGAAGAAAGCAAATTAAAGAGAAAAACAAAAACAAGAAAAACTATTTACACGGGAAAGCTCCCAACAAGCAAAAGAAGAACAAGGAAATCTTTTTGGGTTTTCTTTTAAAATATTACAACTGATTAAACTAGAAAGAAAAACCGAAAATAAACAAGAAATATTTTTTTGATTTTCTCAAAGTTTTTCAAACACACGAAAAGAAAGCGAGAAAATAAATCAAGCATGGATAATACAATGAAAAAAGTGTGAACACCGACAACTGGAATGAAATGTGTGAACATGAATGTAATGTTGATGGAAATACGTACTCCCCCAAGCTTAGGCTTTTGGCCTAGCTTTGTAATCACCACTCGTAGTAGCCCTCTGGTCCCATCTCAAAGTGATGTGGAGCGGGTACTTGAGGGTCCCACTCCTAAGGTTCCTCCTCAGCCGCTGCCAGGTTGTTCCGATAGGCAATAATGTCCTTAGGCATGATCCTGTATCCTCTCCTAGCAATAGAATCAAACAAAGCAGGTGCAGGCAAAGTGATAATATCATGGGTATCCACACTGAAAACCAGTTTGTAAGGAACACTATTAATAGTGTCCTCACCATCGAGAAACTGATGAGCTACTATTGCCTGGTGATCTAGGTAAACCTGAGGCAAAGGATAATCATGTTGGCGTATCTGAACATTAAAATGACTTGCTAGGCGAGTAGCATAAATACCCCCATGAATTTTGCCCTTGGACCTGTTAAGGTGTAGGCGACATGCAATAATAGCTCCCAAGCTATAACTATTATCGCCGTAAAGCGCATGGCGTAGGACAGCGAAACCAGGAGCACTAAGTGCACCAACCTTCTCTCTAGCGAGTAAACACTTCACAATGAATAGAGAAAAATAATGCTATCGTGGGAAACCACGGCCACCTATGGGGCCATCGGCCCCTTTGTGGTTCGGCGGGGGGAAGGGCACACTGCACAAAGAGCGGAGAGCATAGCACAGCACGACAAAGATCACATGGGCAGTTTTTACCCAGGTTTGGGCCGCCGCGAGGTGTAAAACCCTACTCCTGTTTGGTGGATTGATGAGAGGACCGTGGTGGAGACACAACGCTCTAACTCGGCAGGGTTGCCTCGGGGCGAGAGCAGCTACGCGCGTATGAGTGTACAAGGGTCCGAATCCTTTCTATGGTTGCCATGGCCCTCCTTTTATAGATCAAGGGGTCACCACAATGGCAAATCAGTCATTGTGTACTGATTAGATAGCAAACAGTGCTATCATACCTAACTCTGCAGACAGGGCAGAGCGCATTAAGTGTGCCGCTTAGTGTCACATCGTGGCATGCCCGGCAAGCCTTGCTGGGCCATTCGACCACCTTCTCGTCTGTCTGCTTGACATGTCTCTGGACGGGTGTCATTTGGAGGTGATTTCCCCTGGAAATGGTTGCCATGTGTCAAATAACATCCACTTAGTCACTTGGGGGCTTGACACCGCACCGATCGATGACTTCCGTCGCTGTGAGGTGGAGTAGTGGAGCCTTGGCGGGGTAGGCCGCCCTTGGCGTCCCCGGCAAGCCTGCCGGGGAGGTCTTCGGGGTAACTTCGGCCTCTCCAGGATCGCCTGCCCGGCAAGGGAGGTTTTTCCTTAGTGGTGTCTTGCTCATTTAGCTTGACTTGGTCTTCTTGATCCGCCCTTTGATTTCTCAAAGAGCTGATTTCTCCTTGCTTGGTCTGGACTTGGACGTTGCAACCTCGTCTCCAAGCCTGTGTACAGTCTGGGCAACTGAAAGAAATATGCCCTAGAGGTAATAATAAAGTTGTTATTTTATATTTCCTTATTCATGATAAAGGTTTATTATTCATGCTAGAATTGTATTGATTGGAAACCATAATACATGTGTGAATACATAGACAAAACACCGTGTCCCTAGTAAGCCTCTACTAGACTAGCTCGTTGATCAAAGATGGTTAAGGTTTCCTGACCATGGACATGAGTTGTCATTTGATAACGGGATCACATCATTAGGAGAATGATGTGATGGACAAGACCCATCCGTTAGCTTAGCATAATGATCGTTCAGTTTTATTGCTATTGCTTTCTTCATGTCAAATACATATTCCTTCAACTATGAGATTGTGCAACTCCCGAATACCGGAGGAGTGCCTTGTGTGCTATCAAATGTCACAACGTAACTGGGTGATTATAAAGATGCTCTACAGGTATCTCCGAAGGTATTTGTTGAGTTGGCATAGATCGAGATTAGGATTTGTCACTCTGAGTTTTGGAGAGGTATCTCTGGGCCCTCTCGGTAATACACATCATAAGCTTGCAAGCAAACGACTAAGGAGTTGGTCACAAGGTGATGTATTACGAAACGAGTAAAGAGACTTGCCGGTAACAAGATTGAACTAGGTATGAAGATACCGATGATCGAATCTCAGGCAAGTAACATACAGATGGACAAAGCGAATTACGTATGTTGTCATAACGGTTCGACCGATAAAGATCTTCGTAGAATATGTAGGATCCAATATGAGCATCCATGTTCGGCTATTGGTTATTGACCGGAGAAGTGTCTCGGTCATGTCTACATAGTTCTCGAACCCGTAGGGTCCGCACGCTTAACGTTCGTTGACGATATAGTATTATATGAGTTATGTGATTTGGTGACCGAATGTTGTTTGGAGTACCGGATGAGATCATGGACATGACGAGGAGTCTCAAAATGGTTGAGAGGTAAAGATTGATATATAGGACGATGGTATTCAGACACCGGAAGTGTTTCGGGGGTCACCGGGTACTTATCTGGTCACTGGAAGGGGTTCCGGGCACCCCCGGCAAAAGATATGGGCCTTATGGGCCAAGAGGGGAAACACACCAGCCACAAGGGGCTGGTGCACCCCCCATATGGCCCGGCCAAGGTGGAAAAGGAAAGGGGAAGGAGGAAATTAAAGAAAGGGAATAGGATTCCCCTTCCTTCCATCTCTCCCCCCTTTCCTTCCCCCTCCGACAAATAAGGCAGGGTGGCGCGCCACTTGGGAGGACCCCAAGTAGGATTCAGCCTACTTGGGGCGCCCTCCTGGCTTCTCCCTCCTCCCCTCCACCTATATATATGTGGGAGGGGGGGGCGCCTAGCACACCAGACAATTGCCTAGCCGTGTGCGGCACCCCCCTCCACCGTTTACATCCCCGGTCATATTTTCGTAGTGCTTAGGCGAAGCCCTGCGGAGATCACTTCACCATAACCGTCACCACATCGTCGTGCTGACGGAACTCATCTACTACCTCGACATCTTGCTGGATCAAGAAGGCGAGGGACGTCACCGAGCTGAACGTGTGCAGAACGCGGAGGTGCCGTGCATTCGGTACTTGATCGGTTGAAGCGCGAAGAAGTTTGACTACATCAACTGTGTTGTGAAACGCTTCCGCTTACTGTCTACGAGGGTACGTAGACACACTTTGCCCCTCGTTGCTATGCATCTTCATGGATAGATCATTGCGTGTGCGTAGAATTTTTTTTTGTTTTCCATGGAGCGATTCCCAACAGTGGCATCATGAGCCACGTCAATGCGTAGATGATATGCACGAGTAGAACACAAAGAGTTGTGGGCGGTGATAGTCATACTGCTTACCACCAATGTCTTATTTTGATTCGGCGGTATTGTGGGATGAAGCGGCCCGGACCAACCTTACATGTCCACGCACATGAGACCGGTTCCACCGACTGACATGCAACTAGTTTTGCATAAAGGTGGCTGGCGGGTGTCTGTTTCTCCTACTTTAATTGAATCAAATTTGACTACGGCCGGTCCTTGAAGAAGGTTAAAACAGCAAACTTGACGAATCACCGTTGTGGTTTTTGCCGTAGGTAAGAACGGTTCTTGCTAGAAGCCCGTAGCAGCCACGTAAAACTTGCAACAACAAAGTAGAGGACGTCTAACTTGTTTTTGCAGGGCATGTTGTGATGTGATATGGTCAAGACATGATGTGATATATGTTGTTGTATGAGATGATCATGTTTTGTAAGTTATCGGCAACTGGTAGGAGCCTTATGATTGTCGCTTTATTGTATGAAATACAAACGCCATGTAATTGCTTTACTTTATCACTATGCGTTAGCGATAGTTGTAGAAGCAATAGTTGGCGAGACGACCACGACACAATGATGGAGATCAAGGTGTTGAGCCGGTGACAATGGAGATCATGATGATGCTTTGGAGATGGAGATCAAAAGCACAAGATGATGGCCATATCATGTCACATATTTTGATTGCATGTGATGTTTATCCTTTATGCATCTTATTTTGCTTAGAACGGCGGTAGCATTATAAGATGATCCCTTCACTTAATTTCAAGATAAAAGTGTTCTCCCTGAGTATGCACCATTGCTACAGTTCGTCGTGTTGAGACACCACGTGAATGGTCGGGTGTGATAGACTCTACGTTCACATACAACGGGTGCAAGACAGTTTTGCACTTGCGGAATACTTGGGTTAAACTTGACGAGCCTAGCATGTATAGACATGGCCTCGGAACACTGGAGACCGAAAGGTTGAACGTGAATCATATAGTAGATATGATCAACGTAGAGATGTTCACCATTGATGACTACCCCATCTCACGTGATGATCGGACATGGGTAAGTTGATTTGGATCATGTATCACTTAGATGACTTGAGGGATGTCTATTTAAGTGGGAGTTCTTAAGTAATTTGATTAATTGAACTTAATTGATCATGAACTTAGTCCTGATACTATTTGCATATCTATGTTGTAGATCAATGGCCCGTGCTACCATTCCCTTGAATTTTAATGCGTTCCTGGAGAAAGCTAAGTTGAAAGATGATGGTAGCAACTACACGGACTGGGTCCGTAACTTGAGGATTATCCACATTGCTGCACAGAAGAATTATGTCCTTGATGCACTGCTAGGTGACAAGCCCCCTCCCGCTAATGTAGACATTTTGTACGTCTGGCAGACGCGGTCTGATGACTACCCTATAGTTCAGTGTGCCATGCTTTACGGCTTAGAACCGGGACTTCAAAGATGTTTTGAACGTCATGGAGCATATGAGATGTTCCAAGAGTTGAAGTTAATATTTCAAGCAAATGCCCGGGTTGAGAGATATGAAGTCTCCAACAAGTTCTATAGCTGCAAAATGGAGGAGAACAGTTCTGTCAGTGAACACATACTCAAAATGTCTGGGTATTATAATCACTCGACTCAGCTGGGAGTTGATCTTCCAGTTGATTGTGTCATTGACAGAGTTATTCAATCACTACCACCAAGCTACAAAGGCTTCGTGATGTACTATAATATGCAAGGGATGAACAAAACAATTCCCGAGCTCTTCGCAATGCTTAAGGCTTCGGAGGTAGAAATCAAGAAGGAACATCAAGTGTTGATGGTTAACAAGACCACTAGTTTCAAGAAAAAGGGCAAGGGAAAGAAAGGGAACTTCAAGAAGAATGGTAAGCAAGTTGTCACTCCCGAGAAGAAACCCAAAGCTGGACCCAAGCCTGAAACTAAGTGCTTCTACTGCAAAGGGACTGGTCACTGGAAGCAGAATTGCCCCAAGTATTTGGCGGATAAGAAGGATGGCAAAGTGAACAAAGGTATATTTGATATACATGTTATTGATGTGTACCTTACTAATGCTCGTAGTAGCGCCTGGGTATTTGATACTGGTTCAGTTGCTCATATTTGTAACTCGAAACATGAGCTACGGATTAAACGAAGATTGGCTAAGGACGAGGTGACGATGCGCGTCGGGAATGGTTCCAAGGTCGATGTGATGGCCGTCGGCACGCTACCTCTACATCTACCTTCGGGATTAGTTTTAGACCTGAATAATTGTTATTTGGTGCCAGCGTTGAGCATGAACATTATATCTGGATCTTGTTTAGTGCGAGACGGTTATTCATTTAAATCATAGAATAATGGTTGTTCTATTTATATGAGTAATATCTTCTATGGTCATGCACCCTTGAAGAGTGGTCTATTTTTGTTGAATCTCGATTGTAGTGATACACATATTCATAATATTGATGCCAAAAGATGCAAAGTTGATAATGATAGTGCAACATATTTATGGCACTACCGTTTAGGTCATATTGGTGTAAAGTGCATGAAGAAACTACATGCAGATGGGCTTTTGGAATCACTTGATTATGAATCATTTGATACTTGCAAACCACGCCTCATGGGCAAGATGACTAAAACTCCGTTCTCCGGAACAATGGAGCGAGCTAATTACTTATTGGAAATAATACATACCGATGTATGCGGTCCGATGATTGTTGATGCACGCGGTGGGTATCGTTATTTTCTGACCTTCACATATGATTTGAGCAGATATGGGTATATCTACTTAATGAAACACAAGTCTGAAACATTTGAAAAGTTCAAAGAATTTCAGAGTGAAATGGAGAATCATCGTAACAAGAAAATAAAGTTTCTGCGATCTGATCGCGGAGGCGAATATTGGAGTTATGAGTTTGGCCTTCATTTAAAACAATGTGGAATAGTTTCACAACTCACGCCACCTGGAACACCACAGCGTAATGGTGTGTCTGAATGTCGTAACCGTACTTTATTAGATATGGTGCGATCTATGATGTCTCTTACCGATTTACCACTATCGTTTTGGGGTTATGCATTAGAGACAACTGCATTCACGTTAAATAGGGCACTGTCTAAATCTGTTGAGATGACACCGTATGAACTATGGTTTGGCAAGAAACCTAAGTTGTCGTTTCTTAAAATTTGGGGTTGCGACACTTATATCAAAAGGCTTCAGCCTGATAAGCTCGAACCCAAATCGGAGAAGTGCGTCTTGATAGGATACCCTAAGGAAACAATTGGGTACACCTTCTACCACAGATCCGAAGGCAAGATCTTTGTTGCCAAGAATGGAACCTTTCTAGAGAAGGAGTTTCTCTCGAAAGAAGTGAGTGGGAGGAAAGTAGAACTTGATGAGGTAATTGTACCTTCTCTCAAATTGGAAAGTAGTTCATCAGAGAAAACTGTTCCCGTGATGCCTACACCAACTAGAGAGGAAGCTAATGATGATGATCATGAAACTTCAGATCAAGTTACTACAGAACTTCGTAGGTCAACCAAAACATGATCCGCACCAGAGTGGTACGGGAATCCTGTACTGGAAGTTATGTTACTAGACCAAGGCGAACCTACGAACTATGAAGAAGCTATGATGAGCCCAGATTCTGACAGATGGCTTGAGGCCATGAAATCTGAGATAGGATCCATGTATAAGAACGAAGTGTGGACTTTGGTGGATTTGCCCGATGATCGGCAAGCCATAGAAAATAAATGGATCTTCAAGAAGAAGATTGACGCCGATGGTAATGTTACTGTCTATAAAGCTCAACTTGTCGCAAAAGGTTTTCGACAAGTTCAAGGGGTTGACTACGATGAGACTTTCTCACCCGTAGCGATGCTTAAGTCCGTCCGAATCATGTTAGCAATTGTCGCATTTTATGATTATGAAATCTGGCAAATGGACGTCAAAACTGCATTCCTTAATGGATTTCTTAAGGAAGAATTGTATATGATGCAACCAGAAGGTTTTGTCAATCCTAAAGGTGCTAACAAAGTGTGCAAGCTCCAGTGATCCATCTATGGATTGGTGCAAGCATCTCAAGTTGGAATATATGCTTTGATGAAGTGATCAAAGCATATGGATTTATATAGACTTTCGGTGAAGCCTATATTTACAAGAAAGTTAGTGGGAGCTCTGTAGCATTTCTGATATTATATGTGGATGACATATTGTTGATTGGAAATGATATAGAATTTCTGGATAGCATAAAAGGATACTTGAATAAGAATTTTTCAATGAAAGACCTCGGTGAAGCTGCTTATATATTGGGCATCAAGATCTATAGTTATAGATCAAGACGCTTAATAGGACTTTCACAAAGCACATACCTTGATAAAGTTTTGAAGAAGTTCAAAATGGACCAGTCAAAGAAAGGGTTCTTGCCTGTGTTGCAAGGTGTGAAGTTGAGTAAGACTCAATGCCTGACCACTGCAGAAGATAGAGAGAAAATGAAAGTCATCCCTATGCCTCAGCCATAGGTTCTATCATGTATGCTATGCTGTGTACCAGACCAGATGTGTGCCTTGCCATAAGTCTGGCAGGGAGGTACCAAAGTAATCCAGGAGTGGATCACTTGACAGCGGTCAAGAACATCCTGAAGTACCTGAAAAGGACCAAGGATATGTTTCTTGTTTATGGAGGTGATAAAGAGCTTGTCGTAAATGGTTACGTCGATGCTAGCTTTGACATTGATCCGGATGACTCCAAGTCACAAACCGGATACGTATTTATATTGAATGGTGGAGCTATCAGTTGGTGCAGTTCCAAGCAGAGCGTCGTGGCGGGATCTACGTGTGAAGCGGAGTACATAGCTGCTTCGGAAGTAGCAAATGAAGGAGTCTGGATGAAGGAGTTCATATCCGATCTAGGTGTAATACCTAGTGCATCGGATCCAATGAAAATCTTTTGTGACAACACTGGAGCAATTGCCTTGGTGAAGGAATCCAGGTTTCACAAGAGAACCAAACACATCAAGAGATGCTTCAACTCCATTCGTGAACAAGTCAAGGATGGAGACATAGAAATTTGCAAGATACATACGGATCTGAATGTAGCAGACCCGTTGACTAAGCCTCTTCCACGAGCAAAACATGATCAGCACCAAGACTCCATGGGTGCTAGAATCATTACAATGTAATCTAGATTATTGACTCTAGTGCAAGTGGGAGACTGAAGGAAATATGCCCTAGAGGCAATAATAAAGTTGTTATTTTATATTTCCTTATTCATGATAAAGGATTATTACTCATTCTAGAATTGTATTGATCGGAAACCATAATACATGTGTGAATACATAGACAAAACACCGTGTCCCTAGTAAGCCTCTACTAGACTAGCTCGTTGATCAAAGATGTTTAAGGTTTCCTGACCATGGACATGAGTTGTCATTTGATAACGGGATCACATCATTAGGAGAATGATGTGATGGACAAGACCCATCCGTTAGCTTAGCATAATGATCGTTCAGTTTTATTGCTATTGCTTTCTTCATGTCAAATACATATTCCTTCGACTATGAGATTATGCAACTCCCGGATACCGGAGGAGTGCCTTGTGTGCTATCAAACGTCACAACGTAACTGGGTGATTATAAAGATGCTCTACAGGTATCTCTGAAGGTATTTGTTGAGTTGGCATAGATCGAGATTAGGATTTGTCACTCCGAGTGTCGGAGAGGTATCTCTGGGCCCTCTCGGTAATACACATCATAAGCTTGCAAGCAAACGACTAAGGAGTTGGTCACGAGGTGATGTATTACGGAACGAGTAAAGTGACTTGCCGGTAATGAGATTGAACTAGGTATGAAGATACCAACGATCGAATCTCGGGCAAGTAACATACCGATGGACAAAGGGAATTACGTATGTTGTCATAACGGTTTGACCGATAAAGATCTTCATAGAATATGTAGGAGCCAATATGAGCATCCTGGTTCCGCTATTGGTTATTAACCGGAGAAGTGTCTCGGTCATGTCTACATAGTTCTCGAACCCGTAGGGTCCGCACGCTTAACGTTCGTTGACGATATAGTATTATATGAATTATGTGATTTGGTGACCGAATGTTGTTTGGAGTCCCGGATGAGATCACAGACATGACGAGGATTCTCGAAATGGTCAAGAGGTAAATATTGATATATAGGACGATGGTATTCGGACACCGGATGTGTTTCGGGGGTCACCGGGTACTTGTCGGGTCACCGGAAGGGGTTCCGGGCACCCCTGGCAAAAGATATGGGCCTTATGGTCCAAGAGGGGAAGCACACCAGCCACAAGGGGCTGGTGCGCCCCCCATATGGGCCGGCCAAGTTGGAGAAGGAAAGGGGAAGGAGGAAAGGAAAGAAAGGGAATAGGATTCCCCTTCCTTCCACCTCTCCCCCCTTTCCTTCCCCCTCCGACAAATAAGGCAGGGGGGCACGCCACTTGGGAGGACCCCAAGTAGGATTCGGCCTACTTGGGGTGCCCTCCTGGCTGCTCCCTCCTCCCCTCCACCTATATATATGTGGGAGGGGGGCGCCTAGCACACCAGACAATTGCCTAGTCATGTGCGGCGCCCCCCTCCACCGTTTACACCCCCGGTCATTTTTTCGTAGTGCTGAGGCGAAGCCCTGTGGAGTTCACTTCACCATCACCATCACCACGCCGTCGTGGTGACAGAACTCATCTACTACCTCGATGTCTTGCTGGATCAATAAGGCGAGGGATGTCACCGAGCTGAACGTGTGCAGAATGCGGAGGTGCCGTGCGTTCGGTACTTGATCGGTTGAAGCGCGAAGAAGTTCGACTACATAAACCATGTTGTGAAACACTTCCGCTTACGGTCTACGAGGGTAGGTAGACACACTCTCCCCCTCGTTGCTATGCATCTTCATGGATAGATCATTGCGTGTGCGTAGAATTTTTTTTGTTTTCCATGCAATGATTCCCAACAACAATGTACCTAGGGTTTGTTGCACCGACAGGAGCCCCGAGCCCGGCCTGAACGCGCTGCCGAGCATCGTCGGGGTAGGCTCTATCAAGTACACAGGCATGGAGGCTATGGTAGTTTGTCCTTTGAGGTCTTCTTTGCTTCTTCATTAATCTGAGCTTGGATCGGTTTCTGGTTTTCCCGCGCGCCGTGCGAGACGTTACGAAGGATATTCGAGCCATGATCCGTGGGTTGCCCACGTCCCACGATCACGGGGTGATAACTGCCATTCCACTAGCTTCCCCGGCTCTGGTACTTCTGCCACGTGTACTGCATGCATTGCGCAGGGTTGGTGGCGGATGCGGAGGGCACAGGAATGAGCGTCATGGCAGAAAACCAGGCGTCATGGGTTGGCACAGAGGGTTGGCTTTGATTCCCCGAGCCGCTGATGGTGCGGGGGAGCCAGATTGGAGGAGTGGGGCGGCTGCTTCCATGGTGAGGAGTCATCCCCCTGCCCCGTTCCCCTATAAAAGGGGGCAGGAGCGGTGCGTTTGTTTACGCGCTTCACTCCTACCCTTCCTTGAGCATCCTTAGTCCACCATGGTGAGAGGGCGAGGGTGCGATGGCGCCCCGATGGTGGTGACGAGGGCTTCTGCTCGACAGCGCCTCCTGCCTCCTGCCGGAAATGCGGGGGCAGAGTCCGCCGTGAGAGGAGGTGGGAGGGGGCGAGGTCGTGGTCGTCGTGGTGCCCGAGGCCAAGGAGGACAGGGTGGAGCTCTGGTTGCGCCCCCGCTGGCCGCCCCTCTCCCGATGGAAGGCCACGTCAGAGACCAGCCTCTGGAGTTCATCATCAGATTGTACAAGCCTTTGTGCGGCCGCCTCCGTCTCCCCACTCCATTCGCAAGGGTGATGGAGCTCGAGCAGCCGCGCGCACTGAAGCTGCACATGAGGGGCTGCTGTAATGGTAGCATGCGGGTGGATGTAGATTTCTCCGCTCCTCAGGTCATGATCTTCCGACGCGGCTGGAAGACTTTTGCTCGCGCCCACAGCTTGTCGGAAGGGCACGTCCTCCATTTTAAATTAATGGATGCCGAGCTGCTCTCCGTCAAGGTCTTCGGGTGCTCGGGTGCTCGCTTAGGGTGCTGCGCGGAGAGCTCGACCAACGACGAAAGCTCTCCTCGAGCGACAATGACGAGGAGAACAGTGACGGTGATGACGACGGCGTCGACGGGGAGGACGACAGCTCCGATTCCGGCTGAACATCAGCCGCACCATCACCGTCAGGCGTCAGCACCACCATCTGCACCTGCACCCCTTTCCTACCAAGGTGATTTGCCGGGGAGTTGGGTGCAGAGGTGGGAATGGTGCTCCTGGCTCCTCCAGCAGCCTTCCAGCTGGACCCCGGTAGGCTTCCTCCCAGGCTGCAGCTTCGTTCGCCCTACCGTGTCCTGCTGGACCTGGTGGCGGTGGTTAGGGGGACCTTTCCGCCATCCTCTTCACCATCACCTTCGCCCGTGCCTTCCTGGCCTTGTTGGGCTCCCTTTCATGGGGCCCGACGGGGTCAGGCTGGGCTTCAGCCCAGGTACCCCTTTTGCCCTCTTCACCTTCCACCGCAGTGCCTAGGAGGAGAGGGACAAGAAAGGGATTACAGGGCACTTATGTTCTATCAGTCTAAAACATGTAGGAACCCGCCAAGCTTTAGTCTAAATTTTGTAATCTTCTTTATCCATGTTTGTGTTCTGTAAGATCTGTACTTGCTCATCAGCATATTAATGAAAAAGACAAGCTTTGCCGGGTACTTGTGCATGTATCAAACTCATGCAGAGGTGACATGCCTCTATACATTCAAGTAAACAAGTTTCCCCGGCAGGCTATCCTGCTGGTAACCTCAGTTTGTTGCCACTGGGCTAAGCCTGCCGGGCACAAATCACAAAGAGGGACCAGCCCCCCGCCAAGCCTTCTCCGCCAAAGGCCACTGCGACCATCCTGACCGAAGCAACGTTCGAGTCAAAGGATGGGAGCACCTAAGTTTCGAAGGTGGCGAGGTTTTCACATGCACAAGTTTCTACTTACAGAACATGTATGGATAAGAAAAGAACTTATCTGTTTGGCTTGCCGGGGATTATCACGTAGGCTTGTCTTCATTTCTTCTCTTCGGGACCAAGTCCACTGCAAGAACCCTGCAACTTAGTGCAGATGAAAACAATGCCACATGCGACCTCATCTACATGATCATGCTATGCTTATGCATGCATGCAAATTTCGGTGGCCCCCAGCGCTTCGTTTATTTCTCTGTTGCTCAGGGTCTGCGCCTAGCTTTGTCCAAGGGGTTACATGCAACATCAGCAAGGCCTGTACAAAAGGGTGGCTGCCGGGCAGGGCCCGACAGCCGCGCCTTATGTGTAGAACTTACGGAGATGCTCAATGTTCCTTGATTTTTGCAACTGAATGCCATCTCCGGTCTCCAGATGGACTGCGCCAGGTCTAGTGACTCGTACTACCCAGTAAGGGCCTTCCCACTTTGGCGTCAACTTGTTTGTACCCTTGGCGGACTGAATGCACCTAAGGACAAGGTCGCCTTCCTTAAAACTCCGGGCATGAACCCTGCGGCTATGATAATGACGCAGGGCTTGCTGGTAGCGTGCATCACGCGTAGCAGCCCGGAGACGGTTCTCCTCAAGTAGCACAGCGTCGTCACGCCGGTGTCGTTCCTGCGCTACTTCATCATAGGCAAGCACTCGAGGAGATCCGAATATGAGTTCTGTGGGGATAACTGCTTCTGCCTCATAGACTAGGGAGAAGGGAGTCTGCCCAGTAGCTCGATTTGGTGTAGTACGGAGGGACCAAAGAACCACCGGCAGCTCATCGATCCATCGCCTGTCGCACTTCTGCAGTCTATCAAAGGTTCTTGTCTTGAGACCTCGTAGCACTTCAGCGTTCGCCCTCTCAGCTTGCCCGTTGCTTCTGGGATGGGCGACAGAGGCTGGGCATGAACATATTGCATAAAGGCGCGACTCGTGAATTGGGTGCCATTGTTGGTGATGATTCAGGCAGGTACCCCAAAGCGGCACACCAATCCTTTCAAGAACTTGATAGCTGACTGCGCGGTCACCTTTCTCACGGGCTCCACCTCTGGCCACTTTGTGAACTTGTCGATAGCGACGAACAAGAACTCAAAGCCCCCGGTAGCACCGGGGAAGGGGCCCAAGATATCGAGCCCCTAGACTGAGAAGGGCCATGACAAAGGGATCATCTGGAGAGCTTGGGCAGGCTGATGGATGTTCTTGGAGTGGAACTAGTAGGCTTCACATTTGGTGACTTGCTCAATTGCATCTTGGAGGGCTGTGGGCCGATAGAAACCTTGCCGAAAGGCTTTTCCAACCAGAGCCCTTGATCCAATGTGGGAGCCACACATACCCTTGTGTATCTCTGCCAACAGTTCCTTTCCTTCTTCCCGACAAATGCACTTCAATTTCACACCGTTGGGCCTTCTTCTGTATAGTGTGTCATCAACGAACTGATGCATACTGGCCCTCCGGGCTACTCTTTTAGCTTCTTCTTGCTCTTCGGGAAGTTCTCCTGTTTGGAGGAAATGGACTATGTGCCGCGCCCAAGTTGGAGCCAGGGGCTCGGCAACGAGGACCAGCGGCACCTCCTCATTCGTAGGAGCGCACTCCTTGACCACAGGGACCGGTGGTCTGGCGGGAGGGTGCAGCTCAGCAATCGAAGAGGAGTTGTTCCCGCCAAGCTTTCTGTCGGGTGCTTCGAGAAGCTTTGCTGGGAGAGGCTTGCCGGAGTCCAGTTTCCTCCTCTTTCTGGCCATTGTTGCCGGGGACACGGAGGGCTGAGTCAGATGGAGAACAAAAGTCCCTGGTTCCACAGGGAGTTTTTGCGCAGTGCACTTTGACAGATGATCAGCAATGCTGTTTTCCGCACGGGGCAAGTGCTCTGTTTGCAATCTGTCAAAGCGCTCCTCCAACTTTCTCACTTCCTCGACGTATGCCTCCATCAATGGGCTTTGGTAATCCTTGTTGACTTGTCTCACCACAAGTTGTGAATCTCCATGGATGATCAGCTTTTTGATTCCTAGTTCCGTTGCAATCCTGAGCCCGGCAAGGAGCCCTTCATACTCTGCAGTATTGTTGGTAGCCTTCTCCCGAGGAAAATGCATCTGGACGACGTACTTAAGGTGCTCCCCAATGAGAGCAATGAGAAGCATGCCAGCCCTTGCACCTTGTAGGGAGAAGGCACCATCGAAATACATGATCCACTCTTGGGGCACTTCCTTGCCGGGGATGACTGTCTCCAACACTTCTTCATCAGGGGTTGGTGTCCATTCTATGATAAACTCTACCAGTGCTCTGCTTTGAATAGTTGATGTGCTCTCAAACTTCAAACCAAAGCTGGACAACTCCAAAGCCCATTCCACAATCCTACCAGTGGCCTCAGGGTTTCGGAGTATTCGTTGCAAGGGGAAACGGGTGACAACTGTGATCTCGTGGGCTTGGAAGTAGTGGCGCAGTTTCCTTGAGGCCATGATGAGGCCAAAAATCAACATTTGCACGCCAGAGTACCTCAATCTAGCCCCCTGCAGTAGGGAGCTGATGAAGTATACTGGGCGCTGCACCACTTTCTTCTTTGCCGCCACCTCGGAACTGTCTCCGTTGCCTTGCTCTTCTTTGTCTTGAACTGCATCTGACCTTGCCGGGACGGGTTCGCTTTCCTCCCTAGAGGGACAGTGGCTGTGGCTGCCGCTTCATCCACTTCCCGCTGCGCCACCAGTGCCGCACTGATCACTTGATTGGTTGCCGCTAAGTATAGTAGCAATGGCTCTTGTGGTTTGGGAGCGACCAATGTGGGCACAAAGGAAAGATAGGTCTTCAAATCTTCTAGCATAGCATCTGCCTCTGGGGTCCGCTCCACAGGTCCTGCCTTCTTCAAGATTTTGAAGAATGACAGGGCGCGCTCGACAGACTTGGAAATGAACCTGTTTAGCGCAGCAACACATCCAGTCAACCGCCTCACGTCCTTAACTGTCTTGGGTGCTTGAATTTGCTCGATAGCCTTGATCTTGTCAGGGTTGGCCTCTATCCCCTGATGGGACACAAAGAAGCCAAGTAGCTTGCCAGAGGGAATGCCAAACACACACTTCTTCGGGTTCAGCTTCAAGTTGATCTTGCACAGATTTGCAAAGATCTCTTCCAAATCCTAAATGAGAGTCATTTTGTCCTTGGTTTTGACCACTATATCATCCATGTAGGCTTCAATGTTTCTGTGCAGCTGGGACTCAAAGCCAATCTATACTGCTCATGCAAAAGTGGATCCGGTGCTCTTCAACCCGAAAGGCATCCGTACAAAGCAGTACGTGCCACATGGGGTTATGAACACGGTCTTCTCTTCATCTTCTTTGGACATGAAGATCTAGTGGTATCCAGAGTAGGCATCCAGGAAGGAAAGCAGGTCACACCCGGAGGTAGAATCCACAATCTGGTCGATGCGCGGCAAGGGGAATGGGTCCTTCGGGCATGCTTTGTTCAGATCTGTGAAATCTATGCAAAGCCTCCATTTCCCATTAGCCTTGGGCACTACCACTGGATTTGCTAACCATGTCAGATGCAATACCCCTCTGACCAAACCAGCTGCTTCAAGTTTCTTGATCTCCTCAGCAATAAACTATTGCCGCTCCAAAGCTTGCTTCCGGACCTTCTGCTTGACGGGTCGGGCATGTGGGCAGACAGCAAGGTGGTGCTCGATTACCTCCCTGGGAACACCGAGGATGTCAGATGGTGTCAGGGTACACAAACAGGGGTATGTGTTTCCCCTAGACTAGTGCACAGCCAGCAAGTTACCAGCGCTGCAAGCTTGCAACATCCAAGTCCAGACCAAGCAAGGAGAGTTAGCTCTTTGAGGAATCAAAGGGCGGAACAAGAAGACCAAGACAAGCTAAATGAGCAAGACACTACTAAGGAAAAACCTCACTTGCCGGGAAGGCGAGCCTGGCAAGGATGAGGTGGTCCCGAAGACAAGCCTCAAGACCATCCCGGCAGACCTGCCGGGCACTACGAAGAACAAACTACCCCGCCAAGGCTTCACCGCACCACCTCACAGCGACGCAAGTCATCGATCGGTGCGGTGTCAAGCCCCCAAGTGACTAAGTGGCTGTTATTCGACACATGGCAGCCATTTCCAGAGGAAACCACCTCCAAGTGACACCCGTCCAGAGACGTGTCAGGCAGACAGGCGAGAAGGTGACCAAGCAGCCTGGCAAGGCTTGCCGGGCAGGCTGTGATGTGACACTAAGCGGCACTTTTAATGCACCCTACTCTGCCTGCAGAGTAAGGTATGATAGCACTGTTTACTATCTAATCAGTGCTCAATGACTGATTTGCCACTGTGGTAACCCCTTGATCTATAAAAGGAGGGCCATGGCAACCATAGAAAGGGTTCGGAACTTTGTACACTCGTACACGCGTCGCTGCTCTCGCCCCGAGGCAACCTTGCCGGGCAAGAGCGTTGCGTTTCCACCACCATCCACCATCAATCCACCAAAGCAGGAGTAGGGTTTTACGCCTTGCGGCGGCCCAAACTATTGGAAATATGCCCTAGAGGCAATAATAAAGTGGTTATTATTATATTTCCTTGTTCATGATAATCTTTTATTATCCATGCTATAATTGTATTGACCGGAAACTCAAATACATGTGTGGATACATAGACAACAACATGTCCCTAGTAAGCCTCTACCAGACTAGCTCATTGATCAAAGATGGCTATGGTTTCCTAGCCATGGACATGAGTTGTCATTTGATAACGGGATCACATCATTAGGAGAATGATGTGATGGACAAGACCCAAACTATGAACGTAGCATATGATCGTATCAAGTTTATTGCTATCGTTTTTCTGCATGTCAAGTATATGTTCCTATGACCATGAGATCATGCAACTCACTGACACCGGAGGAGTGCCTTGTGTGTACCAAACATCGCAATGTAACTGGGTGACTATAAAGGCGCTCTACAGGTATCTCCAAGGGTGTCTGTTGAGTTGGCATGGATCAAGACAGGGATTTGTCACTCCGTAAGACGGAGAGGTATCTCAGGGCCCACTCGGTAATACAATATCACAGTAAGCTTGCAAGCAATGTGACTAATGAGTTAGCCACGGGATCTTGTATTATGGAACGAGTAAAGAGACTTGCCGGTAATGAGATTGAACTAGGTATAGAGCTACCTACGATCGAATCTCGGGCAAGTAACATACCGATAGACAAAGGGAACCGCATACGGGATTAGCTGAATCCTTGACATCGAGGTTCGACCGATAAGATCTTTGTAGAATATGTAGGAACCAATATGGGCATCCAGGTCCTGCTATTGGTTATTTACCATAGAGGTGTCTCGCTCATGTCTGCATTGTTCTCGAACCCGCAGGGTCTACACACTTAACGTTTGGTGACGATATAAGTATAGTTGAGCCATTATGGTGGTTACCGAAGGTTGTTCGGAGTCCCGGATGAGATCCCAGACATGACGAGGAACTCCGGAATGGTCCGGAGGTGAAGATTGATATATTGGACGAAGGGTATTGGAGTCTGGAATTGTTCCGGGGGTACCGGGTGATGACCAGCATGACCGAAAGGGGTTTCGGGGGGTCCCGACAAGTGTTGGGGGGCCTCATGGGCCAAGGGGAGGGGGCAAATCAGCCCACTAAGGGGCTGAGCGCCCCCTTCACCCATCTCACATAACCAGGAGGGTTGGGGGCGCCCCCCTAGGGTTTCCCACCTCCCGGCTTGGGGGGCAAGTCACCCTAGGGGAGATCCCATCTGTCCTGGCCGCCGCCCCCACTAGGTGAAACCCTAGGGGCGCCACCCCCACCTCCCTTCCCCTATATATAGAGAGGTAGAGAGAGGGCAGCCGCACCCCTGGAACACATCTCTACGCCACGGCGCTGCCTCTCCTCTCCCTCGCATCCCTCTTCCTCTCCGTACTGCTTAGCGAAGCTCTGCTGAGATTCCGCCACCACCACCGCCACCACGCAGTCGTGCTGCCGGAGGACTCGAGCTACTACTTCACCATCGCTCGCTGGATCGAGGAGGTGAAGGCGTCATCAAGCCGTACGTGTGTTGAACGCGGAGGTGCCGTCCGTTCGACACTTGGATCAGACTTCGCGGGACGGATCGTGATTGGATCGCGAAGACGTTCGACTACATCAACCGCGTTTCTTAACGCTTCCGCTTAGCGATCTACAAGGGTATGTAGATTGAATCTCTCCTCTCGTAGATGGTCATCTCCTAGATTGGATCTTGGTGAGTGTAGGAAATTTTTTGTTTCCCATGCAACATTCCCCAACAGTGGTATCAGAGCTAGGTCTATGCGTAGATGACATCACGAGTAGAACACAAAGGAGTTTGTGGGCGTTGATATTCAGATTGCTTCCTTCCTTGGTCTTTTCTTGATTCGGCGGTATTGTGGGATGAAGCGGCTCAGACCAACTTTACATGTCCACGTACATGAGACCGGTTCCATCGACAGACATGTGACTTTGTTGCATAAAGATGGCTTGCGGGTGTCTGTCTCTCCCACCTTAGTTGAATCGGATTCGACAAAGGTGGTCTTTGTAGAAGGTTAAATAGCAACTTGCATATCACCGTTGTGGCTTTGCGTAGGTAAGAATCGTTCTTGCTAGATTCCCATAGCAGCCACGTAAAACATGCAACAACAATTAGAGGACGTCTAACTTGTTTTTGCAGGGTATGTTGTGATATGATATGGCCAAAGAAATGATGAAATATATTTGATGAATGAGATGATCATGTTTGTAATAGTTTATATCGACTTGCATGTCGATACATACGGCAACCGGCAGGAGCCATAGGGTTGTCTTTAATTATTGTATGACCTGTGTGTCAATCATTAAGCGCTATGTAATGCTTTACTTTATCGCTAAGCGGTAGCAATAGTAGTAGAAGCATGGTTGGCATGACAACACCGATGGCAACACGATGATGGAGATCATGGTGTCATGCCGGTGACGATGGAGATTATGCCGGTGCTTTGGAGATGGAGATCAAAAGCACAAGTTGATGGCCATATCATGTCACTTATGATTTGCATGTGATGTTAATCCTTTTATGCATCTTATTTTGCTTAGGACGATGGTAGCATTATAAGGTGATTCCTCATTGAAATTTCAAGATAAAATTGTGTTCTCCTCAAGTGTGCACCGTTGCGAAAGTTCGTCGTTTCGAAGCACCACGTGATGATCAGGTGTGATAGACTCTACGTTCGCATACAATGGGTGCAAGCCAGTTTTGCACATGCGGAACACTTGGGTTAAACTTGACGAGCCTAGCATGTACAGACATGGCCTCGGAACATAAGAGATCAAAAGGTCGAACACGAGTCATATAGTTGATATGATGAACATGGAGATGTTCACCATTGAAACAACCTCATCTCACGTGATGATCGGACTTGGGTTGGTGAATTTGGATCGTGTTACACTTGGACAACCAGAGGGATGTTGATTTGAGTGGGAGTTCTTAGGTAATATGATTAATTGAACTCTTTATCATGAACAATAGTCTAAGTTGCCTTTGCAAATTTATGTTGTAGATCAATGGCTCGCGCAGTAGCTCCCCTGAATTTCAATGCGTTCCTAGAGAAAGCTAAGCTGAAAGATGATGGAAGTAACTTTGTGGACTGGGCTCGTAATCTGAGGATTATCCTCACGGCTTCCCATAAGTCTTATGTCCTTGATGCACCGCTTGGTGCGCCACCCCCTCCAGTGACTGTGGACGTTGTGAACGCCTGGCAGTCGCGTGTTGATGACTACTCAATAGTTCAGTGCGCCATGCTGTATGGCTTAGAGCCGGGACTTCAAAGGCGTTTTGAACGTCATGGAGCATATGAGATGTTCCAGGAGTTGAAGTTTGTCTTCGAGAAGAATGCCCGGATCGAGAGGTATGAGAACTTTGATAAGTTATATGCCTGCAAGATGGAGGAGAACGGGTCTGTCAGTGAGCATATACTCAGAATGTCTGGGTACTACAACCGTCTGGCTGAGTTGGGAGTTGAGCTCCCGCCAGAGGCTGTCACTGACAGAGTTCTTCAATCGCTACCACCTAGCTACAAGAGCTTTGTGTTGAACTATAACATGCAAGGGATGAACAAATTAGTCGCCGAGCTGTTCGCGATGCTAAAAGTCGCTGAGTCAGACATCCAGAAGGAGCATCAAGTGTTGATGGTGAATAAAACCACTAGTTTCAAGAAGAGCAAGGGAAAGAAGGGAAACTTCAAGAAGGGTGGCAAAGTAGTTGCTCCTCCCGTGAAGAAACCCAAGGCTGGACCCAAGCCAGAAACTGAGTGCTTCTATTGCAAGGGAACTGGCCACTGAAAGCAGAACTGCCCCAAGTATCTGGCCGACAAGAAGGGGGCCAACGTCAACAAAGGTATATATGATATACATGTTATTGATGTGTACCTTACCAACTCTCGTTGTAGTGCCTGGGTATTTGATATCGGTTCGGTTGCTCACATTTGCAACTCAAAGCAGGAACTACAGAATAGACGGAGGCTGGCGAAGGACGAAGTGACGATGCGCGTGGGAAATGGTTCCAAGGTTGATGTGATCGCCGTCGGCACGCTCGCTCTTCGATTACCATCGGGATTAGTGATGAACCTGAATAATTGTTATTTAGTGCCTGCGTTGAGCATGAACATTATATCTGGATCTTGTTTAATGCGAGACGGTTACTCATTTAAATCAGAGAATAATGGTTGTTCTATTTATATGGGTAATATCTTTTATGGTCATGCACCCATTGTGAGGGGTTTATACTTATTGAATCTCGATAGTGATGATACACATGTTCATAACATTGATGCCAAAAGATGTAGAGTTGATAATGATAGTACCACTTTCTTGTGGCACTGCCGCTTAGGTCATATTGGTGTAAAGCGCATGAAGAAACTCCATGCTGATGGACTTTTGGAGTCACTTGATTTTGAATCACTTGACACATGCGAACCATGCCTCATGGGCAAGATGACTAAGACCCCGTTTTCCGGAACAATGGAACGGGCAAATGACTTGTTGGAAATCATATATACTGATGTGTGCGGTCCGATGAGCGTTGACGCGCGCGGTGGATATCATTACTTTCTCACCTTCACCGATGACTTGAGTAGATATGGGTATATTTACTTAATGAAGCATAATTCTGAAACCTTTGAAAAGTTCAAGCAATTTCAGAGTGAAGTTTAGAATCATCGTAACAAGAAGATTAAATTCCTATGATCCGATCGAGGGGGAGAATATCTGAGTTATGAGTTTGGCAATCACTTAAGAAAATGTGGAATCGTTTCACAGTTGACGCCACCTGGAACACCACAGCGTAATGGTGTGTCCGAACGTCGTAATCGTACCTTATTGGATATGGTGCGTTATATGATGTCTCTTGCCGATCTGCCACTATCGTTTTGGGGTTATGCGTTAGAGACAGCCGCATTCACTTTAAATAGGGCACCATCTAAGTCTGTGGAGAAGACGACGCCGTATGAACTATGGTTTGGCAAGAAACCAAAGTTGTCATTTCTTAAGGTTTGGGGCCGCGATGCTTATGTCAAAAGGCTTCAGCCGGAAAAGCTCGAACCCAAAGCGGACAAATGCGTCTTCATAGGGTACCCAAAAGAGACGGTTGGGTATACCTTCTATCTCAGATCCAAAGGCAAAGTGTTTGTTGCTAAGAATGGGTCCTTTCTCGAGAAAGAGTTTCTCTCGAAAGAATTGAGTGGGAGGAAGATATAGCTTGATGAGGTTGTTGAACCTCTACTTCAACCAGTGAGTAGTGCAGTGCAGAAAGATGTTTCTGTGACACCTACATCAGTTGAAGAGGAAACTAATGATAGTGATCATGAAGTTTTGGATCAAGTTACTATCGAACCTCGTAGGTCAACAAGGGTACGTACAACTCCTGAGTGGTAC
Source organism: Thinopyrum elongatum (assembly GCA_011799875.1). Taxonomy (NCBI): domain Eukaryota; kingdom Viridiplantae; phylum Streptophyta; class Magnoliopsida; order Poales; family Poaceae; genus Thinopyrum; species Thinopyrum elongatum. The sequence continues at coordinate 479,122,887 of CM022298.1, read as the reverse complement.
GACAACCCTGTCTTAGAGGTCATGTTGTTAGACAACGATGAACCTACGAGCTATGGAGAAGCGATGGTGGGCCTGGATTCCAACAAATGGTTAGAGGCCATGAAATCCGAGATGGGATCCATGTATGAAAACAAAGTATGGACTTTGGAAGTATTACCTGAAGGGCGAAAGGCCATTCAGAATAAATGGATCTTCAAGAAGAAGACGGACGTGGACGGAATGTCACCATCTATAAAGCTCGACTTGAGGCAAAGGGGTTTTCACAAGTTCAATGAGTTGACTACAATGAGACTTTCTCACCCGTAGCGATGCTTAAGTCCGTCAGAATCATGTTGGCAATAGCTGCATTTTTCGATTATGAAATCTGGCAGATGGATGTCAAAACAGCGTTCCTTAACGGTTTCCTTAAGGAAGAGTTGTATATGATGCAACCGGAAGGTTTTGTCGATCCAGAGAATGCTGACCTAGTGTGCAAACTCCAGCGATCCAGTTATGGACTGGTGCAAGCATCTCAGAGTTGGAATCTTCGCTTTCATGAGGTGATCAAAGCGTTTGGGTTTATACAAGTTTACGGAGAAGCTTGTATTTACAAGAAAGTGAGTGGGATCTCTATAGCGTTTCTAATATTATATGTGGATGACATATTGCTGATTGGAAACAATATAGAACTTTTGGAAAACGTGAAGGAATATTTGAACAAGAGTTTTTCAATGAAGGACCTAGGAGAAGCTGCTTTCATATTAGGCATCAAGATCTATAGAGATAGATCAAGACGCTTGATAGGACTTTCACAAAGCACATACCTTGATAAGATTTTGAAGAAGTTCAAAATGGATCAGTCCAAGAAGGGGTTCTTGCCTGTTTTGCAAGGTGTGAAGTTGAGCCAGACTCAATGCCCAACGATTACAGAGGATAGAGAAAAGATGAGTGTCATCCCCTATGCCTCTGCCATAGGCTCTATCATGTATGCGATGCTGTGCACACGACCGGATGTTAGCCTTGCCATAAGTATGGCTGGAAGGTTTCAAAGTAATCCAGGAGTGGATCACTGGACAGCGGTGAAGAATATCCCTAAGTACCTGAAAAGGACTAAGGAAATGTTTCTCGTTTATGGAGGTGATCAAGAGCTCGTCGTAAAGGGTTACGTCGATGCAAGCTTTGACACTGATCCGGATGACTCTAAGTCTCAAATCGGATACGTATATATTCTAAATGGGGGAGCGGTAAGCTGGTGCAGTTCCAAGCAAAGCGTGGTAGCTGATTCTATATGCGAAGCGGAGTACATAGCTGCCTCGGAGGCAGCAAAGGAAGGTGTCTGGATGAAGCAGTTCATGACAGATCTTGGAGTTGTGCCCAGTGTACTGGACCCGATGACTCAATTCAGTGACAACACTGGTGCCATTGCTCTAGCCAAGGAACCATGGTTTCACAAGAGGACTAAACACATAAAGCGACGCTTCAATTCCATCCGCGATTACATCAAGGAGGAAGACATAAACATTTGCAAAGTGCATACGGACCTGAATGTTGCAGATCCGTTGACTAAACCTCTTCCACGGGCAAAGCACGATCAACACCAGAACTCTATGGGTGTTAGATTCATTACCATGTAATGCTAGATTATTGACTCTAGTGCAAGTGGGAGACTGTTGGAAATATGCCCTAGAGGCAATAATAAAGTGGTTATTATTATATTTCCTTGTTCATGATAATCGTTTATTATCCATGCTATAATTGTATTGACCGGAAACTCAAATACATGTGTGGATACATAGACAACAACATGTCCCTAGTAAGCCTCTACCGGACTAGCTCGTTGATCAAAGATGGCTATGGTTTCCTAGCCATGGACATGAGTTGTCATTTGGTAACGGGATCACATCATTAGGAGAATGATGTGATGGACAAGACCCAAACTATGAACGTAGCATATGATCGTATCAAGTTTATTGCTATCATTTTTCTGCATGTCAAGTATATGTTCCTATGACCATGAGATCATGCAACTCACTGACACCGGAGGAGTGCCTTGTGTAGTTGATCTAGTTGGATTCTCAGATGCTGATTATGCTGGTGACAAGGTTGACCGCAAGTCTATATCAGGCACATGTCATTTTCTTGGATGATCTCTTGTCTGTTGGTCTTCAAAGAAGCAGAACTGTGTATCACTCTCCACTGCTGAATCTGAATACATTGCTGCTGGATCTTGTTGTGCTCAGTGCTACTTCTTGAGCTTGCGTTGTTTTTCCCTTGAAGAGGAAAGAGTGATGCAGCAAAGTAGAGATAAGTATTTCCCTCAGTTTGGGAACCAAGGTATCAATCAAGTAGGAGGTACAAGCAAGTCTCCAATCTATGCACCTGCACAAACAATCAAACACTTGCACCCAACGCGATAAAGGGGTTGTTAATCCCTTCACGGTCAATTGCAAGGATGAGATCAGATAGAGATGGATATAAAAGATTTCTAAAACATAAAACAAAGTAAAAATAAATAAATTGCAGCAAGGTATTTTTGGGTTTTTTGGTTTATAGATCTGAAAATAGATGATGGAAAATAGACCCAGGGGCCATAGGTTTCACTAGAGGCTTCTCTCTTGAAAGAAAACATACGGTGGGTGAACAAATTACTGTCGAGCAATTGATAGAAAAGCGCAAATTTATGACGATATCCAAGGCAATGATTATGAATATAGGCATCATGTCCGTGTCAAGTAGACCGACTCCTGCCTACATCTACTACTATTATTCCACACATCGACCGCTATCCAGCATGCATCTAGAGTATTAAGTTCAAAAGAATGGAGTAACGCCTTAAGTAAGATGACATGATGTAGAGGGATAAACTCAAGCAATATGATGAAAACCCCATCTTTTTACCCTTGATGGCAACAATATAATACGTGCCTCGCTACCCCTACTATGTCACTGGGTGAGGACACCGCAAGATTGAACCCAAAACTAAGCACCTCTCCCATTGCAAGAAGAACCAATCTAGTTGGCCAAACCAAACCGATAATTCGAAGAGAAATACAAAGATATCAAATCATGCATATAAGAATTCAGAGAAGATTCAAATAATATTCATAGATAATCTGATCATAAATCCACAATTAATCGGATCACGACAAACACACCGCAAAAGAATATTACATCGGATAGATCTCCAAGAACATCAAGGAGAACATTGTATTGAAGATCGAAGGGAGAAAGAAGCCATCTAGCTACTAGCTATGGACCCGTAGGTCTGAGGTAAACTACTCACACTTCATCAGAAGGGCGATAGAGTTGATGTAGAAGCCCTCCGTGATCGAATCCCCCTCCGGTAGGATGCCAGAAAAGGCCCCTAGATGGGATCTCATGGGTACAGAAGGTTACGACAGCGGAAAAGTATTTTGGTGGACGCTTTTGGTAATTTGGGAATATTTGTAAATTTATAGGCCAAGAATTAGGGTTAGAGGAGCTCAGAGGGGCCCACAAGCCCTCAGGGCGCCCTCCAGGGCGCGCCCCTAAGGCTTATGGCCGCATCAAGACTCCTTTGACTTCATCTCCAAGTCCTACGGGTGTCTTCTGGTCCAAGAAAAATCATCGTGAAAGTGTTATTCCGTTTGGACTCCGTTTGATATTCCTTTTCTGTAAAACTCAAAAACAAGGAAAAAAACAGAAACTGGCACTGGGCTCTAGGTTAATAGGTTAGTCCCAAAAATAATATAAAATAGCATATTAATGCATATAAAACATCCAAAACAGATAATATAATAGCATGGAACAATAAAAAATTATAGATACGTTTGAGACGTATCACTCAGCTTCTCTGGATGATACAAACCCTCAAGGACTATGGCATCAACATGAAGAATGTGCCCCTCTACTGCGATAATGAAAGCGCCATCAAGATTGCTCACAATCCAGTTCAACACTCGAAGACAAAGCACATTCAGATCCGTCATCACTTTCTCAGAGGCCATGTGTTGAAGGGAGACATTGATATCATTCACGTCAACACTGAAGAGCAATTGGCAGATATCTTCACGAAGCCCTTGGATGAGAAAAGGTTTTGCAAGCTGCGGTGTGAGCTAAATATCTTAGAATCCTCGAATGTCCTGTGAATGGACACACATCCTAACGCTTATGCACATTGATGACTTAGGTGCACAACACACAAAGTAACGTATGTCTTCAATTCATGAAGACATGCACTCTAAGTGTGAATACATTAATGCGGATTTTGACTTCGGAGCGCCACGATAATTGTGCGCCGTGTCATGGTCTAATATTTCCTATACGGTGGGTAACGCCACCACCAACCTTTCTTGAAGATTTTCATTTGGCGTCATGATTTTCAAAGCTGGTTTGTCTTCAACATTGGTACAACATTTAAGCTGTTGCATGCTTGCCATGTGTCCCTCAGATGTGAACCGCCAGGGGCTGCTGAGTAAATTCACTCAACCACTCCCTTCCTTATAAATACCCAGCCCCCTACGGTCATTAAATCCTACTCCCCTCACTGTCTCACTCAAAACCCTAGCGCCGTCGCTAGCTTCCGTCATCGCCGGAGACAAAGCGCTTCGCTGCCACGACTTCTCTGTCGTCGTCGTCATCATGCCGGTCATGGTCTTCTTCCGTCCGCCGCCGCCGTAGGTGTCTTCCGCCGCCAAGTTAGGGCGCGGGAGATCGAACTGCTCGGCCTCCATTCTACCTCGTCTAGCAGTTCTTCATCTATTCTTGAGCGGTAACTAAAAGCTTACTTTTTACCGTTTCTTTGATCTGATGAACTTTCTAAATCTTCAGTAAGTTGTTTTACTACTTCCAAATCTGGATCTTTCATTCTCTGCATCTCATAACTTGCAAGTACCTTCACTTATGCTTCACGACTAGTTAGATTCCTCATTTGTACTTATTCATGGATTCGTACAAATCTGGAACCAACTTATATCAATAAGCGAATGTCTTCGCGCTATGAGGTCAATGTCTTCAAACTGATTTATCTTCAAAATACTCTGAGAATGCATATCCCTTCCCTCGCATCTCTAATGCTGTCACAGGTACATGTCCGTGGGAGAGTCTCTTGGTTCTCATAGTCTGAATTCATTTGCAGAATTCTTATAATCTCCTGAAGCCAGTTCTTGTCTGACCAGCAAAGCGAAGCCAATCAGTTTTGTGAAGCCTTTCAGCCTGAAGCCAATGGAAAGTGGCAAAGCCAAGAAAGGCGGCAAACAACGCCATGATAACACTGCAAAGGACCTGCCACCAGATCTTTATGAACTGTACAAGTCTGGTCCTGAAGAAAGCTATGGTGAGCACAATCTCATGTCCAATGGATTCACAGATACTGGGCAGAGCAGTGGTTTCTCTATAATTTTGTGATGCCTGAATATGCTGACAAGAATGCTATGAGGCCACCATGGGTTGACATTGTGTATCGCAAGCTTCACCCCAAGACCAGAGCTGAAGCCATTGAGAGAGTCTTCTACCCTTGCATGGTCAGAGGACTAATGCCTCAGAATGCCGACCCATCAAGTCTTCGATGGTGTCATGAAGATGATCTATTTGAAGCCAACTATCAGTTTGCTAGGGCTTTGGCAGTTCAAAACAAGAAGGACTTTTGGATTGCTTTCAACCCAGGTCCAGTTGAGCCAAGGCCTGATGGCAGTCGTGAGGTCGAACCAAATCTTATCAGCCCTTTTGATGATTTTGCCTCATTTCTGCCACACTGTGCAACATAGAGGGCCAACATTGAAGATGATGCTGAGGATGAGGAACAAACTGCAGCTCCAGAGCCCCCGAAGCCAGTGAAGAAGTCAAAGGCTTCAAAGCCTATAGCTGCTCCACAAGCTTCAAGAGTGAAGCCATTGAAACCTGCACCTCCTGAATCTAGTGTGCAGTCTGAAGACTTGTCCCGCACATCTGCGAGGACGAAGATCTCAGGGCAAGGTCTCACACCTGCAAGCATCCTGCGCAATGAAGAGGGTTTTATAGATCTATCAAGTGATGAAGATCTTGCTGATGATGCCCTTGAGATGCTGATCAAGAGCAAACAGGAGGCTGAAATCTTCAGAGATTTGCCTCTGTTTGATGCTGACATTCTGAACAATTTCATTGACGAATGGTTGGAAGATACAACTCTCACCATTGATGATCTAAAGCTGCCAATTGACATTAGTGTCACATTCCAGGGCTGCATAGCCAAAGAGCTTGCTATTGCTCAGAAGGTTGTTGAGCAGAAGAACAAGATTGACCATGAGAAAGCTCTCTTCAAGAAGCACATGGCCAAGCTCAGTGTCACTGATGTGCAGAACTTCAAGAAGATGATGGCAGATCTCAAGGCTGAGTTCCATAAGCATCATGATGAAGCCAAAGGCTCCTGAGAGCGCCTCAAGTACTATGCTGAGAAATGTGTTCAGGCTCACAATGAAGCCGTGAAGAGAAAGGCACTTGGGCATCCAGGCATTAACACAAGGTTGGTTGCTAAGAAAAAGAAGCCAGCTGAAACCAAAGCTGAGGTTCCAAGGCCAGAAAGGCCAAGCATTGTCTTTCCTACCAGTATGACTGGCTCGAAGCCAAAAGTCCCATCAACTACTTCAGAAAGGAAGAAGACAAAGCAGGCAGAGACTGAAGCTAAAAAGCTCAAGCATCAAGAAGCCTCTGATGCTGCTCTGTCTCAGAAGAAGCTGAAGACAAAGTCTTCAAAGACCTCAAGAAAGGAACAAGCCCCAACGCACTCATCTGCTCCTCAAGATCCACTGATTGTTGAGCCCATCTCAGTCGCCCTACCTGCCTCCTCCAACCTCGATAGAAGACTTGTTGTGCATGAGCCTTCTCCCACAGAGGCCCATGACACTGAATAGATCCCAGCTGTTGACACCACCACAGCTGAAGACATTAGTCATGAAGACAATGTTGAAGATGATGAAGTCCTTCCTCAAGTACCACAGCTTACACAGAAACCGGTATCATCGCCTGCTCCCACGAGCAATGAACAGATCAGTATTGGCGATCCCACGATGTCAATCACTCAAGATGAGTTATGGGAGGAGCAACACCCAAACTCCTCGCTCCATGAAGTCATACCGCGTACTCCTCCTGCTCCTGTCTCTACTCTAGTGATTGAGACACCACAATTAACACCAGAATACATGGAGAAGACTACTCCATCACCGCATGCGTCACCCTCATTCGGAAGGCTTCACAAAGTCCCAAGGCCATCGGTCTCCATGTCAAGCATTCCTGAAGAGGATGTGCACACTACAAGCTCAGTTGCACGTCTAGTGTTTCCTAAAGCCATCACCTCAGTGTCTGCTCAAGAGTCTGAAGCCAAAGAGGCTGAAGATATTCCGGTTGCATCAGCCGATGAAAGAGAAGAAGAAGAAGAAGAAGAAGAAAGAGAAGTTATTCCCCCTGCTGCTGCACCAGGTGTGATTCCAGATGTGATTGTGCCTGACCCCCCAGTGATTGAAGCCTCTGATGATGCTGCTGCTACCACTCAAAGTGAAGCCACTAACGTTGTCATGGCTGAAGACACTGTGCAGCCTGAAGCCAATCTTCAGACTGAAGCCCCTGATGCCACAGAAGATATTCAACCATCCACATCGGATTTTGCTGCTGCACCACCAGTTCCACATACTATGGCAAGGGCCTTCAACCATGAAGGTGAACTGATCAGTGTCAGATGGACAATTATGACACCACCTGAAGCTCCTAAGCCCCAATATGATTACCATATCAAGCAAAGGCCTCAGACGCAGAAGCCCAAGCCAAGATTGCCAAGGCTTCCGGGCGCTGTCACTACTGAGCATTCCTTCAGCGTGTTGCGCTTCAGAGAGCATAACACCTTCTTTGACAAGGCCAAGAACCCATACAAGAAGCCCAAAATTACATCTGACAGATTCTGGAGTCATCTTGAGCGAAGCTATTACTCATGTATCCTCTACAACCAGGACAAGATCTTCCCTCACAAGCGCCTCTCTTGTGATGCCATGGCTGGGCTGCCATGTCTGGAAGAAGTCCTTGATTGCTTCAGAGATGTTGGCCTGCTCCCTTTTGTCGTCAACAAGGATCACTGGAATGAAAAGCTTTTGCTCCAATTTTATGCCACTCTGCATGTATCCGGCTACAATAGGGATCCAAAGACATGGAGTGGATGACAGGAGATGTTCATCATGAAGCCAAAGCTCAGGATTTCATCGAGCTTACTTCCCTGCCCACTCCTGGTGATCTTTATGAGCCAGGTTGTTAGCTATATGAGAAAGAAATTGAGAGCATCTTCCAGAAGCCAGAGCCCAACATGAGCCAAATGCTAAGTATGATGAAGCCATTGCCTGTAGATGCTGAGTACCCAACACACTTCTTCGTCAATGACCTCGAGTATTTGCCTTGCACCATCTACCACATTGTGCGGCAGACTCTGTGGCCAATTAAAGGGCACTCTCCTAATGCCAAGATTGAAGGCCCAATGAAGACATTGGTCTTGTACATTCTCAATGGCATCCGCTTCAACACTCATGACTTTTTCATCAGGTAGTTGGCGGCTTCAGGCATTGTTCTATTTGGCCAAAAGTTCTATGCACCATGGATCATGCGGATGATTAAGCTTCGTTCTTCAATCAACTATCAAGCTTCAGCGCAATCACGTTGTCTTCCTACCTGAAGTTGATATGTCTCATGAAGCCATATATCCAGAACCTACCAAGGAACCAGTCAGAGAAGACTATGCTGCCTTCCAAAGTTTTTTAGCACCCATTGAAGCCATTCATGTGCCAAATCCCACTACTACTGCTGGTATTACCCTCGTCAGTCAGCTAAGACTGCCGCATGGTGCTCCCACTGATGCAACAACCAGCATAGTACCTCAACGGCCTCAGAAGCGTGCTTGTGTTCTAAATGATAGAGAAGTTCTACTTTCTCTCCATCAGAAGCAGGATAAGCATCATGACTGGATGAAGCGTCAGATGCAAAGTCTTCTTGTGGATGTCAATTGCATTCGCAACCTCTCCACCAAGAATTCTTTTGTTGCTCATGAAGCCTGTAGGCGTGCCTGGAAGAGCCTCACTCTGCTCTGCTCTGAAGATGAACTCATTGCAGATGGCTTCACTGAAAGATTCAAGTTTGACTCCAGGCCTCCGCAATCAGCAAGTTGGCATCCTACTCCATCTGTTGAAGATTCGGACTCCTCTTCATCAGCTCCAACCGTTGTTGCTCGAGTCATTGATGAGGAGGACGACGCCACTTCACCAGCTATGGCTTCCCTGCATCAAGATGCTGCATCAGGACCGACTGCACCACCAAACTCCAACGTCGACCCGGTGTTCGCACACGAATACGTCACCGTGTACCCTCGACGCCAGGGGTGATGCACCACAGCTCACATCAAAGGAGACCCGGCCGGAAGCGCGGTACGCAGGCAATCCGGTGGGCGCTTTTGTAGACCCGAAACCCCACACGCCCGAGAGGGACCCCGTCAGGGCGCGCGACGGCTATGGGCTGCCCTAGATCGACCTGGTCGCCCCTATGGCCTCGAGGTTCGCCGCCCTACAATGATGAAGAACGAACGAAGAACAAGGAAGAAGAAGAACAAGGGAGAGGATAAAAGTAAAGGTAAAAAGTGGTAGATGATTTTGTCGATTGTGTGTTGTTCAATCAGTCGTCACCCTTAGGTATATAAGAGGCGGATGGACTTCCCGTACAAGGAAAGGACTCCAAATCACGTCCAAATCATGTCCAAATCTTTCCAAAATTAACCGAACTCGGATTTAGGTAACTCTGGCACATCAGTTCGGTTTTAAGGTCCCACAGGCCACAAACGACCTCGGATGAAGATGAGCCCAAAAGCAAATTTGACCATTTCGACGAGACAAACAACTTCCGTGCTGAACAATTTTCGATTTGAAGCATCTTGAGGGATGAATCTCTCATGCAAAACAGCCGATTGGTGGCGCTACCCATCAGACACGTGTTTGGTGGGGCGCGCCATATTTTGCCTCCTGGCAGAGCTGCATTCCGATGGCTCTAACTTTTTCATACGAACAAGGATTGGGACGTTTTTTATATCAAAATCGACCGTTTTGATGAGACGCACAACTTTTGTGTTGAAACGTTTTCCATCAGAGGCCATCTTAATTGAGTTTCATGCCATTCTTTAATCTGGTGTCAACATGAGCATCTCTGAACTTGTCATAACTATTGCATAAGTGCTCTGTTTTAGACCATGTTCATATCCATCTCGATCTTCTTAAAGAGAGCCATCTGGAGGTAACCTCCAATCATAAGTTTGAATTAGTCTTGATATAACTTAAAGCTACTCTCTATGATTGTGCCACTTTTGAGCATCAACACATGCCCCCCTGTTTTTCGGCAAAGCTAGCGTGCCGAAAAATAACTTCTTCCGTGCTGGTTCTAAGGATGATGTCAACACTCCATCGGCCATTTTTCATGTGCTTAGGGCGATAAGTACATATCGACCATTACTTGTTTGAATCCTTGATGCAAACTTGGGTGAAAACTTGTCAACTTCTATAACAATCCGGTGATAAAGTTCCATATATATGTATCTCAAAGCCATCCTCCGAATCATATTGTTCACCCTTTTGCTATTATTTTGCAGATAATCACGAATGAACTTTCTTCAATCCTTGCTTCACCTACATAAAAGTTTCATTAGTGGCCGAAGCGGTGGGCTTTAGTTCGGCCTTACCTATTTCGATAAGACTAAGCATTGGCTATTGATAGATATGCAATACACCATGATCAACATGGTAGTCAAATGCTCGCGGTGCCAATTATTTCCAATTGTCATGTCTAGATATATGAACAATTTGAAAGCCACCCAAGGAGAATATTACATCTAAATATGCCTCAAGATAAACTATAAGCGATTTGTTGAGACATTGATAACTTTTGATATTTGTTGCACTATTCATAATGAATCACTGAAAACCTCAATATGTGTAGCACCCATGGCAACCAAAAGCTCCAAACCGAATAACATTGCATATTCGGCTTGGATTATTATGCAATAAATATTTTAAGAGGAATACGACGCTTCATAGAACAACACTATATGGAGATATATAAATAACACCAACATCGTGGCCATTGTTATGAATTCAACCATCAAAACATAATCTCCATAGTACTTGTCTCGCTCTCCAATCGAACTAAGGACGATGTTAGAATTCCACACCGGCCATGATTAGATAGTTTCTTAGGGCGGTTGTTAAGTATCGGCCATTAACATAAGGTCCATGTAAACCTTATCCACCAAAGCACGTATAGCCGAAAATAAACAAGTGAAATAACAAATCAAGTATTTCGGTGTCGGTGTACTAAGTATTGGGCCACTAGTACCCCGTACTTGTGCACGGGCAGTTGTAGCCGTCCTTGCGGCAAGGCTTGCCGGGATCAGCTCGAGGTCGATTTAAGTCATCAAGGGAATCATCAAGTCAGAGATCTGAGAATCAGCAAATAAGCAAAGCTGGAAATCAAAGGCCAGCCTCCCCGGCAAGATCCTTGCCGGGGTGGCCCGTGGAGCCCGACAAGCCTCGGCGCCCGGCAAGGCTTAGTTCCCAGCAAAGCTCGGCGCCCGGCAAGGATTGGTGCCCGGCAAGGATCGGCGCCTGGCGAGATTCTGCCACTATGCCACCGCTCCAGCACAGCGACAAAGCCTGACATTCTGGGTCCTTCTCTGGATGCATGGCAACGCGCCAGTGGAGGAGAGCTTAAGCGGTGCTGATGGGATGGCCCCTTTTTCCATCCCCAAGAAAGTGAGGACACCTAAACAGACACCTCATGGTGCATTAAATGCGCTTGTCCTAATCCGTCAGGGGTTAGGTATGATACCCTGTAGCTACTTTACACCTCAATGTATGTACATTTTTCCACTGTGGAGACCCCTTTGAGCATATAAAAGGAGGCCCAAGGCAACTGCTACAGAAGAGGAGAACTTCTGGCCCATTCTGCATGCGTAGCTGCTCTTTGAATGCACTGTTCATTGCGAGCGCTCCTGAAGGCTGGGCTCAAGAACATCAATAAGAACACAAAGCAGGAGTAGGGTTTTACGCTGATCAGCGGCCCGAACCTGGGTAAAAACTTCCCGCGTCGATCACTGGTTCTGCTCTTTGCGTATACCTCTCCCCCCGCCGAATCGTAAAGGGATCTCTCGGGATCCCATAGGTGTCGTGCCCCGACATCTTTGGCGCGCCAGGTAGGGGGATTGAGGTTTGCGTGAACCTGATCTGGTGGTTGACGCCCTAGTTCCTTCATCATCTTCATCATCATGCCGCCCAAGAAGAAGAACATTGCGGCAGCACAACCGTCCGGGTCCGTTTTGCCCGCGCCTTCGCAGACAGGCGATGGTGTGGGTGCAGAACGAAGAGGACTGGAACCCCCGCGGCGTTCTGGTGACCCAAGCCAAGCGAGCGGTATCGTTCGCAGTGGCAGTGGTAACTTGCGCGCCACTGGATCTAGAGATGGCATTGTGTTGCCTACGGGTGGCACAACAAACTCTAGAGATAGAAGAGCGCCTGCTGGAGCTCCCGCGCCGGCGCGAGCCTTGCAACCTGCTCAGGTCGTGTGAGATGAGCGACATCATGGCGCTGGTCGTTCGGGGCGTCCTCATGAAAAGGTTTCTGCGCATAGATCCCAAGATGCGCGGGACCAGCATGCACACCGAGCTGCCGGCGAAGGTGGCGCGCGGTCGCGTGACCGTGGCGGTGCTCCTTCTAACTTGGTTAGGAGTCAGAGCACCTCACGCACCTCGCACTTGTCGCCGCCACCTACGCCAGCGGAAGCCTTGGCACGTGCACAGCTGCTCCTCGATTTTCCTCCCGCTCCGGAGAAGATGGAGGAGTGGCGAGCTACTATCCAGAGCCTTATCATCTTCGCTAACAAGGATGGACCGCAAGAGGCAGGGCCCTCTCAGCGGAGGCCCATCGATCCGACGCGAGCCGGTGCAGAGAAAACCGGAGGTGGTGCAACTACCGTGCACTCTCCTCCGCGGCGTCAGCAGTGGCCGACGACTCAGCAAGTCGACCGCCATGAAGAAGTTTCAACGGCGTCGTCCGATCCACGGATGCGCCGTGATCAGCGTCTGGTTCTCCAGGAACGAGGCAAGGAGGACGCTCGAACAACCTTCGAGCGGCGACGGGAAGCGCGCTATCAGTCCGATAAGCGCGCGGGGCCAGTTGTCGACGAGCACGCGCCAGGGAACGTAGGAGACTTGCCTTACGAGGTAGGACCTCCAGCGTTTACCCGTGAGCTGCGGCAAGTCCAGTGGCCCAATCTCCGAACCTTCAAGCCAGAGGTCCCGGAGAAATATGACGGCAAGACCCATCCCTCGGAGTTCCTGAGCATCTACACCATTGCGGTGCAAGCTGCCGGGGGCCGAGATGACAAGATACTTGCCAACTACTTCCCGTTGGTGCTCAAACCCAACGTTAGGTCGTGGTTGATGCATCTGCCGGAGGATTCTATTTCTTGCTGGTCAGATCTGTGCCATCAGTTTGTTGGCGCCTTTGTTGGAGGCCACCAAGCTCCTGGCCAAGAAAGTGATTTGCACATCATCCATCAGAAGGAGGTTGAGCCCCTGCGCAAGTTTATGCAGAGATTCAGCCGGGTGCAGTACAATATTCCTGATGTTCATCCTGCCGCTGTCATTAGCGCGTTCCATCAGAACGTGCGTAACCGCAGGATGCGGGAAGAGCTGGCAATGAACAAAGTCAGGAGTATTGCCGAGCTTTACACTTTGGCCGACAAGTGCGCTCGAGCTGAAGAGGGGAGGAAACTCCCTGGTGAAGCTGTTGGTGCGACAGGCGACTCAGAAGAAGAAGATGTCGCGGCTCCGTCAAGGAAAGGCCGGCGGCGGAATAGGAAGCGCGGAGGCAAGGCCGTGCTTGCCGTCGAGGAATCCGGCAACCCTGGCGCCGCCAAGAAGGCCAAGGTTGGCGACCCCGGCAAGGATCTTGCCGGGTGCCTTTCCTGTCAGGCCTTGGCGGCTGCCGACAAATCAGAGAACTCCGGCAAGCAGTATTGCAAGATCCATCGCACTAAGGGCCATGATCTCCAGAACTGCCGGCAAGTTGAGCAGCTTGCCGAGAAGCAGAAGGCCGAATACGAGAGGCGAGATAAGGAGAAGGCCCAAGATGGTGCTGAGGGGTCCGGCAAGGAACGCGGTGGCCGAGGAGGTCGCCGCGGCAAGGCCAAGCAACAGAAGGATCGGCCTGCTTGGGGCCGAGATAAAGAAGGGGATGATGATGAGGAAGATGACGAGTCCAGTGAGCAGGAATTCCATAAGGCTACGGAGGCTATGTGCATTGATGGGGGTGCCTCGCTGCATTCTTCCCACCGCCAACTTAAACAGTGGATGCGGGAGGTTAATGCGGCAGAGCCATCCCCCGATGCATGTAGGCCTCTGAAGTGGTCCAGCACGCCTATCATCTTTGATGCCGAGGATCACCCTGATCGCACAACTGCGGTCAGGTGCTTGCCATTGTTGGTTTCCCCAACAATTCGCAACCTCAAGGTGACGAAGATGTTAGTTGACGGCGGGGCCGGCCTAAACTTAATCTCACCAGATGTGCTCACAAAGCTTCAGATTCCCGACGAAGACCTCAAGGAAACGGGTACGTTTCAAGGGGTCAACCTGGGAAGAACCCAGCCTAAGGGCAAGATCACACTGCCGGTAACATTTGGCTGCGAGCTTAACTTCAGGACCGAAAAGGTGGTGTTTGATGTCGCCAAGATCCCCATGTCATACAATGGGATCCTTGGTCGGCCAGCGCTGGCTAAGTTTATGGCGGCATCACACTACGCATACAACGTCTTGAAGATGCCTGGGCCGTTGAGCGTCATCACTATCCATTCCGATAAGAAGGATGCGCTCATCTATGCCGACCAACTTTACCGGGAAGCAGTTGCAGCACCTGCCATCAAGGCATCTGCTCCTGCCGCTGGAACTCCCGGGGGGAAGAAGAAGACCGGCAGGAACCTTGGCGCCAACTCCGGCAAGCGCACCTCCTCGGAGTGCTGCGCTTCCATCGAGGACGTGCCAGAGAGTTCCACCGGCAAGAACAAGAAGTCCAAGGCTGCCCCGCCGGAAACCAAGAAGGTGCCCGCCAGGGAGGATGGAACGGGGGGAACTTTCACCATAAGTTCCACCCTAGATGACAAATAGGAAAGCGCGCTCGTTGCTTTCCTGCGGGCGAATGTCGACTTGTTTGCATGACAACCGTCTGACATCCCCGGCGTTCCCAGGAAAGTAATTGAGCACCACCTTGATGTCTGCCCTCATGCGCGGCCCGTCACGCAAAGGGTGAGGAAACAGGCTTTGGAGCGGCAAGAATTCATTGCCGAAGAGATTAAAAAGCTGGAGGCGGCAGGACTGGTCAAAGGAGTGCTTCATCCAACCTGGTTGGCCAATCCGGTTGTAGTGTGGAAAGCGAACGGGAAATGGAGGCTTTGTATCGATTATACAGATATCAATAAAGCTTGTCCAAAACATCCATTTCCCTTGCCGCGCATCGACCAGATTGTGGATGCCACCGCTGGTTGTGATCTCCTGTCCTTCCTTGATGCCTATTCAGGGTATCATCAGATTTTTATGGCAAAGGAAGATGAAGAGAAGACCGCCTTTATCACCCCATGTGGTACGTATTGTTTTATACGAATGCCTTTCGGGTTGAAAAGTGCTGGTTCAACATTTGCCAGAGCAATCCAGATTGGTTTTGAGCCACAACTCCATAGAAATATGGAGGCGTATATGGATGATATAGTGGTCAAAACTAAGGATAAAGCAACGCTCATTCAAGACTTAGAAGAAACATTTGCGAACTTGCGCAAGATCAACTTGAAGCTCAATCCTGAGAAGTGCGTGTTCGGTGTTCCTTCCGGCAAGCTCCTCGGATTCTTTGTATCTTGCCGGGGAATCGAAGCTAACCCCGACAAGATTAGAGCCATTGAGCAAATTGAAGCGCCGAGACGGGTCAAGGATGTGCGTCATCTTGCCGGCTGTGTTGCTGCTCTAAGCAGGTTTATTTCCAAATCTGCTGAGCGCGCCCTGCCCTTCTTCAAAATTTTGAAGAAGGCAGGTCCAATGAAATGGACCCCGGAAGCGGAGGCGGCGCTACAAGATTTGAAGAAATACCTTTCTTCTCCGCCGATGCTAGTCGCACCTAAACCACAAGAGCCGTTGCTGCTGTATCTGGCGGCGACAAATCAAGTGGTTAGTGCTGCGCTGGTGGCGCAGAGGGAAGCCGATGAGGAGGCAACATCAGCGGCAGGACCGCCAGATGACGTGGCAAGATCTTCCCCGGCAAGGGTTGATCCCGGCAAGACAGGATCTGCGCAAACAGAAGTGCCCGTGCAGAAGAAAAAGGTGGTGCAGCGCCCAGTTTATTTTGTTAGCTCCCTCTTACAGGGGGCTAGGTCAAGATATTCTGGTGTACAGAAGTTGCTTTTCGGCCTCCTTATGGCCTCAAGAAAGCTGCGCCATTATTTTCAAGCACATGAGATCACCGTCGTCACTCGCTTTCCGTTGCAACGGATTTTGCAAAATCCGGAGGCAACCGGCAGGATCGTGGAGTGGGCGTTGGAGCTGTCCAGCTTTGGTCTTAAGTTTGAAAGTACTTCCACAATTCAGAGCACGGCCTTGGCGGAATTCATTGCAGAATGGACCCCGACGCCAGACGAAGAAGTTCAAGAAACAAGTCTCCCCGGCAAGGAAATCGATCAGCAATGGGTTATGTACTTTGACGGGGCTTTTTCGCTGCAAGGCGCCGGTGCTGGTGTGCTGCTTGTCGCACCCACCGGAGAGCACCTCAAGTATATAGTCCAAATGCATTTTCCCCGGGAGAGTTCAACCAACAACACTGCAGAGTACGAAGGTTTGCTTGCCGGTCTTAGGATCGCGGTAGACCTTGGTATTAAAAAGCTCATTATCAAAGGTGATTCACAGCTTGTCGTCAGGCAGGTCAACAAGAACTATCAAAGCCCATTGATGCAGGCCTACGTAGATGAAGCGAGGAAATTGGAAGAGCGCTTTGACGGTCTCCAAATGGAGCATGTCCCTCGTGCCGAGAACAGCGTTGCTGACGACCTGTCAAAGCGTGCTGCCCTCAAGTTGCCTGTGGAACCAGGAACTTTCGTGCTCCAATTGACTCAACCATCCGTGGCGCCATCGATGCGGCAAGAAAAGAGAAGAAAGTTGAACTCTGGCCAGTACTTCCCGGCAGAGCTCCCCGGAGCCGCCGGCAAGGAAGTTGCCGGGATCGACACGCCTGCCGGGGAACAACAGGCTCCGGCAGGGCCTCAGGCCCTTGCTGTCGAGACAAATGTTCCCCCGGCGGACAAGATGCCTTTAGTCCTAGTTGTCGAGCCTCAGGCTCCAGCATGGGCGCAGCACATTGTCCATTTCCTTCAGACAGTTGAACTCCCTGAGGAACAAGAAGAAGCGGAGAGAGTAGCCCGTCGGTCTGTTATGTACAAGTTCGTCGATGACGTCCTGTACAGAAAGAGACCAAACGGTGTGAAATTGAAGTGCATTTCTCGGGAGGATGGACTATAGCTGTTGGCAGAGATTCATGGGGGCATATGTGGTTCTCACATAGGGTCAAGAGCGCTTGCCGGAAAAGCATTCCGGCAAGGTTTCTTTTGGCCCACTGCCCTCCAGGATGCGACTGCACTAGTAACCAGGTGTGAAGCGTGCCCGTTTCATTCGAAGAAATTGCATCAGCCAGCTCAAGCTCTTCAAACAATCCCTCTCTCCTGGCCATTTTCGGTCTGGGGGCTCGACATACTGGGCCCCTTCCCCCGTGCTGCCGGGGGCTTTGAGTACTTGTACGTTGCTATCGACAAGTTCACAAAGTGGCCGGAGGTGGAAGCAGTGAGGAAGGTGACAGCGCAGTCGGCTGTCAAGTTCTTCAAAGGAATTGTTTGCCGTTTCGGTGTGCCTAACAGGATCATCACCGACAACGGCACGCAGTTCACAAGTCGCACCTTCATGTAGTACGTCCAAGACCTTGGCGGCAAGATTTGTTTTGCCTCTGTTGCTCACCCGAGAAGCAACGGCCAAGCGGAGAGGGCCAATGCTAAAGTGCTGTGTGGTCTCAGGACCAGAACTTTTGACAGGCTGAAAAAGTGCGGAAGACGCTGGATTGATGAGTTGCCGGCGGTTCTTTGGTCAATCAGAACGACACCAAATCGAGCCACCGGCCAGACGCCCTTCGCTCTAGTGTATGGAGCGGAAGTAGTTCTCCCCACGGAACTCATATACGGATCTCCTCGAGTGCTCGCTTATGATGAGCTTGAGCAAGAGCAACTGCGGCAAGATAACGCTGTGCTCCTTGAGGAGAATCGTCTTCAGGCTGCTGTGCGAGCTGCACGCTATCAGCAAGCTTTGCGCCGCTATCATAGCCACAAAGTTCATGCCCGAAGCCTTGAGGAAGGCAACCTTGTTCTTCGACGGATTCAGTCCGCCAAGAATTCAAACAAGTTGACGCCAAAGTGGGAAGGCCCTTATCGGGTAGTACGAGTCACCAGGCCTGGCACTGTCCGCCTGGAGACCGAGGATGGCGTTCCAGTGAGTAATTCCTGGAATATCGAACATCTTCGCAAGTTCTATCCATAAGGCGCGGTTGCCGGGGGCTCCCGGCAACCACCTTTTTGTACAAGTCTTGCCGGGAAGGCATGTGATCCTTTGTACAAAGCCAGGCGCAGACCCTGAGCACAGATGAATAAATTTAAGTGTTGTACATTTCCTTATTGATTCTCATGTTCACATTCATATATGCATGTTTGTCTAAGATGTTGTATAACACCTGATCTCGGTAAGTTCTAACGAACCGCCAAGGTTTCATCTCTTCATTTTCTCTTCTTTCTTTTTCTTAAAGACAGAAGGATTCCTCGCGTGCATATTTGCCGGGGGGGGGGGGGGGGGGGAAGGGAGACATGAATACCAGTTGGTGACGTTCGGAATCGTATGCTTGCCGGAGGAAGGACAAAGACAGAAAGCTAAGTCCTAAAAACTCAGAGCAAGTTTTTCTTTTATTACCAAGTTAGTTCCTTGGACGATTCCGACCCTTGTATGGAAAATCTGCACGCGAAGGAACCCTTGTTGTAATCAGTTGCGCCCTTATTTTGTTTCGAGTCCGCTCAACGATTTAAGTGGCTGCACTGAGAACGCCAAGGAGTCTTGCCGGCCGCTGCGCCTCCGGCAGGCTGCTAAAGTCCCGCACCCAGCGCTCGCGGCAGGTTGCACGCTGGCAAGTTTTTCAGTAAGCGTAGGATGAACTCCATACATAAAGGAATCAGACAAGGAAAGTAGCTAGCATGAGCCTAAACATAGTTAAATTATATTACATCCATGAGTTGCCGCAGTCCTAACTCGAGACTTAACTGTCTTTTACATGAGATGATGGCGGCAAGAATAAAAGGGAAGCACTCAATCCCTGCGCTGGCCTTCGATCCTTTTGATGGAGTCCAACCTTCTCAAGGATCGGTGCGATGCACTTCTCAAGCGCCTCAACATTTGCATCCTTGGGCAGGTGGCCGAGTGCGCTGGAGAGGTCGATGCCGGGATTGCTGTGCACCACCTTGAGGAGCACCTTGCGAAGGACGGCCCGGCAAAGCCGGCGAGTCTCGTTCGCCAGTTGGGTCACCCGGCTGGACTGGAGTGCCCTCAACGCGTTGATGATGCTTTCAAAGAACATCGTCAATCTCGCGCTTGGGGATATTCTTTCCTCGGAAGAATATCTGAAGTTCGACAAGCCGATGGTTGACAGTTCTGCGGTAAGCTTCTCCGCGGCAGGGATGAGACGACCAGTCCAGATCTCCACTCCCTTCTCGTACTCGTTTTGGGCAGCGGCGGCGCTCTTGAGCAGGTTCCTCTCTCCTTGGAGATCCTTGAGTAGAGCCTTCTCACGGGCCCTGCCGGCCTCGAGAGATTTCTGCAGCGTGGTCAGCTTCAGCTCCAGAACCGCAATATCATCAGCCGCAAAGGAGAGCTGCTTGGTCTTGTCGGACAGGGCGACTTGCATCTCCGCCAAGGAGTGGAGGGTTTTTTCCCTGTCCCCCTTGAGCGTCGAGAGCTCCTTGCCATGCTCGTCGAGATCTGTCTCCAGCCTCTTCACTTTGTCGTTCAGCTCGTTCTTGGCGGCCTCTGCAACTTCGGCAGCATCGACGACCTCCTTGAGCTTGCCGACGTGACTTGCAGTTGGAGCTTCGAGCGCCTCCTTGTGCTTCTGCTCCAGCTCCTGGGTCCGCCGCGCGACAAGATTTTCAATGTCTTCATCCTTGCTGTGAAGCTTGGCGGCGAGCGCCTGCTCACGAGCAGTGAGATCTTCCTCATGAGCATCAAGAGCAACGCGGCGCCCCGTCAGGAGGGCATCTTTGGCAGCAATCCTTTGAACAGCTTCATCATGCGCCTTCTCCATGTCTGATTGCTTCAGGAGGATCTCATTCCACTGCTGGCTCACTTGTTCCCGGCCGGCAACCAACTCTTGGAGGGCCTCGGTGTGCCAGATCTGCATTTGTGCGACGCGCCTTTGGAAATCTGCTTCGGCTGCCTCAACAACTGCCATTCTGGAGTCCGCTTTGTCTTTCCGGGCGCGATGGAGAGCCTGGAGTTTGCAGAAGTTCTCGCCCATGGCCTGAAGGAGCTGATCCTCTTCAGATTTGCCGCTGCTAGTGCTGGGATCGTCGACAACTTCAAGCCCGGCAGTAGTGATGATTTCTTCGAAAACTTCTCCTTCGGCTGGTGCCCCAGCGCTTGCCGTCCCCGGCAAGTTGATGAACAGGTTATCGCCAACCTTGAGGTACTTGCTGGATGAGGGGCCTTCAGATGCTGATGGCTGGTCTTCAGTGGCCGCCTCACCAGTGACAGGGGGCTCTGTGGCCGATGTAGCGCCTGGCGCTCCTGTGGCAGGAATGCTATCAGTGCGGTCCTCAGCCTCCCTGTCGCCCCCCTTCAGCAGGTTCTTCGGCGGTTTCCTCTTGTGCTGTCTTGGCGGCCTCCCCGTCAAGAGCACCACCAGCCTCGACAACGTCATCCTTGGTGGCCTCGCTGGCAGCGATCCTGTCTGCTTCGGCGGCGGCATCCCTGGCGGTCTCCTCGATCACAACGTCGACGTCCATGTGTTCCATCACAGGGAACTCTGAAGGGCAAAGGAGGAAAATAGAATAAGATCAAGGTTGAAGTTTGAATTGATCAAAGATAAAGAAGTAAGGGGAAAATAATAACTAGCACTCTGAGGCGATCGAGTACCTGCGTCGGGCTGTCGAGAGGTGGCTTCGCCTCTCCCGGCAACTCCGGTTGCCGGGAGTGGGTTGCCGGAGTCCGTGCTTGTCGGCTCCTCCTCAATCCGGACAGGCTCGTCGGCAGGATCTCTTGCCGAAGATGTGCTTGTGGGCGGAGCGGTCGATGAAGGAGGCACGATGGGGCAATCTTCTCCTTGTTGCCGTTCTTCTCCTGCGAACCCGAAGATATCAGCGACAAGAATGGAAGCCTCGGCACCAGCCAACAGAAAAAGGGACAATGAACTTACGCTTGGGGCTGTGCTGGGGGCTGCGCTGGGGGCTGCGTTGAGGACTAGACTCCGGGCTCACGATGACGGTCTCTAGCACGCTAGTGGAGCCTGCCGGGGGCTCGTCGCCCGTGGAAGTCCTTGACCTCTTCGCCATCCTCTCCAGCAAGGTTTCTGTGTCACTGCAGAAACAATACAAGTAAGTCAGTAAGACTGATGCAGATTGGAAGGTGGAAGTTGTGACAGGTACTCACTCTTCTTCCTCTCGCTCCGGACTGAAGCCGGAGATGTCGAAGTCGACCTCCGTTGCGGTGTCTGAGTGGGGAGGCGGAGGAGGGGTCCTGGGCCGCATGGCTGTGGCAGGCGCCGGGGCAGCTTCTGGCACGGTTGCACGAGACCCTCCTGCCGCTCCGGCGGTGGCCGCTGGTGTGGGTCTCACGCGCCGCGCGGGCTGTTGACGGGCCCCCTGCCGCGGTCCGGTCTTGCCGGCCACTTTCTTGCCGGGGGATTCGCCGCTCGATGTAGGCTGGCTTGCCGGGACGCCCGATGCGGCTTTCCGAAGGACACGCTTTGTCTTCTTCGGGGGCGAGGGCTCTTCTCACGTCTCCTCTTCGGCCTAGTCGTCGCCGGATGAGCTTTCAGCGACTGCGCCGCCTTCTTCCCCGGCAACCTTGCTCTCCTCGGCAGGTTTTGCCTCCACCACCACCTCTGCATCGCTGGCTTCCCACTCTGTGAAGCCAACGCTGCCGGCCTCCGCGGCAAGATTCGCTTCCTCCACTCTGGTAGCGATGTACGCTACCTCCTGATCCGTGGTGGCGCGAATAAGATCTGGCTCTTGCCGGACAGGCTTCTCCGTCAGATTGTCGAAGAATTTCTGCGCTTCTTCCTCGCTTGGCTCGGCCCAGGTCGGGTCAAGGCCGTGGGCGTTGAACATCGGCAAGAAGGCAATGATCGACCCCAGTGCAGAGTTGTTGCACAAGGGGACGATCCTTGCCGGCAGCCGGTGCTTGTCTTCGCGCCGGAATAACTTTTGGCGGAGAGCGCCAAGCTGCATAACAGTCAAGTTGTTGTTCAGCCCGGGGCGTAGCCTCATGACATCCGCTGCATTCTTATACTCCTAGGCTGGCCTCCCCCTATTCTGCAGAGGGGCGATGCGGCGGCGGAGGAAGTCGAAGCCGATCATCTCCATTGTCAGCCCGGCAGCCTTCAAGCGGAGGATCCTGGTAGTGGCGATTGTGAGCTTCTCGTCTTCTGCGGCGAGATCGCCCCAATCCTTGCCGCGGACCACCTTCTGTCGCCGGGGATGGCAAAAAGGATGAGGATCTGCTTCCTGGATCCAGCACCATTCAGCCCGCCACTCGTCCCACTTTTCGCGGTAAACTCCATCTGGGTATATCTCTTTGTTCCAGACCCTTGGAATCCAAGCAATAGATCCAGAGAGAGCCTCTCCCTTTTGGATTCGAGGATAGAAATAGTGGCGGAAAAGAGCAGAATTGGGGATCACGCCGGCGAAATTTTCACAAAGATGGGCAAAGATCGACATGCAAAATACGGCATTCGGCGTGAAATCAAGAAGGCGGAAGCCGTATGTACACATGATGTCGTTGAAGAAATCAGAAAAAGGTGGACAGAGCCCGCAATAAAAGTACGCAGTGAAGAAGGGGTATCTGTCCGATCCGCCTTTGGAACTAGCACCTGGGATTACGCGTGTGGCGGGGTGAGCTTGTGTTCCCTTCGCCCACATGCATTGGTATCGTCCCTTCAAGGTTTCAGCGTCGAGCGTCGGAGGGAAGACGACGAGCCTCTTCCGCATCTTCACCAGTTCGCTTTCTGGAACTTCAGCCTTCGACTCCTTGTCCGTGCCCTTGCCTTTGCTGGCCTTGGGCGGCATGGCGACTATGGAGATGGAAGCCGGAGGACGGAACGAGCGCGGGAGCGGCGAGCGGAAGGGAAAGAAGGTTTCGCTCTGAGCTCGAGTAGAGGAAGGCGATGGCGATGGCCAGATTGGGAAGCAGAGGGGGGTGAATGGGTTCGCGCCTCCACGACTTCTCCTTTTTATGGGGAAGGAGCGGGGCCACCTTGTTTATCCCCCCATATGAATGCGCCTCTGTGGGCGCAAAACAGTTTGCAGCCTTTTTGGCACACTTCCCACATCGCACGCTCCGTGCGCGTAGTGGGGGCACAGTAAAACAAGATCTTTACGAGAAGTTAATTCCCTGCCACGCGTGCCCGTGCACTGTTTGGGCCTAGCCCAACAACGCCTCGCACTCGTGTGTGGCCCAGGCCCGGGGGCTCCTGTCGGTGTACTAAGTATTGGGCCACTAGTACCCCGTACTTGTGCACGGGCAGTTGTAGCCGTCCTCGCGGCAAGGCTTGCCGGGATCAGCTCGAGGTCAATTTAAGTCATCAAGGGAATCATCAAGTCAGAGATCTGAGAATCAGCAAATAAGCAAAGCTGGAAATCAAAGGCCAGCCTCCCCGGCAAGATCCTTGCCGGGTTGGCCCGTGGAGCCCGACAAGCCTCGGCGCCCGGCAAGGCTTAGTTCCCAGCAAAGCTCGGCGCCCGGCAAGCCCTGGCGCCCGGCAAGCCCTGGCGCCCGGCAAGGATCGGCGCCTGGCGAGATTCTGCCACTATGCCACCGCTCCAGCACAGCGACAAAGCCTGACATTCTGGGTCCTTCTCTGGATGCGTGGCAACGCGCCAGTGGAGGAGAGCTTAAGCGGTGCTGATGGGATGGCCCCTTTTTCCATCCCCAAGAAAGTGAGGACACCAAAACGGACACCTCACGGTGCATTAAATGTGCTTGTCCTAATCCGTCAGGGGTTAGGTATGATACCCTGTAGCTACTTTACACCTCAATGTATGTACATTTTGCCACTGTGGAGACCCCTTTGAGCATATAAAAGGAGGCCCAAGGCAACTGCTACAGAAGAGGAGAACTTCTGGCCCATTCTGCATGCGTAGCTGCTCTTTGAACGCACTGTTCATTGCGAGCGCTCCTGAAGGCTGGGCTCAAGAACATCAATAAGAACACAAAGCAGGAGTAGGGTTTTACGCTGATCAGCGGCCCGAACCTGGGTAAAAACTTCCCGCGTCGATCACTGGTTCTGCTCTTTGCGTATACCTCTCCCCCCGCCGAATCGTAAAGGGATCTCTTGGGATCCCATAGGTGTCGTGCCCCGACATTCGGCCCTCTGGATCAGCAACAAACTTGTAGCTAATCAAATGTATTGTGATTTGGTAATACCCTTTCATGACATAAAAAATTATATTGCATCCATGGATCAAAATAAGCCCATGGAGGGTAACCAATCATACCTGGGGATGAATTCCATGGGAAAGACATCAATCGCATGTTTGACGAATATGGATGATGTGCTAACCGAAGATTTTCATGGGATGATGCATACCTTCGGCTTAATTGTTTTCCGCTTCCATCCTTCCCTTTCTTCACTTTTGTAACACTTGGTGCAATAGAAGGATAGGCATCATTTTTATTTTGACTGTTCCTCTTGGGAACCCATGCCATGTTCTTGTTTCTCAGGTCTTGTGCACTAAGCTTTTGTAGCTCCTTCTTTTGCCAATACGATAAGCCGAGTGAGCACCTTGACTGTGATTTTGTTTCAACCAATGGCAACTCTTTTTGGCCCTTGTGCACCCTCAACTTCTTTTCTTCAGATTTGGCACTCTGATTTTTATCAATTGATTGCTTCACTTCTTTGCCTTTTGTAGCCAATGTCAGCACTTTAATTGGCTCTTTGTTATTTGAGATCAAATCTGAAGTAGCACACTTACGACCATCTCTTTTCATGCGGTAAACCTGCTTGACCACCTCTTTCTTCTTCCTTGAGCTCTGGACTGATTCCTTATGATTGAAACGGTCTTTGACGCGTGATTGTTCAAATGTTGATCTTCTTCGAGCTGCATAGTATTGGTGAGATGGTCTAAAATAAGATGGAGAATGTGGGCTTTTATCATACCTGTCCCATGATGGATATGGATTTACATGAGCATAAGGAGGTATCCACGACATTGGCATTGGCGGCCCAAAGTAAGGATATGAATATGTTGCATTGCCATTTTCCCTTTGCCAATACCGACCATCAGATTTGCACCTAGGGGGTGATCTTGACGATTTTGAATTGCTTGGCCGATAAGCAATTTTCTCCTCACTTATCTTCTGATATTTTTCCAATAGTTGCGCGAAAGTGACTTTTGGCTTTTTACCTTTGTACTTACCTTGGCCTTTGCTTGCATCGATCCTTGGATTTTCTTGTTGCCCCCCGGTACTTGGCGTCTTCATTGCAACTTTGATGGAATTTTTGCCCTCAAGAATATTATCATTGTGCTCTTGAACAACTTCCTTACTTGAAAGCTTGATCCCAATATTTGTAGTTTTTACCTTCTCATGTTTAAATGGATCAGCTTGAAGCAGCCGATGCAAAAACAGTTTGCCATCAGGACCAATCGGAATAGACTGGTCATCTTTTGGTGTCTCAATAATTTCAATCGTCCTTTATGAATGGCCGAATTAACTATTTGACGAAACATGTTGCAACCCTCACAATTATGCTTGGACGAATCATGCAACTTACAATACATTTGTCCCTGGATAGATGGCTCAACATGGTGATCAAGAAATCTAATATAATTATTTCTCAACAACAAATCAAAGATTTGATCACACATGTTTGAATTGAAGGTAATTTTTTTATTTTCTAGCCGATCTTGCTGTGAGAACGGCTTTGGAGTTAAGCAAACGAATGGTTCAGATTTTGTATCGCCCCATTCGTCTATGAATTTTATTTTGCATTCTTTTACTGATGTCATTGGATAAGATATTATACTAGCATCGGTTTTCTGAAAAGAATCTAACTTTGGCTTTAAGTTTCTGAAACAAAAATAGTTAGAACATCCATGCCTCAATTGAGACCAGGAGTAAGCCAAGTATGAAACAAGCAAAGCTACCCATGTAGATATGAACTTTAAATAAAGCAATGAGGAAAGCCTTGGTTGCAACAATAAGTCAGTATCGGTCTTTATAAATGGCGCAATGGGTTGACCGATATGTTCTTTAACAATTTTATTGCTATCAAGTAAATTACCCTTCTTCATTGGTCTTTCAAAATTACTTATGAGGATTTTTCTAATAGATGCATCAACAATAAAGTTGTGACCAAATCTGAAAACAGGTAAATTACTTGCAAGCCATACCTCTTCAAATATGTTGGGAAAGCATGATGGTGGTGCGACTTGAAAAACATCTTGATCCGTCTTTGGATGGCTCTCCAATGCCTTGTCATCATCCTTTTCTTGATTCCGTGCATCATTGCTTTGAAGATCCATGTCAGCCGAACTTTGTTCAGGCACTTGTTCTTGTCCTTGAGGCTTGTCAATTTCTGTGGCACGGAACTGATAGGGCATGTAGTAGGTTCCATTGACTTCAAAAAATCAAGCATGGTTGTTTTGCTATGCTTGCCATGCCCTTTCCCAATAATGCTTGCCTCTTTGGATTTGATGGACCCGGAATATATACTACTTGATTCAGCTTTTTCAACTGAAGCACTTTCATGTTCCGAATCATCCTTCTTTTCATTGATTCTACCAATTGGCAATGCTTATTTTATTTGAGCTAATTATTTTTCTATTTGCTTCTGGCGGCGAGTGACAAAATTGGCTTTAAACTTTTTCTCAGTTTCAGCCCACTCTAGATATGATTGCCCCTCAATGCTTTTAGATTCTCTCGGCAATGACACAAGAGTGTTACCGAAACTTTGCAATTGTGTAGGGGGTCTATAATATGGTATAATACTAGGTGAAGGCATATGCATTGTTGTAAAACCATATTTTTGCTCGCCAATTTTCTCAATTGGCAAAGATTCATATTCTTGTAAAACCCTAGCTTTTATTGCATTATAATCAAGAGCTAACACCTTATCATGCTCTTCAAGGCAAAGAGCACTAATCTTGTTATTTCGGGCTATATCCCTTTTTAACGTAGCCACTTCCCATTATGTAAGGGATCGCTCCGCAGTATTTTTAGATTCTTTCGGCAATGAGGTGTTGCCGAAATTATACAATTGCGTAGAGGATGCATTATATGCTACAATATTAGATGATGGCATGTGCACTCCTGGAAAATTTTCACTTATTCGGTTATGACCATGAAGGTGCGGAGCCGAATTATGAGCATCTACAGTTGTATATGGTGCCGAAAAATTACTAACATGAGGTGTAGCATATGACGGTTGAGAGTAACTGGCCGAATAGCCAGTAGTAGCATGGCCAATTATCTCATTCATCGGCATGGTTGGATTAGTATATTGCACATTAGTTGCCGATGAATAAAAGGGTGAAACACTTTCTTGCATGGAATTGGAACTTCTAACATGAGGTGTTTCAAATTTATTAACCGAACTCACCATGTTGTTCATCGGCATAACGATTTGTGGGGTTGCCGATGCATGAGAGTTGGGATACATATGGTGCATGTTACCAGCATCATAAGAAGTTGAAGCATGTAAATTACTTTGAATCGGCCCTTGCACGTAGTTAGATGCATGATTGACAAAACTAGGGCTGGCCGATAGAGTATACTCATCGAACGATCTAGTAACACCATATGAATTATTCGCATCTACACAAGGGGATTGGGTATTCATATTATCTTTGTAGACTGCAAACCCTAGATGACGATCTCTTCGTAGCAAGAACGGGCTGGAGACCGTTCGAAGCTTTGTCCCCAGCGGAGTCGCCAAAAAGTGTGTTCGCACACGAACACATCACCGTGTACCTCGACGCCGGGGGTGTTGCACCGCAGCTCACGTCGAAGGAGACCCGACCAGAAGGGCGGTACGCAAGCAATCTGGCCGGCGCTTTTGTAGACCCGAAACCCCATATGCCCGGGAGGGACCCCGTCAGGGCACACGACGGCTATGGGCTGCCCTAGGTCGACCTGATCGCCCCTAGGGCCTCGAGGTTCGCCGCCCTGCAATGAAGAAGAACGAACGAAGAACGAGGAAGAAGAAGAACAAGGGAGAGGATAAAAGTAAATGTAAAAAGTGGTAGATGATTTTATCGATTCTGTGTTCTTCAATCGGCCGTTGCCCCTTAGGTATATAAGAGGTCGATGGACTTCCCGTACAAGGGAAAGACTTCAAATCACGTCCAAATCTTTCCAAAATTAACCGAACTCGGATTTAGGTAAGTCTGGAACATCAGTTTGGTTTTTAGGTCCCACAGGCCACAAACGACCTCGGATGAAGATGAGCCCAAAATCAAATTTGACCGTTTTGATGAGACAAACAACTTTTGTGTTGAACATTTTTCAATTCGAAGCCATCTTGATGGCGGAATCTCTCACTCAAAACAGCCGATTGGTGGCGCTACCCATCAGACACGTGTCTGGTGGGGCGCGTCATATTTTGCCTCCTGGCAGAGCTGCACTCCGATGGCTCTAACATTTGCATACGAACTTGGATTGGGATGATTTTTCTATCAAAATCAACCATTTCGACGAGACGCACAACTTTTGTGTTGAAACATTTTCCATCAGAGGCCATCTTAATTAAGTTTCATGCCATTCTTTAATCTGGTGTCAACATGAGCATCCCTGAACTTGTCATAACTACTGCATAAGAGCTCCGTTTTAGACCATGTTCATATCCATCTCGATCTTCTTAAAGAGAGCCATCCGAAGGTGACCTCCAATCATAAGTTTGAATTAGTCTTGATATAACTTAAAGCTACTCTCTATGATTGTGCCACTTTTGAGCGTCAACACCCGGCTTCCCCAACAACTTCACCAACTCCTCCGGGTAATGCTTAGACACCCTATGTCTTCATTCCTTTTTGGTCATCCGATGACAAAAGGGGTGAAGCATATGGGTTGGTAGTCTTCAAGCTGGTCTATATGGGTCGGGTGCTTATTTTTGTTAAGTCTGGCAACTCTCGTTCTTGAACTGTTGGTTTTGAGTTGTAACACTTAAGTCCAGATGGGACGTCTACTACATTTGCTGCTATCTTTTATTGCGTGGTTAAATTCCTATCTTATGTGCATGAAGTCATTCTGCAGATGCCCATTTTTCATTGTGCATGTCATTATCTTCAATACATTTTTGTATGCACGATGAATTCTCTTCATGAACTGAAGGAGATCTCCACAAAGCAAAACCTGCAATGTGCATTTGCATTCAAAGGCAAACTACTTATATGCACATCTTCAGGGGGAGCCCTTTAAACTTCATGAAGACAATGATCGCGTTCTTTAACTTCACATATTTTTAACCCCGTTGAAAACTTCAACCCGTTTGTCATCAATCACCAAAAAGGGGGAGATTGTAAGTGCATCTAGTGCCACCCCTAGTTGGTTTTGGAGTATTGACGACAAACGTGGTTGAGGGACTAATGTGTTTGTGAGAATTGCAGGAGAAAACAGGTGGAAGTCCCTCATTGATTTGGTTTACCTATCAGAGATGACCCCTAAAAATGTATGAAGACATTGAAGACAATGGTGGTTCGTGAAGACATTCACGTCGACGATAATGACGTGTGAGGACATTCACTTGATGACAATGGAGTGTGAAGACATAGTTGCTTTCATAGTTTCATTTTCTTCTTTCTTGAGTCATAGGAACCACCGAACTGTTAAGTGGGGTCCAAGTGAACAAAGTCAGAAAACTGATGTGATGCTCAACCCAAATCCTATGCCTTCGAGTGAAGACAATGAGAGAAAATCTTATCCAGAGTTGGATGAGTCAGCTTTGCTTGTAGCCCAAGTCAAGCTGACGCGTGTGTTTGAAATCTGACTGTTGGACACGTGTCAGTTCCTTAGTCACCCAGGGTCATTTCGGACATATCATGTCGGGTTGCCTCCTGGCTATAAATAGCCCACCCCTCCACCATAAATCGGTGGCTGCTCAGAGTTAGTGCACGGCTTTTGTCGTTTGAGAGAAACCCACCTCCGAAGCCTTTGGGGAAGAGAATCCTTTCGAGGACAAAGCCCAAAACATCCAGAGCCCAAAGAGTGTTTGGCATCACTGAAGTCTTTCTGTCCGCGTGATCTGAAGACTTATTACACTTGAAGACTATGTATCTTCCAATCGGTTAGGCATCGTGTTCTGAGGATCCAAGAGTCATTGTGGATCGCCGGTGAACAAAGTCTGTGAAGGTTTGGAAGTCTACCTTGAAGACTTACCTGAGTGATTGGGCGAGGATTAAGTGTCCTTAGCTCAAGGGGAATAAGGTGAAGACGTGGTCTTCTGAGTTCAATCATAGCCTCCCCAACCAGACGTACAGTTGTCACAGCAACTGGAACTGGTCTACCAAATCCGTGTCTTCACCAAGCGACTAGTTCTATCCCCTCCCTCCTTTAAATTACTGTTTGTCTTCGTCAAGTCATTGCTTGCTTGCCTAATCTGTTTGACTTCATTGTGTGAAGACTTTCTTTCTGTTTGCATGTTTAGCTTCATACTGTCTTCCTAGTCCGATCCACTCTACCTAGCTGTTGTTTATCCTCGTGTTTACTCTGTACTATTTCTTAGATTATGGCAGGGCTAGTGTAGTTTATCTTCCGCTGCATACTGTGTAGGTTGTATTTGGTTGTCTATCTTCGAAGACATTGCCTATCTTGAAGACTTTCATAAAAATCACATATTCACCCCCCTCTAGTCGATAACTAGCACTTTCAAGTTGGATGATACTAGAGCAAGTCCGGCAACACCTTCATCTTGAGTATATTCGGAGACGGAGTGATAGCTTCTCTCAGAGTAGTTGTCGGAGTCGGAACCAGAAACCCATTCACCAACATGTGCTTGATGCCTTCGTCTTGTGTGGCTCTTTGATGACTTGTCCTTCCTTTCTGAACCCTTGCTTCTTCGAGAGGGTCTTCGTTCATAATGATCATCTCTACTCTTGCTCTCTCTTTGAGGTGATTCATCTCTTTTACTTCTCCTTTTTGGTGAGTCTTCTCTTTTCTTGCAGGGAGTTGTACACTCATTGGAGTAGTGTCCGGGTCTTCCACAATTGTAGCAATTACGGTCACGACTAGAAGATCTTTTCTCATTGTAGGGCCTTGACTTGGAGCTTCTATCTTTGCTTCTACTCTTATAGAATTTGTTGAAGTTCTTCACCATTAGACTTATTTCCTCATTGGAGACTAGCTTGTCACTTGATGTTGTGGGAGCATCACTTGAAGCTTTGTATGCACCACTTGACTTGTTGTGGAGCTCTTCCTTATCCTTGAGTGACATCTCATAAGAAACAATTCTACCAATGACTTCCGTGGGCTTGAGATCTTTTTAGTTGGGCAACATTTGGATCAATGTGCACACGGCATCATATTTTCCATCAAAGGCTCTAAGGATCTTCTTGATGATGAATTTTTCGGTCATCTCTTCACTTCCTGAGCCGGCAATCTCATTTGTGATGAGAGCAAACCTAGAGTACATTTCGGTGACTCCTTCACCATCCTTCACCTTGAACTTGTCAAGTTGACTTTAAAGCACATCCAACTTGGATTCCTTGACGAACTCGGTACCTTCATGCATATCAACCATAGTATCCCAAATTTCCTTTGCATTCTCAAGGTGGCTGATTTTGTTGAATTACTCGGGGCACAATCCATTGAAGAGAATATCACAAGCTTGAGCATTGTATTCCAGCATCTTCAATTCTTCCGCGGATGCTTCATGATTCAGTTCTCTACCGTCCTCAAATAATTCACCTTGCAAGCCAATACGAACAACCGCCAAAACGGTGGGCTTATGACCAAGAATATGCATTTTCATCTTATGCTACCAACTAGCAAATTTTGTACCATCAAAATAAGGACCTATACGGTGATAGTTACCCTCACTAGACGCCATACTCTCCTAGGTTGTGAAACCAAGGTTGTGATAACCATAGCTATGGAAACCAAGGCTTATGGAGACCAAAGCTCTGATACCACTTGTAGGATCGAAAGTATGTCTAGAGGGGGGTGATTAGACTACTTGACACTTAAAAACTTAGACTTTTCCCAATTTTAATTGTAGGCAGATTTTAGCAATTATGACAAGTCAAGCAGTCAACCTACACATGCAATTCTAAGAGTATAGCAGCGAAAACTAAAACATTGCACATGAAGGTAAAGGGAAGGGTTTGGAGAACGCAAACGCAATGGGGACACGAAGATTTTTTGCGTGGTTCCGATAGGTGGGGCTATCGTACATCCACGTTGATGGAGACTTCAACCCACGAAGGGTAACGGCTGCGCGAGTCCACGGGGGGCTCCACCCACGAAGGTCCACGAAGAAGCAACCTTGTATATCCCACCATGGCCATCGCCCACGAAGGACTTACCTCACTCGGGTAGATCTTCATGAAGTAGGTGATCTCCTTGCCCTTACAAACTTCTTTGTTCAATTCAACATCATGTCAGAGGATCCCAAGCGATACCTAACCAATCTAGGACACACCACTCTCCAAAAGGTAATAGACGGCGTGTTGATGATGAACTCCTTACTCTTGTGCCTCAAATGATAGTCTCCCTGCTACTTGTGAGCTGCACTGGGATTTCCCCAAAGAGGAGGGGATGATGCAGTACATTAGAGATAAGTATTTCCCTCAGTTATGCAACCAAGGTTATCAATCCAGTAGGAGAACCAAGCAACACTATGTAAACATCACGTGCACACAAATAATAAATACTTGCAACCCAACGCGTAGAGGGGTTGTCAATCCCTCAACGGTATTGAGATAGATTAATTTGTATAGGATTTGATAAATAGATCTAACTAAAACACAAAATAAAATAAATATATAAAAGAAAATTGCAGCAAGGTATTTTTGGATTATATATGATAGAAAATAGACCTGGGGGCCATAGTTTTCACTAGAGGCTTCTCTCGAGAAAATAGCATACGATGGGTAAACAAATTATTGTTGGGCAATTGACAAAAAAGCAAATAATTATGACGATATCCAAGGCAGTGATCATGTATATAGGCATCATGTCCAAGATTAGTAGACCAAAATGATTCTGCATCTACTACTATTACTCCACACATCGAACGCAATCCAGCATGCATCTAGTGTATTAAGTTCATGGAAAAATGGAGTAATGCATTAAGAAAGATGCCATGATGTAGACAAGATAAACTCACGTATGAATAAACCCCATCTTGTTACCCTTAATAGCAATGATACATGCGTGTCAAGTCTCTTTCTATCACTTGGATTGAGCACCGCAAGATCGAACCCATCACAAAGCACATCTTCCCATGGCAAGATAAATCAATCTAGTTGGCCAAACCAAACCAATAAATCGGAGAAGAAATACGAGGCTATAAAAATCATGCATAAAAGAGTTCAGAGAAAACTCAAATAATATTCATGGATATATCTGGTCAGAAACTCACAATTCATCGGATCCCAACAAACACACTACAAAAATTCATTACGTCAAATAGATCTCTAAGAACATCAAGGAGAACATTGTATTGAAGATCAAATATAGAGAAGAACACATCTAGCTACTAACTACGGACCCGTAGGTCTGTGGTGAACTACTCACGCATCATCAGAGGGGCAGCAAGGATGATGAAGAACCCCTCCGTGATCATTGCCCCCTTCGACAGAGTGCCGGAAAAGGCCTCTAGATTGGATCTCATGGTTCTGGAACTTGCGGCGGCGGAAAAAGTATTCCGTCGACTCCCCTAGGGTTTTTGGGATTTAGAGTATTTATAGAGGCGGAGGTAGGCCAAGATAGTGCTCATGGGCCCCACTACCCACCAGGGCAGGTCGGAGGCCCCTGGCGCGCCCTGGTGCCTAGTGGGCCCCACGAGCCTCTTATCGTGTCCTCCAGAAGCTTCCAGGGTCTCTTATCGCCAGAAAAAATTCTCCAAAAAATTTGTGGCATTTGGACTTCGTTTGGTATTTATATTCTGCAAAGTAAAAAACAAGCAAAAAACAGCAACTGACACTAGGCACTAAGTTAATAGGTTAGTACCAAAAATTGATATAAAGTTGCTTGTAAATGTATATAAAACATCCAAGATTGATAATATAATAGCATGGAACAATAAAAAATTATAGATACGTTGGAGACGTATCACTCCCCAACACTCAACTCTCTCACACAGATTTGGCTATGGTGGAAGAAGGATTTGAGTGGAAAGCAACTTGGGGAATGCTAGAAATCAAGGTTGAAATGGTAGGAATGGAATCTCTTGACCTCAACACATGAGTAGGTGGTTCTCTCTCAGAAAATGAATGGTAGAAGTGTAGGCACATTCTAATGGCTCTCTTACTAACACTGGTACAGCAAGCTGCTATTCAAACGGTTTTTAACCCCTTTCCCCGCCGGCATTTTAAACCATCGCCAAGCCAGTGTGGGTGATAGGGGGTTCTTCCCACACGACCCAGAAACCGTCGGGGATAGGCCCTCCGGTCACACACGCTGGGCAAAATGAGCTCGTGTGTGATCGGGCTAGCCATCACATACAATTATACTGGCCCAATCATTTTCGTTTGTAAGTACATCCCACACAGTGAATCCCAGAGAAACGTTTCCGTTCGTATGTACATCCCACACAGTCAATCCAAGTAATACATTTCCGTTCCTATGTACATCCCACATAGTCAATCCAAGAAGTACATTTCCGTTCGTATGTACATCCCACACGATGAATCCTAGACAAACATTTCCGTTCGTACGTACATCACACACAATTTTCCCCATTAAATCATTTGTGATAGCGTTGCCATTGCACACGATATTAACAATTTTATCATTTACATTATTGAATGCATCACGCACGGTGCATAGAAGAAACTGTGTGGCATACGCTGTCCATCACACACACTTTTATGTGGAAAACGTTTGCGTAAGGTGGCCTAACGCAAACAGTTTTCAATAGGAAGTCGTGTGTGATTGTTCATTGATCCAACATGTTTTCTTCCTAGAAACTGTGTGGGTTGTCTGAGATCATCGCGCACGGTGCTGTCACAATAACCGTTTGCAATAGAAAAACCCAACAAGAATGCTAATTGGCCTATTATTAATAATACATTTATTAATCAAATTGACATTTCATATTAAGGACACAATATATTTCATTTTCGTACTACGGAACCAGGATTTCATAATTGAAATACATCAGAGTACAACATCATATAGCTTCAGCACTCAGTTACACCATATAGGCATATAGCTAGCTACCCCATTACACGACTACACTAGCACCAAGTTTCACATGCAACATCTATAACCTTTGGAAATTAGCATCATCGACGGTAGAGAGACAGATGAATCTCATCTGGAAAACAGCGGAAGCGGATGGCAAATATTGAGCCTGCATTGATGTTGAAGGTCCTTGCAACTTTAGGCCAGTGTCTATGGATGATTGACCGTCCATCCTTCGTCCTCTTGAGGAAGACTTCAATATTGTACCGTGGGTGTTGTATGAATACCTTCCACGCCTACTGACCATAAAGGTGGTTTGAGAGGTAATCATCAGTGAACTGCTTTGGAAAGGCCTCCAAACAAAGATATGCATAAATATCTTCTCTAAATTCGGAAATGGCACAAAGGAATAAAAAGACAAGGTATAATAGTTAGTACCATCCTGTAGTACACTGATGTCTTCTTCATTGTGCAGACAAAGATCTTGTTGTTTTTCGTCGCTAGTTTCTTTATTCTAACAATCTTTCTGAATTTCTTGACTTGACTGATATTCATGGACAACTCATTTCCCCATATGCAAAATGGGTCGAACAGTGGGTCAAAACCTCTGACGGCAGGACCTACATGTGCAAGACCAAATTGCTAAAAACCTAAATATTAGAATGATTCCTGCAATTGCACAATAATGTGCTATTAGACAAGGACTATGCATGTGCAAACCTCGATTGTAAACCTCAATGCTTCCCATTGTTTCCCTGCAACACATATAAGGTAGTTATTGATCAGGTTAAGTGAGGGTTGGCATACTATTAGTAAAATATGTTGATGAAAAATAAACACATTGCAGATTTAGCAGATTAATTCGAGCCACATGGAAAAGCCATTATCCAAACCAAGCATGATTAAGAACTAGGAAATCTTGCAATTGTATATGTTTCTCATGTATTTAGTACAACCAAATTCGATTTATTTCTCGCATGCATAACAATACAAAATTGTACCCACAACAATTGAACATCGCATTGCAGAATTGAACCAAACAGTTAACTAAACACCACAACAAATGAACCAAACATTAACTGAGCACCACATTGCACAATATAACATACTCCTAATAGAAGATCAGATAGTTAACCCAACCAAGCATGCTTAACAACTTGGAAATATAGCAATTGTATTTGTTTCTCATGTATTTAGTGCAGCCAAATTCGATTTATTTCTGACAACAAATAATCCAAACATTAACTGAGCACCACATTGCACAATATATAACATACTAGAAGATCAGACAGTTAACCAAACCAAGCATGTTTGACAACTTGGAAATATAGCAATTATCTTTTTTTCTCATGTATTTTGTACAAACAAATTCGATTTATTTCTCACATAGAAGACAATAAAAAATTGCACCCACAAGAATTGAACATCACATTGCAGAATTAAACCAAACAGTTAACTGAACATGACAACAAATTAACCAAACAGTTAATATGTGAGAACCACATTGCATGACATATAGAACATCTATACTAGAGTATCAGATTGCATGGTAGAAGTACATGGGAAAATTCACTAGAATTTGTCAAGAAAAGGCAGGAGCAACACATGCAACAGGTAAACCGAACATCCTTAACCGGCGTAGCTAGCTAACTGAACATAGGTCCTTATAGTGAGCTAATAAGACAAGGTAATCCTCATCGTCGGAGAAATCGATGACAATTGGCTTCATGGAGTTGGAAGAGGGCGAGGCCTCTAATACGACTCCAACGTATCTATAATTTTTTATTGTTCCATGCTATTATATTATCCATCTTGGATGTTTTATATACATTATTATACTATTTTATATCATTTTTTGGGACTAACCTATTAACTTAGTGCCCGGTGCGAGTTGCTGTTTTTCCTTGTTTTTGCCTTTATAGAAAATCAATATCAAACAGAGTCCAAATGGAACAAAACTTTTTGACGATTTTTCTTGGACCACAAGACACCCTGGAAGCTTTGGGAGGAGCCCGGAAGGGCCACGGATGGGCCACAAGTTCATCGGGCTGGCCCCAGGGGGGCGCCCCCAAGCTTGTGGGCCCATCATGGCACTTCTAACCCTAATTCTTCTTCTATAAATACCCAAATATTCCCCATAGACCAGAGGGCACACCAAAAATACTTTTCCATTGCCGCAAGCTTGTATTCTCGCGAGATACCATCTGGGGACCTTTTCCGGTACTCCGTCGGAGGGGGATTCGATCACGGAGGGTTTCTACATCAACCTTGCTGCCTTCCGATGATGTGTGAGTAGTTTACCAAAGACCTACGGGTCCATAGCTAGTAGCTAGATGGCTTCTTCTATCTCTTTGATCTTCAATACAATGTTCTCCTCGATATTCTTGGAGATCTATTCGATGTAATCTTCTTTTGCAGTGTGTTTGTTGAGATCCGATGAATTGTGGGTTTATGATCAGATTATCTATGAATATTATTTGAGTCTTCTCTGAACTCTTTTATGCATGACCTAAATAGCTTTGTATTTCTCTCCGATCTATTGATTTGGTTTGGATAACTAGATAGTTTTTTCTTGCAATGAGAGATGGGCTTTGTAATGGGTTCAATCTTGCGGTGCTCAATCCCAGTGACGGAAAGGGACATGGCACGTATTGTATTGTTGCTGTTAAGGATAAACAGATGGGTGTCGGTTCTATATCTGGCATATCTCATAGTGGGGGTCCTAAGCTATGCATCTTGGAGCGATGGTAACACGGACACAAGATTTTTCCCAGGTTCGGGCTCTCTTGAAGAGATAATACCCTATGTCCTGCTTTTGATTGTATTCATATGGGTGTAGTACATGTA
Organism: Thinopyrum elongatum; assembly: GCA_011799875.1. Taxonomy (NCBI): domain Eukaryota; kingdom Viridiplantae; phylum Streptophyta; class Magnoliopsida; order Poales; family Poaceae; genus Thinopyrum; species Thinopyrum elongatum. The sequence continues at coordinate 479,084,369 of CM022298.1, read as the reverse complement.
TCTACTACGAGATTGTTCTAATGAATATGAGTTGATCTATTAACTAGCCTGGCCTCGGTTTATATAATGTACCAAAGGCCTAGGGCTTAGAAGAGTCCTCATCTTGGGCGCCAAGTATTTTGGAATATCCCTTGTATGCGGCATGGGCTGCCCGAACTGGCCCAATAGTGAACCGCCATGAGGGTCCTCGGCCCGATCCACCTGGTTGGGAGACGACGTGGTGAGTACCCCCTAGTCCAGGACACCGTCCGTAGCCCCCTGAACCGGTCTTCAAGTTGGGGACGCTCCTCGATTCTTCAGAAATGTTCTTCATCTTCGGTCGTCGGTCTTGAAAACTGGTTCAACAAATCTTCTCATCTTCGATCTTGAGGATTTCCGAAGTGGATCCAAAGAGTTTACACGTCGGGTATCCGAGGAGCCCCTTTAAGTTATCGGCCTTTATCAATGCCTTGTTATTTTTATGCCACACCTTGGGTTTGAAGTGTTTCCCATGCGGCAGTGTCCTCTCGCATCCGAGATCCAACGCTGGACTGTATCCAAGCTCCAATGCCAGACTGCATCCGAGGTGTCTTTTTGCAGCCAAGTTCCAACGCCGGACTGTATCCGAGCTCCAACGTCGGACCGTATCCGAGCTCCAATGCCGGATTGTATCCGAGCTCCAACGCCAGACCGAATCCAAGGTGTCATAGGTCACCTTTGTTTGAAAAAGTTTGAAGGAGCACAACCGAACTTAATGCCGGATAAGCCCCAGACGGTACCTATTATTGTCCGAAGACGCGTTTACCCATAGCTCGGTCAAGCCGAACACTGAGCACTTTGAATTTTCTGCATTGAATAGGCAATGCAGTAGCCCCCGAGCCACTTGTTGGGTGGCAACACCAGATCAGGGGATCAATGTGCCCCTTTAATATTTGTAAACGATAAGCGTGAAGCCCAGTAGCCCCCGAGCCTTAATGTGGGCATAGGTGGCCAAATTAAGGATCGATATCCGTTTGACAGAAAATTAAATTCCGGTTGCTCGGCTGTCTCAACAAGACTGTGCCCTCGACTTTTTAATAGATGACTTGAAGTAAATGAACTTTGTCCAGTATGCGTAATGATTCTATGTACCAAAGTAGTTTACATCATTAATGCTCGGATCTGCATTGTACAAACTTTGTTGACCGACCATCGGCTTCAACCTCCTCGGCCAGTAGCCGAGGAGTGTTTTCCTACTTTATAAAGCCGTTATAAGGGCAAAGATTTATGGAAAACAAGGCAATCCGGCCATACGGTTTTATAAACAAAGGTATGCATAGAGATATGTTATATTACTATTAACGTAAGAAACATCTTCCAAAGAAAATAGTCCCGCTATCGGTTCCTTTCTTTGGGTTGTCATGCTGACCATGATCATGAAACCTCACCTCCAATCAATGTGGGAGGAAAATATTGAGGATTTAGTTTGGGGAAAGTTTCTGAACTCTGTGGTCTTAATGAACCGAAATTTTCACTTCCGTCGTTGCCGACCAATTATATTATCAAGATAGCTAGCTTTCGGCTTCACTCAGTCTGGGGTACTAACCCGGATGACCCGGTAGTAACAATCACATAGGTGCTCCCTTTCCCACCTAGCCGAACAATTGGGAACGTAGGGTGTAAACACAGGAGCCAGGCAACCAAGCTTGGCCAAAATCTTAAGTCAAATTGATGCATATTTATGGCTTTATAACGATAATTACGGAAGGCAGTGCTCGTATATTATATACAAATGCTGAGGATATATGTTTATTTTGACTCCGTTGCGACTGTTTATAATCTGAAAGTGGTCCATCATCGGCTTCTACCCCTTTGTAGATGCTGCGCAGGGTGTTTCCGTACTAACAAGACAACCCTTAGAGGACGTCTCGATGCTTGGAGGCGGTTGTGTTAGCGGAAACGAGGCAATCAGATATGCAGACTTTATAACTTTCACTTAGTCATAGGAGCTTAAAGTTGGGAGGCTAGCTACTAGCCCTGGGTTAGTGTTCGACGTCAGCAGAGGTCAAGCCGTTAACAATTTGGCCAATGTTATGAAAGGCCCGTCGTTTAACACGGGGTGACCTCCATCGATATATAGTTTAACACAGTCATCGGATCGCTGACTAGTTTACGCTTATTGTGACAGTCAGTTTTTGGCTTTCTCCACTGAGGCACTTGACCAGTCGAACCGGAAGCACAATCGCAGTGGTTCTCCCTTTACCCTTAGCCGAACAATCAGGAATGTAAGGGTAAGCATGGGAGCCGGGCAACCCAACTATATATTGACCCAAGACACAACTCGAAACTGCTACATATAAAGCAATATCCGAGAACATTTTGCCGAGGAGTCTATGGAGTACCTTGGCTTTTGGTGGGTTCGGCTTTAGTCGCAGCCCCGCGTTGATATTGCCGAAGCTTTGAAGGTGTCCGGCGTTGCACTGCTCGGGAACTAGTCTGGATGTCACGTGTGTTTCGCCAATGCCGAGGTGTAGGTCGGCAGGAAAGATGCCGAGCTACGGGTCAGAAAAGATCTACCGAGCTGAATTATTACGTAGTGCATCTCAGTCATGAGGATGTCTCACCTCCTGAAAGAAAAATAGACACATAGCTTAAAAGTGCCATAAGCTCGAAAAAGCCAAAAAACTTATGTAAAAAACTTGACGTCCGAACTAAATCAAGTTTTTCGATGCCAAACTGAACATATATCTTGAAATTAGTTTGTGCTTTCGTCGTGCTTTAACATAACACATCCGATCTCTAGACTTCAAATGGGTCAGCCTTTGGCTTCAACCTCCTATCCCGAAGGTGGAGTGCTTCTCAGGCCAGTTTAGCAAACTAAACTCGAGCGGCTTTAGAGCGAAACCAGGCTATCCGACTATTGACCACTCACTCGAGTCGAGAAAGGAGCGGTAGAAAAAGACTTTGCAATGACTAAGAAGAAAACATTTATTATAAAATGGCTCATACAAATTTAAGAGCCCCCAATTAACTTTGGCAAAAGGAGTGCTTTTTAACAAACAACATTTTTAACAAACACCCTTTTTATTTAACAAAAATATAATGCTTGGTCGAACCGAATAGAAATTAAAACTTCAAAAAAGTTGAGCATGAAAGCGACTTAGCTGGTTAATGTGCTCGGTGTTGATGACGGTCCGAGCTTGTGGCGAGAGGAGGACGCCCATCGAACTTTGACAAATATGACATGGTGCATAGTCCTCGGCTTGACTGAGGTCCCAGCCCCCAGACCCGTCTGGAGGTGACCGAGCGAGGAGCTCGGCATTTTGAAGTGGTGACATAGCACGACCACTGTGGGGAGGTGAAGCCGACACAGTGTGGCGTGCCGAGGTGATGACACACTTCGGTCGTCGGAGGCGGGACGACCACGTCGGCACATCGAGGTTACCGTGACACAGTCGAAACCGATTACCAGCACACATAAAACAGTACAAGCAAGAAACAATAATAATTGAAAGAAAAAAACTTGCATGATCAATAATATGCGAAGCGAATGATTTGGTGAGCATGGACTGTGCGCCGAGATCGACTCGATGGCGTGACGGCGTTGTGGCACGGCAATGTCCACACAGGCCGGCCGACCTAGATGACGGCGAGAGGCTGGCCAGACCGACACCACGTACAAGTGTGGACAAAATATCTCTGCAAAAATAATGCAGTGCAAAACAACAGAAAAAATTCTGTGTCTAATGATTTTATTACGTGCTACATAAATAGTTAGGAAAAATAGAACCTGGAATTATTCTGCACGTAGCGGATCGAAGAGGAATTTTTTTTCAAGGTCCTAGGTGACCTAGTACTAAACCAGATCAGCTTCCATGAGAAGTTGCAGTGGCAGATGATGAAGAGTCAACAAAAATCAAAGATTAGGTTTGACCTTCACCTGAATTAGCAAAGTAAAGCTAAGGCACACTATTTATAGATTAAATCTCGAAGATCATGCTACACTTAGACTAGTAATATCAATTAACAAAATGATTAACTTCCCTGACGCTTCATGTGGAGTAGATTCTTCTTTACGGGGAGCAGTACTAGTAGTAGGAAATCGGCCAAAGGACTTGGCCTCGGACTTCGGCCGGCGGAGGACAAAAGTGGCGGCGAACCATCTTGGATTTAACTAGTTGGATTAGTATTCGGTTGATGCTCTTACACGCTACGCGGCTAACCAGCGAGGAACGGTGGTGCGCGTGGCTCATGGACACGGCCGCCTTAAACTTTTGATCTGCGAAGAATTAGTGCAAACCAGCAGCAGGGTTCCGAATAAATTATTTATTGAAGAACGATCTAATTAGAAGGATATGACCTGGTTCATGCTGCTACCGAAATTTCTTTCAATCTCGATCAACGAGGCCAGAACCGATGTAGATGAAAACAACCCATCGAACCGCGACGATCACCCAGCAGGCTCTCAATGAAAGCATCAATGTCGGTTCTATATCCGGCATATCTCATAGTAGGGGTCCTAAGCTAGGCATCTTGGAGCGATGGTAACACGGACACTAGATTTTTCCCAGGTTCGGGCTCTCTTGAAGAGATAATACCCTACGTCCTGGTTTTGATTGTATTCATATGGGTGTAGTACAGAGTACATTTATCTACCACGAGATTGTTCTAATGAATATGAGTTGATCTATTGACTAGTCTGGCCTCAGTTTATATAATGTACCAGAGGCCTAGGGCTAAGAAGAGTCCTCATCTTGGGCGCCAAGTCTTTTGGAATATCCCTTGTATGCAGCATGGGCTGCCCGAACTGGCCCAATAGTGAACCGCCATGAGGGTCCTCGGCCCGATCCACCTGGTCGGGAGACGACGTGGTGAGTCCCCTAGTCCAGGACACCGTCAATGGGGTTTATTCATATTGGTTGGATCTATCTCTCTACACCATGTCATCTTGCTTAAGGCATTACTCCGTTATTGTTAACTTAATACACTAGATGCATGCTGGATAGCGGTCGATGTGTGGAGTAATAGTAGTAGATGCAGGCAGGAGTCGGTCTACTTGTCACAGACATGATGCCTACATACATGATCATTGCCTTGGATATCTTCATAATTATTTGCTTTTCTATCAATTACTCAACAGTCATTTGTTTACCCACCGTATGCTTTCTTTCAAGAGAGAAGCCTCTAGTTAAAACTATGGCTCCCGGGTCTATCTTTTATCATATTATTTTTAGATCTATAAAACCAAAAACACAAAAATACCTTGCTACAATTTATTTACTTTTATCTTATTTTTCACTTTTATTTATCTTTTATATCAATCTCGATCAGATTTCATCCTTGCAAGTAACCGTGAAGGGATTGACAACCCCTTTTCTGCGTTTGGTGCAATTATTTGTTTGTTTGTGTAGGTGCTATCATTGGAGACTTGTGTGTTTCTCCTACTGGATTGATACCTTGGTTCTTAACTGAGGGAAATACTTATCTCTACTTTGCTGCATCACCTTGTCCTCTTCAAGGGAAAAACCGACGCAAGCTCAAGAAGTAGCAGGAAGAATTTCTAGCGCCGTTGCCGGCGAGGATCTACATCAAGCCTACCAAGTACCTATCACAAACTCTCATCTCTTGCACTTACATTATTTGCCATTTGCCTCTCGTTTTCCTCTCCCCCACTTCTAAAACATTTTTAGAAAAATACAAAAATATTTGCCTTTTATTTGCATTCTTTTCGTTTGCCTTTTCATTTGCTTTTTGCTTGCCTGTGTGCTAGATTGCTTGCTTTGTCATGATGTTTCAAGAAAATACTAAGTCGTGTGATTTTTCCAATAATAATAATGATTTTATTAGTACTCCGATTTCTCCCGCCACTAGTGCGGAATCTTATGAAATTAAAGCCGCTTTGTTGAATCTTGTTATGAAAGAACAATTTTCTGGTAGTCCTAATGAAGATGTTGCAGCCCATCTAAATACTTTCGTCGAATTGTGTGATATGCAAAAGAAAAAAGATGTGGATAATGATATTTTCAAATTGAAGTTGTTTTCGTTCTTACTACAAGATCGCGCTAAAACTTGGTTTTCATCCTTGTCTAAAAATAACACTGATTGATGGAATAAGTGTAAGGATGCTTTTATTTCCAAGTATTTTCCTCCCGCTAAAATCATCTCTCTTAGGAACGACATACTGAATTTTAAGCAACTTGATCATGAACATGTTGCACAATCATGGGAGAGGATGAAATTAATGATAAGAAATTGCCCTACTCATGGTTTAAGTTTATGGATGATCATACAAATTTTTTATGCTGGAGTGAATTTTGCATCTAGAAATCTTTTATATTCCGCCATGGGTGGTACTTTTATGGAAATCACATTAGGCTAAACTCCTAGATAATATTATGTCAAATTACTCTCAATGGCATACCGAAAGATCTTCTACTAGTAAAAAAGTGCATGCTATTGAAGAAATTAATACTTTGAGTGGAAAGATGGATGAACTTATGAAATTGATTGCTAGCAAGAGTGCTCCTATTGATCCTAATGATATGCCTTTGTCTACTTTGATTGAGAATAATAATGAATCTACGGATGTGAATTTTGTTGGTAGGAACAATTTTAGTAATAACGCGTATAGAGGCAATTTTAATACTAGGCCGTTTCCTAGTAATTCCTCTAATAATTATGGTAATTACTACAACAATTCTTATGGAAATTATAATAAGATACCCTCTGATCTTGAGAATAATATTAAAGATTTCATTAACTCCCAAAAGATTTTCAATACCATGGTAGAAGAAAAATTGCTTAAGATTGATGATGTGGCTAGAAACATTGATAGAATTTCTCATGAGATTGATTACTTTAAGATTAGATCTATGCCACCCAAGCTTGATATTAATGAGTCTCTGAAATCTATTCAAAATTCAGTTAATGAAAGTAAGGAAAGAATCGCTAGAATGTGAGCTAAGAGAGATTGGCTAGAAAAAGCATGTTCTTCTAGTTTTTGCGATAATCATGATGAAGATCTTAAAGTAATTGGTGTGACTCCTATTGAATAATGTTTGCTAATTTAAAACTTGATAAAGAAGGGAATGGAGAAGTGTCAACTTTAGCTAGAAGGCTTCCCAATAATTTGAAGGGTGAAGATCTCAATGAAAAATTTGATAAAAGTGGGTTTGGCGAGGTCAAAACTTTAACTAGTGATGAGCCCACTCTTTTGGATTTCAAGGAGTTTAATTATGATAATTGTTCTTTGATTGAGTGTATTTCCTTATCGCAATCCATGCTTAATTCACCTCATGCTTATAATCAAAATAAGGCTTTTACTAAACATATCGTTGATGCTATGATGAAATCTTTTGAAGAAAAACTTGAGTTGGAAGTTTCAATCCCTAGAAAGCTTTATGATGAATGGGAACCTACTATTAAAATTAAGATTAAAGATTATGAGTGCTATGCTTTATGTGATTTGGGTGCTAGTGTTTCTACTATTCCAAAACCTATATGTGATGTGCTAGGTTTCCGTAAACTGGATGATTTTTCTTTAAATTTGCACTTAGCGGATTCTACTATTAAGAAACCTATGGGAAGAATTAATGATGTTCTTATTGTTACAAATAGGAATTATGTGCTCATAGATTTCATTGTGCTTGATATAGATTGCAATCCTACATGCCTTATAATTCTTGGTAGACCTTTCCTTAAAACGATTGGTGCAATTATTGATATGAAAGAAGGAAACATTAGAATTCAATTTACATTAAGGAAGAGCATGGAACACTTTCCAAGAAAGAAAATTAAGCAACCATATGAATCTATTATGAGGGCCACTTATGGATTGAATACCAAAGATGATGATACTTAGTTCTATGCATTATGCCTAGCTAAGGGCATAAAACAATAGCGCTTGTTGGGAGGCAACCCAATATTATTTTTGTTTTTCATGATTTTCTTCTATTTTTCAATAAAGGGATAATTAGATTTATGCCCCTAGTTGTGTCCCACTCGTCTGTTTTACCCCTAGTTCCCAAAAGTCACCGGTTCTGTCCAAGTCACTTTGCTCCTCTTATGCTTTTGCCCTTTAACCGTTTGACCGTCAGTTTGAAAACTTCATAACTAATTCATATTAAATCAGAAAAATGCAAATAAGATACCAAAATGTTCGGAAAAACATCACCTATATGTGAGTGTCATTTGCATTCATGAAAAAAGTGTTGGAAAGTGCACATCCGAGTTTTAGCTCTTTTGATACCACCATGAATAGTAAAATCTAAAAAAAATAAAAAAAATTCAAAAAAAATATGGTGGCAAAGAACAACAAATGTTCTAAGTGCTTGCCAAGTTTCATCAGGGAACGACATTCGTGGAAGTCGTGGCAAAAAAATAATCTATTTTGGAGTGCTGATTGTTTTTTTTTTGCCGCGGCACCCACGAATGTTATTCCTTGATGAAACTTGGTAGACACTTAAAACATTTGTCATTCTTTGCCACAAATTTTTTTTTGAATTTTTTGAATTTTTTTAAATTTTACTATTCATGGTGGTAGCATAAGAGCTAAAACTCGGATGTGCACTTTCCAACACTTTTTTCATGAATGCAAATGACACTCACATATAGGTGATGTTTTTCCGAACATTTTGGTATCTTATTTGCATTTTTCTGATTTAATATGAATTAGTTATGAAGTTTTCAAACTGACGGTCAAAGGGCAAAAGCATAAGAGGAGCAAAGTGACTTGGACAGAACCGGTGACTTTTGGGAACTAGGGGTAAAACAGACGAGTGGGACACAACTAGGGGCATAAATCTAATTATCCCTTCAATAAATACGCAATTATGCTTCTGTTATGTTTGAGTTTTTTATGTTTTAATTTGTTTTTTTTTGCCAAGTAAGACCTTTGGGATGATTTGGAAGATAGTTGATTTGATTATGTGCATTAACAGAAACTTTTGCGTCCAGTAGCAGAATTATCAAAAATTTCTGGAATGTGGAAAAACTCTGAATTGTTTACACAAGATTGATATACAAATTGCTCACATCGTCCTAATTTTTCAGAATTTTTAGAGTTACAGAAGTATGAGCTTAATTCGGGTCTCTACAGACTATTCTGTTCTTGACAAATTCTGTTTTCTATGTGTTGTTCTCTTGTTTTGATGAATTTGTTGGAATCGGGGCTCCACGGACCCAAACAAGGTTCGAATTCTGGGGCGTGTACGAAGGATCTCGCTTCACGACAATGCTCCGCTCGCCACCCACAAGGCCCGATCTCACCGAGTACGTGTGAGCGGGGTGAAGGGATGGACACGGGGGTTTACCCATGTTCGGGCCACCTTGCGGTGTAAAACCCTACTCCTACTTTGTGATGGATTGGCCTCATGAGGAGGATGAGGATGAACTAGTACAATGGATGAGCTGCCTCGTGAGGGCTCAGAGGGTGAGAATGAGTCGATCCCTCTCTACGGTGGAGACTAGCCTATATTTATAGTGGCCTTGGTCCTCTTCCCTCATAGCTTAGGCGGGAAGGGATCCCACAACGGCCAATTTCGAAAGGGGACAAGAGGTACATCTTGTCCTGACGAAAGGTGGTCCTCGCCTGTAAAGCTTCTGGCCATGATGCAGTGGTGGGCTCGGTGATGACATCCGTCCTGTCGAGCTCATGGTCTTGGTCTCGTTGCGCCGGAATGGAAACCAGTGGGGCCTCCTCGGGAACCCGGGCCTATCCTTTCTTCCTGAGCACCAAAAGGGAAATTGTCCCTTCTGCGCCCACTGGCGGGGTACCTGCATAGAAATCTCCGCTCCTCGGGAGGCTGGCTCGGGAAGCTGCTCCTCGGGAGGTCTTGGCGTCATTTGCCTCGCGAGGCCGGGGGTCCTCATGAGGGTCTTGCTCATGTAGACTTGTAGCCGGGCCGTACCGGGCCGTTGATGGGGCCACGCGCTGGGCCGCAGGCGGGTCTGGGTACCCCCGATCCCAGAACGCCGACAGTAGCCCCCTTCACCTCCATGCCATCTTCGCCGGCTTGCTTCCGCCATTTTCGGATTTCTTCAATGCCGTGCTCACGCACTACCAAGTCCATGCATTGCATCTTGATCCAGAGTCCATCGTCCTCCTCTCCGCCTTTGCATTCTTGTGCGAGGCCTTCATGGGCGTCGCCCCCTCTATGGCATTGCTCCGCCATTTCTTCTCCCTCCAGTTGGCTGCCGGCACACAGCGCTCCGGGTGCGTGTCGCTTTGAGCAGCGTGTCGCTCCGGGTGCGTGTCCTTCCTACCGAGCAGACCTCGGAGGGGACCTCTTCACCCGCCGAGTTGGCGGACAATGGATCCGAGCTGCGCTCCGCACCTCCCCTGGTTCCCGAAGAGACCGCAGAGGTGATGTCCTGAAGGACCCCTCCCCGTCCGAACACGGAAGAGGGGGGCGACATAACCATGGCTGAGGCTAATGCCTCAGCCGCCAAAGACCGGGAGGACGCATCCCTCCTGGTGAACATGAGAGGGGAATCCGGACCATCCAGACCCTCCCGACCAGCCGCGCCGGAGCCCCCAAGGCCCTCGGGCGTGCCGGTCCCACCCTCCAACGAAGGAGGAGCCAAGGCGCCGCCACCCACATCGAGCGCCAATAATCAGGCATCGACAAGCTGGCCGGACATGATGGAGGGGTTGGTGAACAACTCCGCCATTGTTGACGAACACCTCGCCCTTATGGGAGCGGTTCTGCTGAGTGTTCGGTCCGTCCATGCCGGACAGAACAATGTCGTTCAAGGCCTCTTGCCTGGCTTTGAGGTAAGTCAAGTAATATTCTTTTTACGTAAGGATGGCTTTAACTTTCTTAGCAAAACCTTGAGTAGGTCGTACATATGCCAGCCCCCGAGACTCTGTATGGGTTCCAAAAACCATACAAAGGGTCAAATACCCGTAGACCAGCTTATAAGGCTTGTTGATTGATTTAACATCGCAGGCATCATCCTAGGCCGCGGCTGCTAATGCCGCTGCCCTGGAGGAGATGGATCGGAAGATAAAATGCTCCGATGAAGAGCTTGACCTTGTCAACAAGCGGCTTGATGAGGCACAAGGTAAGCTCGTGTTAAAATACATAGCTAATACTGCCAACACTGACGTTTCGGATTGTACACTGAGCCCCTATTATTTGGTGACTACAGCTGCTGCCGCGGAGGTTGAGAGCCTCAGGGCGGTGCTTAAGAAAGCTGAGGCCAAGGCGGCCGAGAAGAAGGCGGCTGCCGAAAAGGTGGTGACCGAACTGGAGGCGCCGGTGGGAAGCACGAGGCTCGAGTGGCCGAAGTGCAGGTGGAGCTCAAGGATGCCGTCACGAAATATGAGGCCTTGGAGAGGAAGCACAAAGGGCAGTCTTCCGAGCTGTCCATGGTGGAGAAAGAGCTTCGAGAGGCGAGGACCAAAGTGCGGGGCGCCCGCGAGAAGCTCCGCCAATTGAGGCAGATCACGGATGGTAAGCCGTACTTACTATAGAGTGTTTTTGGCGGCAACAGGTTCGCCTTGTCGATGTGGGTCTGGCGCTCCGCAGGCGTTTTCGCCGAGCTTCCTAGGAGTTTGGCGGATGCGGCGGAGCACTACGCCAAGCATGAAGAGGACCCCGCACAGCGGGTCTTCCGGTCGCAGTTCCAGGTGCCCGAGCATCCTCCCCTCCTCACCAACCAGATGATGCACATGATGGAGCTGCATCGGATGGCTGGGCCAGCGATGAAGGATGTCTGCATCTGGCTGTGGCCCTCGAAGCCTATTTCGAGCAGCTACTTTGGGTTGGTGCAGAAGCTGTGTGACGCCTCGCCTCGGCTTGATGCCGTGAAGCGTTCTGCCTGCCTGGAGGGGGCTAGACTAGCGTTTGCAAAGACCATGATGTATTGACCGAAGATCAATCCGATGGATATGGCCACTGGTCCTCCGCCCGTCAGAAAGGAGCACTGCCGCCCCGAACTATATTTTGCACAGGTCATGGATGGTGCTCGGGTGATAGAGTGCCAGTGTTCCAAGGATGTAATCATTGAGTGAAGGTGTGTTAAATTGTGGATCGAACCCTTTTGCTTTATAATGCGGTTCTCTTGAATATTATGGTGTGTTAATTTTGACTCCTGTGCGGCCGTTTATTATTCTGAAAGTTACTAGTCGTCAGCTTCAGCCCCCAAGTGAATGTTATGAGGGGTGTTTCGTCTCCGCACTGTTACCCTTAGCCGATCTCTCGGTGCCCGAAGGCGGTAGTGCGAGAGATAAACTAGGCAATCAGACTATGTGGCTTTATCGCTTTCACTTAGCCATAGGAGCTCGACAGCGGGGGCTAGTGACTAGCCCCCAGGTTTTTGTTTTGTATGTGGGAGCCGAGGCATGCCTTTGTAATCACGTGGTTTGTGCTAGGACAAACCTTGCGTATGACACGGATAAATCGCCAATGATTTCTTAGTTTAACACTTGTCGTCGGATCGCTGACCAGTTATCGATTACTATGATGGTCAGTTTTCAGCTCTCTCCCCTGAGGTGCTTGACTGGACTAGCCAGAAGCACAATTGCAGGGGTTCTCCCTTTACCTTCTTAGCCGAACGTGCGGAACTTAAGAGGGCAAGCACAGGAGCCGGGCAACCCAACTATTGACCCAAGACATAGTTCGAAACTAATGCATATAGTGCAATATCCGAGACACCGAACACTCGACGAGAAGTGGTGCCAGACTTAAAATGTGGAGCTGATGGGAAAATCAAACCTTTGGTCAATTAACCGATTTGTATTTATTACACAATGTGTGCATGCCCAGCTGTTCAAAGAGCGGAAAAAGGGATAAAGGAAAGAATGAGGGCCTAATAATGTGGATGCCCGGACACCGTAAAAGATGTTTTTATTTTCCATAAGCTCTAGAGGTATATCCATACAATTCGAACTGCTGAGGCATTTATAATAAGTAAGAAAAGAAATTTTTTACAGAGAAAGGTTTACACAGGGCCTTGATGCATGGGTCAAAGCCTCAACTGTGCCTTGCTGCACGTCTGCGCCTTTTCTTCTGCGAGGTGGAGGGGAGTGAGCTGGATATCCATGTGGAACATCGCATACAGGTGAGGGGTCCCTCAACAGTGGCCTGAAGATGTAGCCTTGCCATCATAGCTTGATGCTGAGCGAGTCCGGGGTCCTACCCATTGTCGTCCGAGGACGTGGTAGTGCCATAGTTCGGTTGAGCCCAACATATGGTGTTATAAGCCCCCATGGCCGCCCATGGTATCTTGAGAGCGAAGTTGTGCTGACAAGGCACGTAACACTTGGGGAAGGCAGGCGTACCGTGGGGAGCGTATCCCTATTTGCGGCGGACGTAGGCGGGCTCCCATGACGAGGATCGGGCTCGAGCCTGTTCAAGCGTATCCTTTGCCTTTACGGCGGGCTGATACCTTGGCCTGCTGGCGACGGACTAGTCTTCGGCTCCCAGGGCCGCATTGTGTTCCTCAGTGCGGAGCGAGCGCTCCGTGTTGCCGTTTATCATTATAACGCCCGCAGGACCAGGCATCTTTAGCTTGAGGTATGCATAGTGTGGGACGGCATTGAACTTGGCAAACGCCGTTCGGCCGAGGAGGGCATGATAGCCTCTACGGAATGGGGCGATATCGAAGATCAAGTCTTCAGATCGGAATTTGTCCGGTGAGCCGAATACCACTTCCAGCGTTACCGTGCCTAAGCAGCGGGCCACTACGCCCGAAATAACCCCCTTGAAGGTGGTGCTGCTGGGTTTGATCCTTGACGGATCGATCCCCATTTTCCTCACTGTGTTTGCATAAATCAGATTGAGGCTACTGCCTCTGTCCATTAGGACTCTCATGAGGTGGTACCCATCGATAATTGGGTAAAGTACCAGGGCTGCCGACCCTCCATGACGGATATTGGTCGGGCGGTCCCTGCGGTCAAAGGTGATCGGGCAAGCCGACCACGGGTTGAACTTCGGCGCTACGGGCTCGACGACATACACATCCTGCAGTGCACGCTTCCTCTCCTTCCTTGGTATATGGGTGGCATAGACCATATTCACCGTCTTGACCTCGGAAGGGAAGGGTTTTTGGCCTCCACTATTCGGTCTGCAGGGCTCATCATCGTCCTTGCTTCATGGGCTTTTGCCCGAATCTTCAGCTGTGAGCTTGCCGGCTTGCTTTATCACCCAACAATTATGGTTGGTGTGGTTGGTGGGTTTTTCGGTGGTGCCATGAATCTGGCAGGGCCTGTCCAGGATTGCGTCCAATTTAGTTGGTCCATCCTGATTGCCTTTAGAAGGCTTTTTTCCTGACCCGAACTTTGGATTACGGAATCCGGCATTGACTGCCGCTTCATCAACTTCGCCATCATTATGGCGGCGTTTGTTTTTATTCCTTCGCAGCCTCCCATTTCCGTCCCGAACCTCAAAGGTGCCGGGGGTATCGGGGTTGGTAGTCCTACAAGCTAGCCAATTGTCCTCTCCGGCGCAGAAATGGGTCATCAGGAAGGTGAGCACTGCCATTGTTTTTGGCATGTCCGGGCTGAGCTGTCGTGCTAGCCATTCGTCCTGGATACTATGCCTAAAGGCGGCTATAGCTTCGTTGTCCGGACAGTCAATGATTTGATTCTTCTTGGTCAAAAACCGGTTCCAGAATTGCCGGGCTATTGGATTACGTGACTCAAGTCATCGGCGTCCGGGGGCCGGACATAAGTGCCTTGGAAGTTGGCTCGAAAGGCATCCTCGAGCTCCTCCCAACATCCTATGGAGTCTTCTGGGAGACTGTTCAGCCAGTGTCGAGCCAAACCCTTGAGCTTCAATGGTAGGTACTTGATGGTGTGAAGGTCGTCGCCTCGTGCCATGTGGATGTGCAGTAGGAAGTCTTCGATCCATACGGCCGGATCCGTCGTCCCATCATAGGGCTCGATATTTATGGGCTTAAAGCCCTCCGGAAATTGGTGCTGCATCACTCTATCCATGAAGCACAGAGGGTGAGTAGTGCCCCTGACTCGGGCGACGTCGCGCCGGAGGCCATCTGTCATCCGGGCTTGCTGTTGTTCCCGAGCTCTATCATTTTGGTCTAGCCAAGCTTGGTAACTGTCCCGTCTAACAGGAGTATTGCCTTTTGGTCCGTAGATGGACCTTGTCAGACCTGCGCGGGCGTCTAGGTCGCGTCGTAGGTCATACTCGTAGGCTGGCCGAACTGGCGTCTTGCCTGAACGGCGAGGTGGAACGGGAGGCTGTTCAGTTTTCTCGGCCGGCCTATCTCGTCCTTGAGGGGGGCGGTCTGGCAGTCCGCATGTGTGTATCACGTAGGTACTGGCTTTATGGCCTCATCGTCAAACTACGGCAGAAGCTTTCGCATCGGGTAACTTTTGGTCTGCCGTTCGTAGCCGTACCGTTCTTCGGTAGCTAGGACTTTGGTCCATCTGTCATTGAGGGTGTCTTGCTCGGCCTTTATTCTCTGTTGCTGTTTCTTCAGGCTACGCGTGGTGACAATGAGCTGCCGTTTAAACCGCTCTTGATCCAGCGGGTCTTCGGGGACGATGAAATTCTCGTCGCCAAAACTAACCTCCTCTTCGAAGGGGGGGGAGGTAATTGTTGTCTTTGGAATCACCGAGGTCCTCTAGGTTGAGCGGTTCTTCCTCCTCGTGATCGGCTTGAGGTTGTTCATCGGCGCCATGGTTGTCGAGGTTGTCAGCGTTGTCCGGAGTGTCATTCTCTCCGGTGTCCGTGTTGCTCACATGGCTTCGACGTGCCTTGGAGCAACGGCGTTGTCTATGGCGCCTATGCGGCTCATCGCCGGGTTTGTCGCTATCCTTCCTGGGGGTGCCGTCGTCCTTCGGAGTGTCCACCATGTAAATATCGTAAGTGGACGTGGTCGTCCAGCGGCCGGAGATGGGGGGTGCGGCATCGGTGTTGCGGTGGCTCAGCTATCCTCGTCCATGGAGTAGACGTTTTCCGTAGTGTAGTCCAACATGTCGGTTAAATCCTCGACTGCGGCCACAAGGTGGGTGGTGAGTGGGACGCAAAATTCCCCGAGGTATGCCTTAAAGGGCTGCTGAACGCAAGCCGAGGGCGGGTCCTCCCGAATAGCCATCATCTGGATTCGGTCCAACGCCTCGTTTAATAAGGTGAGGGTCGTTGGACTGGTATGCGGCGGCCGCCGATGGCCGGTTTCCGATGTGGCGGGGAAAGAAATGATCCGGGCCTGGGCCGGATCCTGATCTCCGAGGGCCGAGTCAACCTCGAGGCCCAGGGCCAGACAGTCGTAAGAGACCGAGGACAAGGCCTGGTCTTCGGATACTGCTTCCGTGTTGGGGCTCGAAGCCAAGCTGTCAAGGGGGAGTTCGGCTAGGGATGACTCCTGGCCACTGAACGTTGACCCGTCGCTAGGGCTCAAGGCCGTAGGTGTGTTGCAAGGAGAGGGTTCGGCCGAAAGCGATTCTCGGCGTCCGAACATTACTTCCGCATTGTGGCCCGAAGGTGGTTCTTCGTCGGTCATTGGGGACGCAGTCGAAAGGGATTCCCGGTCTTCGTTCAAGGTGGAGACGTTCGAGCTCGAGGCCGGATGAGGGATTGGGGTCGATCCGTAGATTAGATTGGGGGAGAGCTCTGGAGCGGGCGCATCGAATCCGGTAAAAACCAGATCGCCTCGGGCGTCCGCAACGTACTCCAGATTGCCGAGTCAAATCCGGTGCTCGGGGGCAAAGTTGTTGATCTGATCTAGATGACCAGTTGGGTTGGCGTGCAACACGATGCTGCCGAACGCGAAGAGTTGGTTGGGGACAAAGAGGTCCCCGGAGCTGACGCTTTCTCCGATGATCAGGTGAGCCATTGATCCTTTGGCGACCCAACAGCGGAACTGTCAATGAAAGCACCAATGTCAGTATCAAAACCGGCAGATCTCAGGTAGGGGGGTCCCGAGCTGTGGATCTAGGATCGACGGGGAACATGGGACAATGAACACGGTATTTACCCAGGTTCGGGCCCTCTCGAAGACGTAAAACCCTACGTCCTGCTTGATTGTAATTGATGTATGGTATGGTTACAGAGTAGATCTATGATCTACCTCAAGATCAAGTGAGCTAAACCCTAAGGTAATGAGGTGATGAATGTAGCTCTAGCCCTAAAGCCCCTAAAACCCCTGGTTTATATAGACACCAGTAGGGTTAGGGTTACATTTGATCGGTTACAATGAAGGAAAGATCACGCTAATCCTGACTTGGAGGGCACACCATGACTCCAAAGATCTCATGTCCGGTCACGGGCCAGAACTCCAGCTTGGCCCCATAGTGGCCCATCAGTGCGACCCATATGCAATAGGTCGACAACTCGGGGACCCCTTAGTCGAGGACTCCCTCACTAGCGCCCTCGCTCGTCCCCGTGCGCGCCCCTACTCCCACCGCGGCGCCGGCCCCCGTGAGTTTGCCTGCACCCGCCGAGCCCATGCCCGTGTGCGTGCCCCCCTCGGCGTCATGGGACGCTGTCGTCGACCGCTACCTCGCAGCACCACGAGATGCCGTCCTCTCGCGCCGCGCCCGTCAATCGCATGATGATAGGGTATTTGATTTCCATGTGAAGAACATTATGAGCTGTCTTGAAAACTTCAACAACGGCGTCCCGGAGGACGACAACGACAATGCCAGCACAGCACGCCGCCTCCGCCGCCGCCTCAATTAGTTTTTTGGTTTTAATATTGTATCTCGATCGTATGAATATAAAGTCACAGTGTGACTGAATAAAACCTATAGTTTGAACAAACTTGCGTTTTTCTCTCTGAATGTACACACTTATCAAATGATTTTTCTTAAAAAAATGAATGGTTTTTAAATTTAAAACATTCATCGCAAACGTTCTAGATAGAACAACTTTATGCAAACCGAGGGCTTCCCCAGTAAGCCAAGGGAAAATGTGCCGTGCAGGATTTGTGCATCTCTTCATCGCAAACGGTTTAGATAGAACACCCGTATGCAAAAGCGAGAGCTATGGTCCTTCCCCAGTAAGCCAAGGGAAAATTTGCCGCACAGGATTTGTGCATCTCTTCATCGCAAAATGTTCAGATTGAAGACGGTATGCAAAGCGAGAGCTATGGTTCCTTCGCACTAAGCCAAGACAAAATCTGGCGCACAGGATTTGTGCATCCCTTCAATGCAAACGATTTTTTCTGATGACCCGTGTGCAACCTGATGGGGAACGAAGCATGAAAATCAGAAAAAAAATTGTACGAACACCCAAGATCTATCTAGGAAAAGCATAGCAACGAGAGGGGAGAGTGTGTCTTCATACCCTCATAGACCGAAAGCGGAAGCGTATATAACGCGGTTGATGTAATTGTACTCTTTGCGATCCGATCACGATCCAACCGATCTAGTGCCGAACGGACGGCACCTCCAAGTTTAGCACATGTGCGGCTCAATAATGTCGCCTCCTCCTTGATCCAGCAAGAGAAGGCGGAGAAATAGATGGGATCACAATCACCATGACGGCATGGTGGTGATGGTGGTGGTGGAGGGCTTCACCAAGCGCTACTAGAACGAGGACGGAGGAACTACGGAGTACCGGGAGAGAGAGAGGGGCGCCAAGGGCTTGGTGCGTCCTCTTGGGGCACCCCTCCCCTCTATATATAGGTGGAGGGGCATGGGAAGCGACCCCTCCAAGCCCTAGGGCGCTGCCAAGGGGGAGAGGACTTGGGCTACAAGTCCAATCCTATTCCTACTAGGACTCCCTTTTTTTCCCTTCCCTAGCCACATGGGCTTTTGAGGACTTGGTGCGCCTAACCCAATAAGGCCAGGGCGCCTCCCCTCAGCCCATGACAGCCCTTGGGTCATGGTGGACCCACTTGTCGA
This sequence comes from Thinopyrum elongatum, assembly GCA_011799875.1. Taxonomy (NCBI): domain Eukaryota; kingdom Viridiplantae; phylum Streptophyta; class Magnoliopsida; order Poales; family Poaceae; genus Thinopyrum; species Thinopyrum elongatum. The sequence continues at coordinate 479,065,600 of CM022298.1, read as the reverse complement.
CTTCCGTACCTCTTCGGAATCCTCTGGAACCTTCTAGAAGCTTCACGGTACAATACCAAAAAAACTGCACCTTTTTCTGGAACGCAAAATATGACTTCCCATATATAAATCTTTGATTCTCGACCATTCCGAGACTCCTCGTGACATCCGGGGTATCATCCAGGACTCTGAACAACATTCGGTTACCAATCATCAAATACCCCAATACTACTCTAGCGTCAACGAACATTAAGCGTGCGACCCTGCGGGTTCGGGAATCATGTAGTCATGCCCGAGACACCTCTCCGGTCAATAAACAATAGCGGGACATGGATTCCTACATACTCCACGAAGATCTTTTATCGGCTGAACCACGATGTCAAGGATTCAGTTAATCCCGTACGCAATTCCCTTTGTCCGGCGATATGTTACTTGCCCGAGATTTGATCGTCGGTATCTCCATACCTAGTTCAATCTCGTTACCAGCAAGTCTCTTTACTCGTTCTGTAATACAAGATCACATGACTAACACATTAGTCACATTGCTTGCAAGCTCTTTAAGCTGTTGTATTACCGAGAGGGCCCAGAGATATCTCTCTGTCATATGGAGTGACAAATCCCAGTCTTGATCCATGCCAACCCAACAGATACCTTTGGAGATACCTGTAGAGCACCTTTATGATCACCCAGTTATGAAGTGATGTTTGGATACATACCAAGTACTCCTCTGGTGTCAGGGAGTTACACGATCTCATGGTTTAAGGAACAGATACTTGACATGAAGAAAGCTATTGCAAATAAACTAAACGATCTAATGCTAAGCTTACGGTTGGGTCTTGTCCATCACCTCATTCTCCTAATGATGTGATCATGTTATCAAATGACAACTCATGTCTATGGTTAGGAAACCTTAACCATCTTTGATCAACGAGCTAGTCTAGTAGAGGCTCACTAGGGACACTGTGTTGTCTATGTATTCACACATGTATTTAAGTTTCCGGTCAATACAATTCTAGCATGAATAATAAACATTTATCATGAACAAGGAAATATGATAATAACCAGTTTATTATTGCCTCTTGGGCATATTTCCAACAGTCTCCCACTTGCACTAGACTCAGTAATCTAGTTAGCATAGTTATGAATCTAGCACCCGTGGAGTCTTTGTGCTGATCATGTTTTGCCCACGGAAGAGGTTTAGTCAACGGGTCTGCCAAATTCAGATCCGTATGTACTTTGCAAAGTTCTATGTCTCCATCCTTAACATAATTACGAATGGTGTTGAAGCGGCACTTGATGTGCTTGGTTCTCTTGTGAAACCTGGGCTCCTTGGTAATGGCAATAGCTCTAGTGTTGTCACAAAAGATAGTCATTGGATCCGATACACTAGGTATTACACCCAGATCGGATATGAACTCCTTCATCCAGACTCCTTCTTGTGCTGCTTCCAAAGCAGCTATATAGTCCGCTTCACATGTAGATCCCGCAATGACGCTCTGCTTGGAACTGCACCAACTAATCGCTCCACCATTTAATATAAATACGTATCTGGATTGAGACTTAGAGTCATCCAAATCTGTGTCGAAACTAGCATCAACGTAACCCTTTACGATGAGTTCTTCGTCACCTCCATAAACGAGAAACATGTCCTTAGTTCTTTTCAGGTACTTTAGGATATTCTTGACCACTGTCCAGCGATCTACTCCAGGATCAGTTTGGTACCTCCCTGCCAAACTTAATGGAAGGCACACATCAGGTCTGGTACAAAACATGGCATACAATATAGAGCCTATGGCTGAGGCATAGGGAATGACTTTCATCCTTTCTCTTTCTTCTACCATGGTCGGGCTTTGAGTCTTACTCAACTTCACACCTTGCAATACAGACAAGAACCCTTTCTTTGACTGATCCATTTTGAACTTCTTCAAAACTTTGTCAAGGTATGTACTTTGTGAAAGTCCTATTAGGCGTCTTGATCTATCTCTATAGATTTTGATGCCCAATACTACTTCTTGAGCTTGCGTTGATTTTTCCCTTGAAGAGGAAAGGGTGATGCAGCAAAGTAGAGATAAGTATTTCCCTCAGTTAAGAACCAAGGTATCAATCCAGTAGGAGGAACACCCAAGTCTCCAATAGATGCATTTGCACAAACTAACAAACACTTGCACACAACGCGAAAAAGGGGTTGTCAATCCCTTCACGGTCACTAGCAAGAGTGAGATCTGATAAAGATAGGTATAAAAGATAAGTAAAAGTGAAAAATAAAGTAGAGGTAAATAAATTGCAGCAAGGTTTGTGTGTAGGCCCTCCGTGATCGAATCTCCCTCCGGCAGAGTGCCGGAAAAGGCCCCAAGATGGGATCTCATGAGAACAGAAGCTTGCGGCATCGAAAAAGTCTTTTTGGTGTGCCCTATGGTGTAGGGGGAATATTTGGGTATTTATAGAGCTGGAATTAGGGTTAGGATAGTCTCGAGGGGCCCAAAAGCCCTGAGGGCACGCCCCCCTAGGGCACGGCCAGCAGGCTTGTGGCCTCCTCGTGGCTCTTTTGGCCTCCTCCCAAAGCTTCGTGGTTGTCTTCTGGTCCAAGAAAAATCCTCAAAAAATTTCGTTTCGTTTGGTATTGATTTTTTGTAAAAGACAAAAACAAGGAAAAACAGCAACTGGCACTTGGCACTAGGTTAATAGGTTAGTCCCAAAAAATGATATAAAATAGTACCAAAATGCATATAAAACATCCAAGATGGATAATATAATAGCATGGAACAATCAAAAATTGTAGATACGTTGGAGACGTATCAAGCATCCCCAAGCTTATTTCCTGCTCATCCTCTAGTAGGTAAATGATAAAAACAGAATTTTTTTGACGTGGAATGCTACCTAACATGTTTATCAAGTAATCTTTCTTTTATGTGGCATGAATATTCAGATCCATAAGATTCAAAACAAAAGTTTAATATTGACATAAAAACAATAATACTTCAAGCATACTAATAAAGCAATCATTTCTTCTCAAAATATCATGGCTAAAGAAAGTTATCCCTACAAAATCATATAATCTTGTCATGCTCTATCTTCATCACACAAAGTATTTATCATGCACAACCCCGATGATAAGCCAAGAAATTGTTTCATACTTTTAACATTCTCAAGCATTTTCAACTCTCATGCAATACATGAGCGTGAGCCATGGATATAGCACTATGGGTGGAATAGAATATGATGGTGGAGGTTGTGTGGAGAAGACAAAAAAGGAGAAAGTATCACATCGACGAGGCTAATCAATGGGCTATGGAGATGCCCATCAATTGATGTCAATGCAAGGAGTAGGGATTGCTATGCAACGGATGCACTAGAGCTATAAGTGTATGAAAGCTCAAAAGAAAACTAAGTGGGTGTGCATCCAAGTCGCTTGCTCACGAAGACCTAGGGCAATTTTGAGGAAGCCCATCATTGGAATATACAAGCCAAGTTCTATAATGAAAAATTCCCACTAGTAATATATGAAAGTGACAATATAGGAGACTCTCTATATGAAGAACATGGTGCTACTTTGAAGCACAACTGTGGAAAAAGGATAGTAACATTGTCCCTTTTCTCTCATTTTTTTCTTTTTTTTCTTTTGGGATCTTTGGCCTCCTTTATATATATATATATATATATATATATATATATATATATATATATATATATTATATATATATATATATTTTCGTCCGGAGCCTCATCCCGACTTGTGGGGAATCATAGTCTCCATCATCCTTTCCTCACATGGGACAATGCTCTAATAATGATGATCATCACACTTTTATTTACTTACAACTCAAGAATTACAACTCGATACTAGAACAAAGATATGACTCTATATGAATGCCTCCGGCGGTGTACCGGGATGTGCAATGATCTAGCGTGACATGTATTAAAAATATGAACGGTGGCCAAGCCACTAATGCTGTGCTAACTATATGATCATGCAAAGCAATATCACAATGATGGTGTGTGTCATAATAAAACGAAACGGTGGAAGTTGCATGGCAATATATCTCGGAATGGCTATGGAAATGCCATAATAGGTAGGTATGGTGGCTGTTTTGAGGAAGATATAAGGTGGCTAATGTTTGAAAGAGCGTATCATATCACTGGGTTTGGATGCACCGGTGAAGTTTGCACCAACTCTCAAGGTGAGAAAGGGCAATGCACGGTACCGAAGAGGCTAGCAATGATGGAAGGGTGAGAGTGCGTATAATCCATGGACTCAACATTAGTCATAAAGAACTCACATACTTATTGCAAAAAATTATTAGCCCTTGAAACATAGTACTAATACGCATGCTCCTAAGGGGATTGATTGGTAGGAAAAGACCATCGCTCGTCCCCGACCGCCACTCATAAGGAAGACAATCAAAAATAAATCATGCTCCAACTTCATCACATGACGAGAGACCATACGTGCATGCTTCGGGAATCACAAACCTTAACACAAGTATTTCTACTAATCCATAATTACTCACTAGCATGACTCTAATATCACCATCTTCATATCTCAAAACAAATGCAAGGAATCAAACTTCTCATATATTCAATGATCTTCATGAAAGTTTTTATTATATCCCTCTTGAATACCCATCTTATTAGGACTAAATACATGACCTCAGCAAATGGCCATACTATTTTTAAGACTCAAAATAATATAAGTGATGCATGAGAGTTCATAAATTTCTTCAAAATAAAACCACCGTCGTGCTCTAAAAAGATATAAGTGAAGCACTAGAGCAACTGCCTAGCTCAAAAGATATAAGTGAAGCACATAGAGTATTCTAACAAATTCACGATTAATGTGTGTACCTCTCAAAACGTGTGTACAACAAGGATGATTGTGGTAAACTAAAAAGCAGATAAAGCAAAGACTCGTATATCACAAGACGCTCCAAGCAAAACACATATCATGTAGTGAATAAAAATATAGCCTCAAGAAATTTATCGATGGATTGAAGACAAAAGAGGGGATGCCATCCAGGGCATCCCGAAGCTTAGATGCTTGGTTGTCCTTGAATATTACCTTTGGGTGCCTTGGGCATCCCCAATCTTAGGCTCTTGCCACTCCTTATTCTGTAGTCCATCAAAATTTTACCCGAAACTTGAAAACTTCACAACACAAAACTCAACAAAAACTCATAAGCTCCATTAATATAATAAAAGCCAATCACCACTTTAGGTACTGTTGTTAACTCATTCTAAATTCATATTGGCATTATATATATTGTAGTCTAACTTCACCGTGGTTCATACCCCCCGATACTACCCATAGATTCATCAAAATAAGAGAGCAATGCATAGAAAACAGAATCTGTCAAAAACAGAACTATCTGCGAAGATTTGAATATTAGGAAAATGTAGGCAATTTGTTTATAAACCTTGTGTATAAAATTCAGAGTTTTTCCACGTTCCCAAATTTTTTCGTAATTGTGCTACTGGACGCAAAAGTTTCTGTTTTTTAGCAAAACCAAATCAACTATCACCATAGATCATCCAAAAGGCTTTATTTGGCACAAAAACTAATTAAAACACTAAACACAATTATTACAGAAGTAATATTGCATATTTATTCAAGAACAGAAGCAAAAATAAAAAACACGAAATAAAATTGGGTTGCATCCCAACAAGTGCTATTGTTTGATGCCCCTAGCTAGGCATAATGCATAGATCTAGGTATTGTCATATTTGGTATTCAATTCTTTAATTTCACATTCATGCTTCCTAGTGATCTCATTAGGTTCAATGATCAAACTCCTAGGTAAAAAATCAAGAAATTCTTTTGTAAGAATTGGTTCCTTAATAATATTGATAAAGCTAGGGCAAATACTTATCATCTTAAGATCCTTTTTTCCTTTACTAGATGATTCACCCTTATTTCCAGGAACATAAATAAACTTAGTAGCTTTAGTGGGAGGAAATTTTGGAGTAGTCTTGATGGTAGCAAAAGCGGAACCCAAATTGGTAATAACATCCTCTAACTTATCGATTCTAGTGGAACCTTGTTCTATTCTCTCACTAATTATAGGATCTTTTCCTTTTAGGGTTTTTAAAGTTATTCCCACCTTCGATCCAATTTGAGTAAAAAGATTGTGGATCTTTTTATCTAAATTTTCAATAAGCTCTACTCTCTCAATAATATCAAGCCTTTGCATCACATGTTCCAAGGTTAAAGTTGTTTCATTGACCATGACTGGTGGTGATCCCACTAAATTTATCATAGCATTGTAAGCATCCATAGGGTGTCTACCCAAGAAATTACCCCCAGTAATGGTGTCTAGCATAAATCTATACCAAGTAGTAACACTCACATAATTTTTTTTGAAGAAGAACGGTAGTGGATTGCTTCAGAGTAGATCTATTTTGAGCATCGCAAATTCTATACCAAGCATCTTTTAAATTCTCTCCCCCCTTTGTTTAAAATTAAGAACTCTGCTTTTCGGGGTACTAACTGTGATAGAAGGACTAGCCATGATATAAAAGCAAGCAATCTACCACACAAGCAAACAAAAAGCAAACGAAAAAGCGAATGGAAAGGAGGCAAATAAAAGGCAAATATTTTTGTGTTTTTCTGAAAATGTTTTAGAAGTGGGGGAGATGAAAACGAGAGGCAAATAGCAAATCATGTAGGTGCAAGAGATAAGAGTTTATGATAGGTGCTTGGTAGGATTGATGTATATCCTCCCCGGCAACGGCGCCAGAAATTCTTCCTGCTACTTCTTGAGCCTGCGTTTATTTTTCCCTTGAAGAGGATGTAACATCCCCAGATGTTAACCCTGTCATCAAGCTAATTAATGTGCCATGTCATCATATTTCACTAAGTCAAAATGCCAAATGTCCCAAATCCAACTTCAAATTCATACTTGAAATAAAGTCAAATATTTATTTCTTCACACAGTAAAACTAAAATGTTCACCTTATCCCATAAATTCTCCTTATCATTATCATGTTGAAACCAGCCTCATGTCAATTCCCAAAATGCCCATGGGAATTAATTTAGTGGTCCAGCAGCAATTAATTTGCCCTTTTTAATTTCTAAAAATGGTTAGACAACTCCTTTTGACCCCAAATTTTTTTATTCCATCTCAAGGTATTGTGTTAGATTTATGTGCCAAGTTTTGTTCAAAACAAAACTCATTTGGTACTAAAAGAAAAAGCAAAACTGAAACAAAATTAGAAAAACAGAAAATTAAAACAAAATAGTACACCCCCCCCCCCCCCCCCCCCCCCCCCCCCCCCCCCCGGCTGGGCCAACCGGCCCAACTAGCCAACAGGCCGGCCCAGCCACGCCTACTAAACCGCCCACACCGCCAAAACCCTAGCACAGCTACCCCACTTCCCCCTCCCCACGATCCCCTCGCTCCTCCCCCCGACCCAATCCAGATCGGGGCAACCGCCCCGACCTCGCCGTCGGACGCTGCACGACGGAGCCGCCTCGACGCGGCGCCCGGTGCCGCCTTGGGTCGCTTGCCCCCTCGTCGGACGCCTCGTCCTCCTCCCCGGACGCCGCCTCCCCGACGCATCGCCGGCGCCGCCCCGCCCGTTGCTCGCTA